>CM076984.1:27065912-27138412 GCA_039105355.1 Benthosema pterotum | reverse complement strand
CACAAAAACGGGCGCCCGTTTTCAAAAGCGGGCGCCCGTTTTCACAAACGGGCGCCCTTTTCAAAAGGTTATGGTTAGGGTTAGGTTAGGTTTAGGCATAGGTTTACTGAGGTTAAGTATAGGGTTAGAGTTAGGTTTAGGCATAGCCTAGTTTGTGAAAACGGGCGCCCGCTTTTGAAAACGGGCGCCCGTTTTTGTGAAACGGGCGCCCGTTTTTGTGAAACCGGGCGCCCGTTTTTGTGAAACGGGCGCCCGTTTTTGTGAAACCGGGCGCCCGTTTTTGTGAAAACGGGCGCCCGGTTTTGAAAACGGGCGCCCGCGGGCGAGGGCTCAAATGGATTTCGCTGGCTCTCCAGGAAACTGTCGCATCTGAGACTGTTTGAGTGTCTCAGCTCAGCTGTTTAACATGGAGCTGTGAAGGAGTTGGATAAATCTGACTTTGATTTATATCCCGATATGTCGCTGAATGACAAAATATCACAAAAACTCTTCATTTCCAATATAAATGAAGTGAAACCCAGGCTGAAAATGAAACCAAACAAGGAGAACATTATCTCTCATCAAAAACAAATTACAGCAGCACATTTAGTGCCTGATTGCTCTTTCCCTAGAGAACATTCATGGTACTTTAAGCTGACACAAAAAATGTGCAGGCACAACGTGCAGGTGAATAAACTTGAATTCACTCTCTCATTGAAAAAAATAATTTAAGTTCCAACCAATCTCATATTCTATAATCCCCATTGGTCATCTCATTCTCAATATTATAATTATACTGAATCAACAATCAGCATTCTGCATGTTTGCCGACCTTAATACATGTTCACCAACCTTAATGCATGTTCAGAACAATGGGACTTCAGTCTCACTTCAGAGTACCCAGAGGAGCACCTGGGGATGTTACTTGGTGCTCCCAAAATGTGGCGACCTGTATCGCTGGGTGAGGAATAAAACAATGTTTATTCATAAATAAAGATGAATTAATAAAATATTGTGTGTATTAGTCTATACCAGAATGAATCAACTAGTGTAGGACTGTAGTGGATGTGTGCTAAGTAGGGTACCACTTATGTGTAACCCTGTCCATAGAGCTGGAAGTCTGCATAATAACTAAATACCGTAGGTGAATAAATAAATGAAATAAAAAGAAAGACAGACAAAGGTGAACACATTTAAAATATAAAATCCTGGCATCCAGACGACATCTGCATATATTGCACTGAGCAATTACCAGGGCCAATTGTTGTTTTATTGTATGTTGTATGTTTTTGTTTTTATTTTCTCAATTTCGATTCCCTATTCAGGCTTCGAACAAGTCTTTATAAAACAACCTTGATGAACATGCTACGCATTTTTTAATTTGTCTGCTCATGAGGGTTAAACAGACAAAACCTCTTAACCACAAATCACTATTGATCAACACTTCCAAGCGGCATGATTACTTCTTGAGTGATTGGTTGCATTGATTGGTCCTTTGATCCTACTGATGTAGCAGAAGCAACCATTGGCTTATTTCTGGTCCAGAGTAGAACACATCATTGGCTTAGGGATTGGGAAGACTGCCAGATGCCCACTGGCATCCCATCTCTGTCCAAAGATACATTGTCTAATAATAATAATACTAATGTGAGATAACAGTGAAGAGCTCAGGCCTTGCTCAGACTGGAACACAAAATACAGGAAGCCAATTTTGAGAGGAAATTGTTAGGTTTTTGCCTTTGTATGTTGTTGAGTTGAGTTGAAATCCAAAATATCTAGGTATGCTCTCTTCATTCAAAATAGTGGTTTCATATTGATGCATGATTGATGCTACAGTGTGCTCTGAAAGCCTGACGTCAATCAAAAATGTGTGATTGCTAGCCAGCCACCGCAGTGAATATTGATGTTGTGCATGCAGCTTAATACGCATGCAGCTTAATGTGCAGTGAATGTTACACTACACGTGGCATGAAGTTCAATGTGTTATCCGTGACAGTGACTGCATCAAAGGACCCAAGGTTTATTTCACATTTTGATCACTGATTTGACGAGAGGAGGAGATGATGGATCCTAAATGTGAGATCTATGTGACAAGCACACCGCAAATGTGTGCCGTGATTTACTGCAAATACAATAAAATGTCACTTCAGAAATCTCAGACTGGACAGCACTGTGATGAAGAGTGGCAGAAGGTCTGTGCAGTCAGTGGCGTGGTGGCACTGGTGGCACACACTGCTAAGGGATGTAATTTCATGCAGGATGAAAAATATATGCAGCTTTATGAGGGGAGCTTTGGTTGAAAGCTCCCCTGGGTTTCCTTTGTCCTCTTCCTGACACGGTGTCTTGTCTCTTCACACTGGCCAGGTTTCTTGATCCAACTCGACACAAGCGTGACAACCAGCAGAAGCTTCTTCCTTTCTCCTGTGTCACTCTTGACGGTTCAATAGTGACAATTAGGAAGGTGTGCTCAGTAAAGCATAAATATCCTGGAGGCCTGTCCGAATAATAATTACACTGTCTGACGTGGTACCTGCATTTCTCTCTCTCTCTGTCTCTCTCTGTCTCTCTCTCTCTCTCTCTCTCTCTCTCTCAACACCAGAGGCTAGTGTGTCACCAAGGAACTGGTTTGAATCCACAGAGTGAATGAAACTGACAGAATGTGGTGGACTGCACAAGTGACATCAAGGTATGATGACATGATTAAAAACTAGAGATGGCAGATATTATCGGCCCTCCGATATTATCGGCCGATAAAAGCTTTCAAATTTCATATCGGAAAATATCGGTATCGGTATTTACAAACTGGAAATTATGACTATTTACAGAGATTTAGACTCAGCACTACGGTCATGTTTATACCATTACTTTTGTACTTTACTGAAGTAGGCTACATGTTGAATTTATAGTTGTATGGAGTATTTCTAGGCTATAACATGAGTTCGTATTTATACTAAATGTATATTTATATTAAATATTTGTATAGTAATAGTTTCTGTTATTTTTCCACCACTGGAGGCCGCATATATAGGTATCGGTTGATATCGGTATCGGGAATTAGTAGTTGGATAATATCGGGATATCGGATATCGGTAAAAAAGTCAATATCGGCTATCTCTATTAAAAACTTAATAAACAAGTGTACTGAAGGACAGGATCTCTGTGACTCTTGTGAGAAGTCTGCCTGAGGTCCAGAGGTCCCAAACACATTTCCGAATGCATATCTTCCAATATGTACAATACATGGACACCTCATCTGTATACCATCCAGTGGTGTGTGTATCGCCTGCAAACAGATCTATAATTTCAGAGACTGACTGGAGAGAGCTGATGGACTACATTAATGGCATGACCTTCACTCTGAGGCTCTGAGCCATAGCAGGAGATGTGAGCACAAATGGCCAGCTAAGAAATAAACAGCTTTGAACATACTCCTGGAGCTACAGGCAACTAAAGTGACTATAGTCTTGCCATTACGTATATTACTGGATTCTTAATAGTGTTTCTGCAGAAACACACTCACACAGAAAAACACTCTCAGACTCTAAGATATGTTATTGTTTTAATGGACATATTTTTCAGCCTCCAGGATGTGTTTATTGTTGTTTATTGTGCAGAAATTAGTTGTTAATATAGTGAAAGGCTTTGATGTTGCTCAGTGGGAGTGCTCTATACTTCTTGTATATTGTATTCCCCCAAGGCAGATGAAGGGCTTTGCATTTGGCTATACAGATAAATACTTCTTTTATCTGCAGAAGAAAACTCTGGTTTGTGAAAAGCCATTTGTCAGATGCATGTACAGTATGCATGCACGCCTCATTGGTGGCTTATAACCCACCTTAATCAAAATAGCATCATTAACAGGGCTTAATTATGTATTACATAGAGGACAAGGCCTTTGAAGAGGCCTGGGCATAACTGCTGCTTGAATTTCATTAGCAAACTGAGACAGAAAAGTGGATTTAATAAATTAAATTACAGTTGATGCTATAGCTCTGCTATCCTTATTATTCTCCTCTCCTCTGTAACAACCTAATTGAAAATATAATTATTAGCCTATTATTATTGTTGTTATTATTATTACTCTTACCCTTATTATTATTACCCTTATTACTAGTATTAGTTTTAGTATTAGTATAGTATAACGCCCACCAGCCATGGCCTACTCCTGTGTGAGCAGAGCAGGCTAATACTCATGACATTAGTTATAAAGGTCTCTTACTCAAGTCATAATTACTTCGTCATCTAAACCAGCCAATCAGAGTACCCCGGGGGATTGACCACCACCAAACGAACACCAAACACCGGGAACCGAACACAGCGCACAGATCGCCTTACTAAAACCTTATAAGCAGGTCCAACAATGTATGGTCCAACTTAAATAAATGGGATGGTTATGTTTAGTTTTGTCTCCCATGTAGGACACGTCTCACTACTAGGACAGAGGATCTGACATGACATGAATTCAATTCAATGTATCCCCTGAAGCAATCAAGCAGGCAGGCTCGAGGGTAAAAATGGAAGCACTTGTGCAGGAAACCAAGTTCAAATCAATGGTAGAAGAGTACGTAATGCAGCTTTAATGCCAGTCTCAACATTTGTGTCAAGGTCACTCTGAAACTCTCCTGAGACACTAATATTTTCGTCCTCTCAGTCAGTACATCCTTCATCTGTCCCAGAGGAGACAGGCAGGAAATCCCTTCCTTTACTCTCTCATTATATCACGCCCACCTCATCTCAGAGAACATCCAACAAGGCTCTAGGCAGCCAGAGAGAGATGAAACTCAATCAGATGACAAAGATAAGGAAAAAGATGCTGACAGAGTATAGACTGCTAGATCTAAACAAAAAAGATATCCTCAAATCTCAATAAATCATTGTATATTGTTACACACATATGATGTCACATTTTAACTGCACCTGGAAGTAACTACAGACTCGGATCCAGTCAGACCCGTTTTACCACCCTGACTCCCCCTTTACATGAGAATGGAGCTCATAGAAAATGGCAAAATAATATTCTCTGCTGTTGTCCCTTTAGATGAGATCAGCATTTTCAGGTGAAAAACCAACATGGTGAAAAGACCTTCCAGAGTGGAAAACTTTGAGAGCACAGTTTCCTGTTCTCCAGGTAAACGGGCAACATTATGAATCCGTAAAACTTGTGACATCATAGTTTACATGGGTTCCTAACATATGTTTATTACATTGAGGCAGAGCCATAGGTGATATCTCGGAGTTCTTAAAATGAGCAAGCATTCCCTTGCCCTGCCCTACAAATACAACTGTAGGGACTAGCAATGCTGAATGTAAACAAACAGTCTTAAAGTCAAACTGAAGGGTGGTTCTTCTTGTACATGGTCACTGCCACCTAGGTGACCACACACTACACCATGTGCGTCTCGGCGCAAAAGGTAAATAAAAACTGCAATTGCAACAGAACTTTGCCCTTTTATCTCTAGACTGTCACTGTCTAAAAGTGGCATCAGTCTGACACAGAACCCACACCCACTCTCTGCCTTACAATCACACCATAATCACACCTGTAACAATCAGCAACAATTCTGTGTCCTAATCCTGTGTTTCACTGTGTTGTCTTGGCGATCCATTAGCATCAGTCTTAATCTTTTGTGTCAGTGTGGTTTCTCAATCACAGAGAATGACCTCTATCAGTGAGATCCAGACCTATACACACAGCCTGCCAAGGACATGGTGTCTCTACAGGGATACATGGTGTCTCTACTACAGGGATATATTCTCTAGGGATACCAACACGTCGTTCATATATCTTGGTTGATTGTTTCTGTTTATTTGCAACAGATTACAGTGTATGTAGCCTGTTTATTTGGCTTACTTTATTAAGCAGGTCTGGACCTGCCAATGATGCTTAAACACCGGAATGCATTACTGTAGCACAGAATGCATGCAAGGTCATATTTTAGCACATATCGCATGCAGTGGTAGTATAGAAAGCCATTGCATGTGTTCAAACTGAAACATTCTTGTACCAAATGTCTAACAAACTATAAACAATCTTCAGATGTTCTGGTTAACAATTTTCCGAGCATGAAACAAATGTTTGTGATATATTGCTGTCAATGGTGTGTGTCCTAGAGATCGACCGATCAGGCCTTTGGCCGATGTTTCCGATCACCGATTAGTGGAACATCAAAAAGACCGATAGCCGATATCAGCCGATACGATTATTATTTACTTTTTTTTATAAAATAAAAGTGCAAGAAGCAGCAAAAGGGTTTCAGTTTCCCCTCCATCAAATGCATTTTTTTTAATTCAAGGGCAACAATGTATTGTAGCAGCATTGGAAACATTTTTCAGTACAGGCACATAGTTTCAGACATAAAAGAAAACTTGAAAATACATTTTGGATAAATCTATAAATGCATGAGGTGAGAGGGTCAGAGACACACAGCTATACATCTCCTTACCACCACAATCTACCGTATCTTCAATGAAAGTGGTTGATGTACCGTTTTTGAACATTTATAATAAACATATAATAATCGGCTGCTCTTTTTTTCGATTATTTATTTTTTGCACCGATACCGATTATTAATAAAATCATGAATATCGAACCCGATAATCGGCCGTGGCCGATAATCGGTCTATCACTAGTGTGTGTCCCTAATATGCTTTGGAGAAAAGTCCACTCCCCCAGTTGAAGTAAGATCTGCGCTTTATAGAGAAAGGTTTACTATAGAGAGGTTATTAGAGCGGGGTTACTAAGGGTTACTTTTATCTATCCCTTCTGGGGATATTTGTCCTCTGTATTTGACTCATCCTAACTACTTCAGTCTGCAGTCGCATTGCAACAGTCAAGGACTAACTGGCCTTGGTCAAGACTCAAGAGCACTGGCCGGAATCTATACACATAACACTGCAAGCATGCATGTCTTTTGGTGGGGTTGAGAGTTGAGACCCAGAACCCAAACACAGGCAGAACATGCAAAACTCCACACAGAAAGGCCATCACCCCCGCCAAGAATCTAACCTTCTTACTGTGAGGCAACATTCCTAACACTAAGACCTTTGAAAGGTCATTCTGAACATTTTTTGGATATTTTAAAGTTGTTTATCTTTGCCCATGAAACTTTCAGAAGGTTCTTCCTTGACCATCATCGTCCATTCATCATTCTATAATCTCAGAAATTTTGGTTATCTGAAAAGAATTCTAAATATGAATGATGGTTCAAAGTGTTGAGTCCTGGTAGGCAAGCGATAAATACAACATGTTAGAATCTAACTAACATCTTTTTGGGTTGTATTTATCTGCCATTTAGATAATGTGATACACGTACAGTAATGAGAGACATGTTAGATTATGTGACAAACATAATGGAGAAGGAGTTTTACTCTGAATAAATTATTTTTTTCCTTGTGGACACAATGTAAACACCAGCTGCCTAGGGGGTAGAACGACGGTATCTTGTACGATAACAATTTGTAACAGCAATCTTCCACTCTTTAGTTATCAGCAGTTGAAAATAAATTGAGATAGGATATTTTATATTCGACAATCGATCCTTTTAGCGTTGAAGTGGATGGTCCGGATTTTGTTTGGATCACTGAAAACAGGATATAGTGTAATTTTACGTCAATGGTTGTAAGCATTGCATTTGAGATGATATAATGTTACATCAATGGCAATTAACATAATGTGGACCAGTCTATGTAGTATGAAATTGTAAATACAAAAGAGAGGGACAGACAGGGATCTTTGTGTTATGGGTTATGAGGTGGGTATGGTGGGGGGGGTTATTAGGTGAGTGTATTCGATCTACAAGATCAAAATTGGCAGTATGTGCTGTGAGCTTGTAGATTAACTATTTTCAAAGTATAAAATGGGATTAGAAGAGTGGTAAAATGTTTGTTGTGGACCATCTGGAATGTCCTCAAGGACCGCTTGATGTCCACAGACCAGACTTTACACATCTTGTAGAGGGCGCTGGGCCCATTTTCTTTTCAGATTGCATTAAGAACAAAGTGTACATAGATTATGTTCTTACCTACAAACAAATCACAACTAAGAAAACATTGAGGTATCCAAAAATGTTCTTAAAAACTTCCTAAGTGGGCCTAAGAACAAATTTCTTAAGAACATCTTAACGGCTGGCGCATGAGGCCCACTGTGCTTTTGACTGTGTATAGTGTTTGAGGGAGTGTTCGGATCAAAGTATCTCTACCAGGTCATTGACCTGTCCTTCAGCAATCTTGTGTCTGATGGATGCCATGTTTGTTTTTCACCATCTGGCCAGAGGAAGGGGGTTATCAGTGAATATCACTCTCCGTCTCTGGAGGGAAGGACTATTATGGGCAAGCATGGCAGCCGGAATAAAACTGCTGACCTCAGACACTTACATTACGCCAAGTGTCCGTAGGTGGGATAGAGAGGATGTTGTAAATTAAATAGGTCAGGAAGTCCACATAGAAGGCGCATTAACGAGAGGTTCCATTACTGGCACAGTGAGGAAAAGAACCATCTCCATATCTGCATTGGACATAAAACCCATGTAATGTCTCTGTGGTATGGAGTCCATTTCAGAATGCCTGTAACTTGCATAACTTCTAGCAGTAAGAACACTCAATAACAATAACTCAATCAACCAGCTAAACTGCTGTATGTAAGCTACAAATTACACTATTGGAGCTCTCAGATGAATATAAGAGAAAGACTAAGGTAAAGTTAAATTGCACTGCCTTACTGCTTTGGTGCATTGCCCTTATGTTTTTTTTTTACTGTGATTATAACACTGTCAGTTTCATTCTCTTTGTTATGAAAGTTTCCCGACCGTGACCATTACGAGTTATGAGGAGTTAGGTTCCCATGATAGAACATGGGAACCTCCTATGCTTTGATAAAACATAGGAGTTATTGAACTTGGGAGGTACTGACGATGAAAAAGCAAACAAAAACAAACCAAAAAACAGATGGCGCCATACAACATGAACACATCACATCAATGGCCTGAAAGACACATTTGCTGCTCTTTGAGTTTTATCCTCCATTACTGAGACAGAAGTCCCTATTGCTGCCTTCCTCGCCCATACATCAGCAGCACATATTTGTCCCGTTCAAGCAGATTAAAGGGTTCCTCTATCAGGTAAAAGGCAAAGGATTGAAAGGGGTAGAGAGAGAGAGGAGCTTGGTGAATCATGGGAGATTCTGGCCATTTAAGCTATCACCCAATTAAAGGCTAGTTTAATACAAGGCAAGCCTGAGCCAGCTCTATCAGCTTTAACAAAAAGGAAAGTTTTTCCTCCGCACAATTTAACACCCATCAAAACTGCATTTGCAGTTGTGAAACTGTTATATGAAACCGGTATAACCAAACCAAACACCTTGTAGTCAGTACTTTTTGGAGATTGTTCATCACGCACACAAACATTTCTACACTTGCTGGATGTGGATACGTTTGCTGTGCAGATTTATGTAACTGTGTCCCATTTATGCCAATATATGTTTTGTGCAGGCAGACAAGCCTAAATCATAAGTCTATGACAATACTAAAATATTGCATCACAATGATGTTACGGGTATATCAAGACAGACTCTGTAAGCCTGACCTCAGTCTGAATTGCCATTTCGTTTCACTTCATTATTCAGACTGAAGTCAAATAAGCTAAAAAATAAGCTTTTAAGATGCTGACTCATCTTTGCCTTTTATGCCCATTGCACACACATGGAGACCTCTGTATGTGTCTGTCATCTACTGCATCGCTCTGTTCAAATGAGATTCCATGATGCCATCATGTGAGGGAGAGCTCATTGCTTCAGATTCAAATATTTTTTTGAAAAGAACATACATTATCTTTGAGACTATTTCAGGATGCAGGTAATAAAAGTCTTCAGAAATTTTCAGATGGCTGTCCAAATATCCCAACTCTTCACCAAGCTCTGAGAACTATGGCAGAACAGTAAAGCAGCTTGGTGGTCAAATGTGGGATAATGTCTATAGCATAGCCTCGACACAAAGGCTTTCATTTTCGCCCGCACTGCACAAAAATGGAAAGCCTGAAATGAATCGTTAGCCACAGTGGCCTATAAGGGGCAGTCAACCTTTCCCAGGGGTCGTTACAAATGATGTGATGTAGGGGCTGGGGCTGATGAGATGGTGGTTGGTGAGATCAAATCAGATCTACTGGCCTGTCTCAGCCGGTCCCCGCCTCTCTAGGCAAAAATCATTTTGGGTTAGGTCAGGTTACTTGCAGCATAACTCTGAAATCGCTTTAAAGGAGTGATGATTATCAGTCCTGAATATAGCCGTGCTATTACAAATCAAAGCCTTCAAGGAGCTTAGCTCTGGGTAGCCCACTTAATTAAAGGAAACAAGACACTGCTATAGTCTACTCGATGGGAAATAAAGCATGGTTGTGTGTATAAGAACATCTAAAAAAATATAGTGTTGACTTTCTGAGGAAATGAATCTGTGTGGGAGTTGAAACAAACGCTGTGAGGATAACTGTTGAAATTATTATTCACCTGAAACAACCTGAGGCCATTGTATGAAGTGGATCTAAATATACCAATTCCATTTGACTGAGGATACAATATTATTCATCTTGAATTGTTATTTTTACTTTTCACGAGAAGTCAGACAATATTAGTGTGTGAGAGTGGGTTTTGATCCCTGAGGCTGAAGAGAAAGGCAGAGTAACTATCACACCTCATGATTCTTTATTTAGCAGTGCACTGAGGCAAGAAACAACATAATTAACACTGACAAAAAACATCTAGTTTGGGAGACGACACAGAGGGTTGCCATGGTTCAACAACCTACAAAGCAGTGAGAGGGAGCAGAGAAAAGTGCATGTACCATGATTTCCAAACACCAAGCGGTTACATAAAAAGTAACCTCGTCTAATTATTGTTAGGATCACAACGGGGCCATGCTGGGAGAAATCATCAACAGATGAAGGGCATAAAATAATCAAAACAGATTGAAGTTGTCCTGTCATGTTTCACATTTGCCATTGACAATGAAAGGTCAAATTACGTTTGCCCAGTGAGAAATGGAAGGGAACGTCCCCTTGGATTTCCCTCATTGCGTTACTATCACACTATGCTGATAGAACGTCATCTACATCTGGGGATTAAAGTTCTCAGAGGGTTAGTGTAGCATGCTTTATGCATTTGTTGTTGCCTCTCACAGATAGTTCAGGCCCATTGTAGTGTATATTGAACTGTTCTAGAGGTGATGTCCACTGTGCCTGTGTTAAGGGCTACAGCATTGGCGGAATCAATGGGCTAATGTCATCCACAATGTACATGTTTCAGACTGGCACTCTGCCACTATCATCGAGACTAAGATGTTTGTGTTTGGAGGCTGAGGAAACGGGGAAGTAACAATATCAGAGTGTTGGACACAGAGACTAACTGCTGGTTCAGAACGCCTTCTAAACAGTTTCCCCCAGTACTGTAGGTTGTGTGGGTCATTCAGCCTTTTCCTATAACCGAGAGCTGTACATATTTGGTGTCCACGACATAGGAACCATCTTTCAAGATCTGAAAATTTAATCCAATGACATTCTCTTGGACAAAGGTTGAGCCCAATGGGGAAATCCCTTTGTTGTCTAGTATGTGCAGCTGCATTGTTGGAGATCATATCATTCACTTTGTAGATTACAAAGCAGATAAAGATGACAATGAATAAGCTGACAGCCTGTACATCTTAGACTTAAGTCCTAGTCTAAAGTCACTCTGTATACTATCAGTTATTCAGCACCATCTGGAGAAATCAGGTCTCCCACACAACATCATATGGGAATTTGCAGCCATGACTACCAATGGAACATAACATAACATAATGGAAAGATTATGAGATTATCATGTCTTTTTAAAATTTCACCCAAAAGATGGGAAAGAATGCAGAGCACAGGAATGTGCTCAGTGATACCGCATGAACTAGGCAGCATGCAGGCAAATACTGTAGATGCTATACTAGGACATCATGGCAAAGGAGATCTCTAAGAATAGAACCCTATAGCTCCATTAGGAATGCATGAAGAAAACAAAGATGTGACAAGAATGAACAGGAGGACTGCAGGAAACATGTTTTGTATAAGGAGATGAAGAAGAAGGGGGATAATGGCAAAGATGGAGACCTTTTTGTTTGTTTGCTTGCTTGATAGTTAATTAGTTACTTGCGTGCTTGCGTGTACGGTGTTTGGCAGATGGCCCCTCGGGATACTCTGATTGGCCGGTTTAGGTGATGATGTAATGTGACGTAAGTAAGAGACCTTTCTAGCTAATGCCATTAGTGTTAGCCCACTCCGCTCACACACAAGTAGGCCATGGCCATGCGCAATGCACATGTCCTGTTGTAAGATGATATACTGTAAGTGTGCCTCACTTCACATACAGTATGTGTGATATTTATTATTACTTTTAAAGGTACTTTCTTTGCCAATTGTATTTTTCCAATCGTTGCTCCAAACACACTGTCTACTGCTATGTTTCTTACTGAGAGTAAGTACGTCTACAAGAAATATTCCTGGCAGTGAAGTATATTCTGGAGTCCACAGGGAACAATGGGTTTATCTAGCATCATCTCCACCCCTAAGCCTCTGGAGCCTATAGCTATGGAAAGGCCCAACAAGTCTATCTGGAGATCAGTTAATAACACTGCACTCCCCTGATCTCTCTCCATCTCCTGGTTTATTTCAATTACAGTTCCTCGATCTGATTGGCTTGGGATTTCAAAATGTGCTCTCTTCAGGGGCGGTCCGTCAGGGGGAGCCCAGGGTATGTCCAGACTTCCAGCTGTCAGATGATCACAATCAACCAGTCACAGACCTTTACTTGGTCACACTTTGCAAGCGCTGCCTCTTGGCACATCAGCAGGCATCAGGCCCATTCAATGCATTATCTCAGGGTGCTACAAATGTACATCCTATACATTGCACTGTATTGTTACTGTCACTGCTTCTGCTTGCTAGAATGTGATGCTATGAAATAGAAGTTCACTTTGCCTGCTAATACGTTAAATGTGTACTTGGACCTGTTTCGGTGCTGAACTATTAATGGTTTGAATTTGTTTGAAAGAGCACTGCGGTTTTCTTTGAAAATAATGTAACATCAAACGTTATCTTTATGGATTATTTTAATGCACCATAATGCCTGCTTCACACCCAGACCAACAAGTCACCCATAGTACAGATTAGCAATGGCCACTGTGACTTCCTGCAAATGTAGGCACAGAGAGATTGGAGATGAAACAGCATCTAAAAGCAGATGGGTGAAAGTACTGAAATATCTTCACTATCACTGTTAGTTAACATGAGCAGAATGCAGATGCTGCTTATTTGTAGGCCTACTTATCTCTCATGTATTTAACACATCAACACCTAAAGTCATCCACCTAGTGGATGACTGTGGACAATTACATGTCAATCTGGGGTTCTGTGATGTGAGAAAAAAAATAGGGAACCACTGGTTTAAGCAGCATTAGCATTAAACAGCATTAGGAATCAATAAGCCCAAATAAGTTCTACATGTGCACTTTAGAAACAAGCGCAAAAAACACCAACCAGCAAATATTTGCAAGTGACTACAGAATAAAGCGAGTCAAATGTTGCTTATAATAAGAAGACATGGCAACACTGTCTGGACGGAACAGAGCCTTGGAAATAGACAGAGTTACGCCAACTCCGTTCACTTCATGGGGCCAGTCCATCTACATAAACTTCTGTTGGATAGTGACATGAATAGTGACAACCGGAAATTACTGAATGCATTGAAGCCAATCGGCTCGCGCGAGTACATGAACCACGTGACCAGGCTGTTTTCTGACCCCTCAATGTCGCAACTCTTCTACTAGATGGCTCTGGGACGGAAGGTAAGCACGGCACACAACGGAGCCCCAGCGGAGCCCCAGTATCCCGATGTAGCGCCAAACTACAAGGACAAACAAACAAAATAAAGACGGCAGAAGCCTCAAGCAAGTGATACCGAGTCGACACCGTCGACGTCGTTGCGGATTTATTAACAGTTCCCCTTTCAAGAAGAACATTTCTCACGAAGAAATGGACATTAATCAAACCAGGCCGCCCAACTCCAGAACAACTGGAAATCAGCGAAGCATCACAGGCCCGGTTAAGAGCGACATATCCAGGCCAGCGTTTGGGAGCGGTACCCTGGATATCACTGTTTCGGTTTCACGGAAGAAGCTGTTCTGCTTGGGACCGACAAAGGTGCATGGAACTTCAGAGGTTGTGATAACCTTACATGTACATTATAACTAAGGCTGCACAAAAGCATGAAAGCTCAGCAAGTCACCTTGAGGCAACAGATAGTCTGAGAAAACGTTTGTAGACACGAGGACACAAACTGAGACGGAGAAATACCTGTAACTATGCACAACGATCAGGAATACGTGCCGTGGTTTTCCTCGGGCAGGAGTTTTCAACAGGTGGTCCGGGAGTAGCACTACCATCTGACCACTTCCAAAGTAGGCCTATTTATTGGAACCTCAAGTCAAATACAGAACAAATTGATATGTGCTGTTGATGGTGTGATTAATTGACGAAATTAAAGAAGGAATAACGAAAGCAACATGATGTGACTGATAGACTTTACGACCCAAGTCTTTGCAAAGTTCACCCAAAAGAACAGCAGGATGGATTTTGTCTTTAGGTGAACCACGTCAAAATGGTGAGTAAACGTATGAATTTATATTAGTGGATCTGCCACTGAGCATTTTATTTCCATATTGTCTGTCTGGAAATATTGTCTGGGACGCTGTGCATTTAATTTGTTTTTGTGTCTTGATCTGCATACCGTAACTGCTGTTACGACGAGGTTGGTTGTGTGGCACCGGCACCTGGTATCAAACCAAGCCCTTGTGAATGTATTGCGAATTAAGTTATTATGGCAAATAGCAATGTCTTTTCATACTGGCAGGTGGCAAGGGGAGCTCAACGCGCGCACGTGTGTGTGCGCCGTTCACAGTAACTGTCCAGCCGTCTCATGCGCGTCTGCGGTTCATTTAGGCTGCGTGTTGTGATGGAAAACGCCTCTCAAATAGCACAGGAAAAATGATGTTGATAATAACTCTTATCACGGGTGTATTTTTTTTTTTATAGATATGGCCAGTGGTTTTCAACCAGTGGTGGAAAGTTGGTTAACAAGATTAATGGTCATTTTGATCTGTTTGACTTGAAATCCAGCCTAGTATTGTGGACATAAACAAATGAAATGTTTAGTGTTGGGGTCTGTGAGGCTGTTAAATTGTGCTCTCAAAGTGCACCAGATTGCACCATTTTCAAACCCGGGGGTTTGCTCGGCGGGCACCCCCCGTCCCACCGCGCGATGGCAGGGGCTGTAGGTGGTAATACAGTATAAGGCCAGCGCTAGGAAAGTCTGGGGTTTCTGGTGGAGCTGTTGCCCCCGTGACCCAACTACAGATAAGCGGTTGAAGATGGATGATTTCACATACTATATTAGCCTCTGGGGTTAGTTAAGGCCAGGGCCAGATCTAGAAAGCCTCACTTGGGTGGGCACATAGAATTTCAGGGTGGGCACCACCATCCGCAAAAAAAAAAGAAAAGAAGAAAAAAGTGTCAAATCCCCCCAAACACCCAAATGCAAAGGAAACTATGCTATGCCCATCTACACTCACTGTACTCTCATTCCTTGACTAACAGTATGCATACAGTAGCTGTCAAGCTAGAGGAATTCCAAGAGTGAGAATTTACTGTCTTGCAGTAAATGAAGGTGTTTTTTATGTTGGTTGGCCATTTTTTACATTAAGGAACCAGTTTAGGTGATTCAGACATCTGGTTAGGATTAGTGAGTAAATAACTTTTCAATCTCATGAGTCCCGGGATGCAGGGAGGGTCTTTTGAATGAGTCCCTGGGACATTTGATGAGTCCCACTGAAATTATGTTAGTCATTTTTAGTAATTGCAGCATTTAACTCTCTTTTCAATTTATAAGGGCTTATAATGTGTTTATATTCATGTAGAAAATACAATTTCAATCTGGGATTGAAATTGGGATGAAGTAGCACATGCTCTGGCGGCAGAGCAGAATATACTGTGTAAGAAGAAATGATTATTATAAATAAAGCTAGTGAATTAAACCACAATAAAACCACTGATCTAACATTATTACTGGCCAATGAAATCTATAGGCCTAATAATAAATTGTTACAGTTTTCTTCACATTGTTTTCATTTTAAATATATAAACCACGTAAGTGGTAATAACTAACCTGTGAGCTACACAGTAGAAGCAGCAGTTATGGGGAAAGGTTTGTGTGCCAAACAAAGCTTGTTTGAACATTTTAAAAGGAAACATAATTGGGGGCATTTTTTCAATGTTTATCGAAACAGTTGATTGATTGATTGAAACCTTTATTTGTCCCCGTAGGGAAATGCGGTTTGTCAGTTCATCACAGAAAAGGATAAGTTAAAAACAGTAAAAAATAAATAAAAACAGTTAAAAAAGAAAAAAAAGAAACCAAGGTATGTTAGTCTCAGTCAAGTGCAAAAGTGCAAAGGTGCAGTCTAAATACACGTGCAAATATGCTCATGTGCAAGGAGAACTTGTCTCTCTCTCTCTATTTCCTTTTTTCCCTTCTATGGCCCCCGTCCCGTTCTGCGGTGTGCCTGGTTATGGAGCCTGATGGCAGTGGGCACAAAGGATAGTCCAAAACGTTTAGTGCTTTGACGTGGGGCTATAAGCCTCTGGCTGAGAGCACTCCTCATTCCTGCCAGTTCTCCACTGAGGGGGTGGGTGGGGTTGTCAAGGATGGCGTGCAGCTTCCTCCCTGTCCTCTGCTCCGCCACCACCTCCAGACTGTCCAGTCTGACTCCCACTACTGACCCTGCCTTCTTGATCAGTTTGTTGAGCTTTCCGGCCCCCGTCGCCCCCACGTTGCCCCCCCAGCATACCACTGCGAAGAAAAGGACACTGGCCACAACCGCCTGGTAGAACAGCATGAGGAGCTCGGCACGGACATTGAATGATCTGAGCCTCCTAAGGAAGAACAACCTGCTCTGCCCCTTCCTGTAGAGAGCCTCAGTGTTGTCAGTCCAGTCCAACTTGTCATTCATGTGGACGCCCAGATATTTATACGTTTCTACAATCTCCACTTCCTCCCCCCGGATGGTGATGGGGGTGGGGGTCCTCCTACTCCGCCCGAAGTGCACCACCATCTCCTTCGTCTTGCTGGTGTTAAGCAGAAGATGGTTTGATTCACACTCGGAAACAAAGTGCTCCACCAGAGTTCTGTACTCCTCCTCCCCGTCATCAGTGATGTATCCCACGATGGAGGAGTCATCCGAGAATTTCTGAAGGTGGCACTTGTCTGTGTTTGCTTGAAAGTCAGAGGTGTAGAGGGTAAATAGAAACGGTGACATGACCGTTCCCTGTGGGGCGCCCGTACTACAGACTAGTGTCTCAGACTGGCAACCCTGCAGTCTGACATACTGGTGCCTGTTGGTGAGATAATCGTGGGTCCATGCCACCAGCCCGTCCTCCACACACATCGCTGCTAATTTTCCAGCCAGCAGCGATGGCTTGATGGTATTAAATGCGCTGGAAAAGTCAAAAAACATGATTCTGACCATGCTCCTCGGCTTCTCCAGGTGTGTATAGGCCCTGTGTAGCATGTATATGATGGCATCCTCCACTCCGGTTCCTTCCCTGTATGCGAACTGCAGTGGGTCCAGATAGTCCTTCACCTGGGGCTTGAGGTGTTGCAAGACCAGCCTCTCCAGGATCTTCATGACCTGGGATGTGAGGGCTACTGGCCTGTAGTCATTTAAGGTGCCGGGACGTCCCTTCTTGGGCACGGGTACGATGCATGACGTCTTCCAGAGCTGCGGCACCTTCCTCAGGCCCAGGGAGAGGTTGAAGAGGTGTTGAAACGGCTCCGCCAGCTCCCCAGCGCACACCTTGAGCACCCTAGGGTTGATGTTATCTGGTCCTCTCGCCTTCCTCACGTTGACCCTGGTGAGCTGCCACCTCACCTGGTCCGCTGAGATGACAAGAGGACTGTGGCCCTGGGTGTCTGTGGGGGGTGGGGGGTGGGGCAGGGTTGTAGTCCTATGACTGACTTGGGACGGGGGTGAAGGGGCAGTGGGGGGCAAGACGAAGCCGGGGGGGGCAGGCTGTCCAGCCTGTGATGAAACATCAAACCTATTAAAGTACATGTTCATCTCGTTTGCCCTCTCACGGCTCCCCTCCACAGCCACCGCTGGTTGTTTATAGCCGGTCATTTTCCTAAACCCCCCCCACATATCCCTGGAGCTGTGGGTCACCAGACCTCCCTCCAACTTCCTCTTGTACTCCTCCTTCGCCTTCCTCAGTTCCTTCTTTAGCTGCTTCTGCACTGTCCTGGCGCCCTCAGTGTCTCCAGCCTTGAACCTCGTCCTCTTCTCCCTCACCAGGGATTTGATGTGTCCATTAATCCATGGCTTATTGTTGGGAAAACATCGTACCCTTTTAGTGGGCACAATGCTCTCCTCACAGAACTTGATATAGTCCGTTACGCAGTCCACCAGACCGTCAATGTCCTCCCCGTGGGTCCTCTCGAACATCTCCCAGTCCGTTGTACTGAGGCAGAACCTCAGCTCCTCCTCCACCTCCTCTGACCACTGCTGGATGGTCCTGGTGGTGGCTGGCAGCCTCTTGATGAGGGGCATGTATGTTGGTGCCAGGCGGATGAGGTTATGATCTGATGCCCCTAGCGGTGGAAGGGCAATAGATCTGTACGCCTCCTTTGCATTGGCATACAACATGTCCAAAATTTTATTTTCCCGTGTTTTGCACTTGACATACTGTGTGAAGTTCGTCAGTCTCTTTGCCACATTCACATGGTTAAAGTCCCCATTCAGCACTATGAATGCGCAGGGATGCGCAGTCTGCAGCCCCGCAACACACGAGTGGATGACGTCACAGGCTCTACCCGGAACCGCGCTCGGTGGAATGTAAACAGTAACGACGAGTACATGCGAGTATTCACGTGGCAGATATTTTGGCCGAAGACCGAGTGCGAGCAGCTCAATGTCCGGGGTACATATCTGTTCTTTAACTGTCACATGTCCTGGATGACACCACGCCGTGTTCACAAAAACAGCTATTCCACCACCCTTGGATTTACCGCTGTCTCCGTTCCTGTCGGCTCGCACCATGGTGAAACCCTCCTGCTCCACCGCGCTGTCCGGTAAAGCCTGATTTAGCCAGGACTCCGTGAAACACAGGAGACTCGCTTCCCCGTATTCCTTCTGATTTCCCACCAAGGCAGAGAGCTCGTCAGTCTTGTTGGCCAGCGATCGGACGTTCCCCATGATAATGGAGGGCAGGTATGTCTTGTCGCCTTTTTTAGTCCTTCTCCTCCTTACTTTCTCGCCCGCTCTCGAGCCCCGCTTGCGTGGCTTGATTCCAGCAGGTAACTCCCTCGGAGGAGCTGCTGCTCGACTCCTGAGAGCTAGTAGTTCCTCCCTGGTGTAGGACCTCATTCTTCCATGATCCAGAACGTATAGAGTCCAAACTTGAGTAAGACGTTAGTGAGTGTTAAAGGAAGGTTAAAAAGGAATAAGATTGTTAAATAGAGTAGTTAGAAACTAGTTAAAAACTGATTCCAACCGAAGTAAAGTGGAGCTAACTGACAGGCTGCCACCACACCGGCGCCATGTTTGTGATTTTACTGTGCATATATATGAGTCCCTGTCCCTGTTATTATTAGGCAGGCTGAAATGTACAACGTAGGTGAAAGTAGCTCTGGTCCACTCCACACACACACACACACACACACACACACACACACACACACACACACACACACACACACACACGCACACACTACTGTGGTTATGTAGTTTGCAACTAGCTAACCCTGTCACAAGTAGACTTTAGTTTTGTTTTGTCGATTTTATACACAATTAAATACCTATAATGTTTGGGTAGGCAGGACTCAAGATTGATCCATGATTAATTCATGGCTCAATCTTGTGATGTAAACAAACAGCAGTTAACAATTCTATGAACAATCAAGTCGAAACATGCGGAAAAATTAACATAACAATGGGAAGCAGGCAGTCTATCTATTGCTTCCGGGGGTAGAATAAAGACAACCTGTGGCCATTTAACTGTTCCCAACGTCGTCGTGGGGACGGGGACCTCATGGTGAAATGTAGAAAATGGGACATCTGTGACAAAAATCAAGGACATTATGTATCATGTCACAGGAATCAAGGTAGATTGAGGTCCAATGTGTTTTGGTGTGGAATTCTCTTTTAAGGAAAATGCGGAACAAACCGAGTTCCGTATCGATTCAATACGGAACGCATCATTTTATGCTGAAATAAGGAACAATTCCGTATTTTACGGAACCCTACTTGTACAGTCATGTTTCAGGGCTAGTCCTCCACCAGCCATGTTTAGGACCTCACAGGTGAGTCAAAGCCTAATCATACATGGCTGGTGCAGGACTACTGAATACACTATCTACCATATTAGATATTAAAACAATTTTAGAGATGTATTTTAATTAATGCACTTTAATGTTACTAAAAATAACACTTTTAAGATGGTTTATTGATAATCATGTCAGATAAGACTAGAGTAAACAATATTATATTCTCACAGCTGTATTATAGCTGCAATTGGTGTGATGTTACTGAGAACATCTGTTCACTATGGTGATTTAGTTTGATTAGGGAAGGTGTTCCTTGGATAATTCAATTTAATAATAAAAAATAATACTTAGACTTATATAGCGCCTTTCAAGATACCCAAAGCGCTTTACAGACTATCCCATTCACACCCTATCACCCATACATACCGGTGATGGTAACTACGTTGTAGCCACAGCTGCCCTGGGGCAGACTGACAGAAGCGTGGCAACCAATCTGTGCGCAACGGCCCCTCCGACCAACACCAAGCATTCACGCACAATCATAACTCATTTACACTGCATGTTTCATTCAGGTGTTCCTTGGATAATTCAATTTAGTCTCTAGTTTATTTTTTGAGTGGTGCAGGCACTTCTTTGCCTAGTAATGTGTGTCCCTGACTGGCTGTCTGGCCGGCTGGGTCCGTCCGAGCCCATGTTTTACATTTTCAACAAATTTGTCTGTTGTTATAGTAGCATTGTGCAAGTGAGGACAGATGCCTGGAGGTGTCTTGCGCAATGTTGCAGTAGAAACCCTGGGAGATGTAGTAAGGAATCTCAAATAATTGTGACATGGAAAAACTGACCCCAGCATAATGGGTAATGTCTTGTGTTACCTACGTGTAGGTACTTTCTTCATAATAACTCCCTTTATGTCTCTAGCTGTCATTTCTGGTGATGCTTTTGTCTTGTCAAACTATCACTGGAGCTCCAAGTCTCTGGTGCGTCTATAGGACCCTATGCTTGGGAAACAGCTGTAGCATCATTGTGTCCACCAGGGAATCGCTGTTCCTCTTCTGGCCAGATGTGACAGGCTCACTTAAATCCGAGAGGACCAGAAGACTTCTGGACCATTAATCCATTCAGCCTGTCAGTCACCGAGTAAAGGCAGAATTTATTTCATGATAAGGAATATAGATGGATGGACTCAACCGGCTGGGACAACATTGCAGAGGGATTTCAAAATGCTTTGTATTATACTATGCTCGCTGCTCCTGACTAATACATTGTGAATAATTACTATGATCGTCATGGTGAACTGCAGCCTGGAATGAGATAATGAGCTCTGCAGTGCTCACCCCAAATTGATGGAACAGCTTGAGCTTAGAGATATGAAATTCATATTAAGTGCAATGACAACATGCATATCCTTGAATCTGTATAAGACTGCAGGAAAATACATCTCTGAGGTGAATCAACCTGCCCTGCGTCACCTGACTGCATTCTGCACAAATAGACTGGGATAACAAACATTATTGTTGGAACTAGGGTTTGTTATATTTCTTGTATTTGGTTTAATTTGTTTTGCGTGTGTCAGCATGTAAGTATTTGTGTTTGTGCTTATCTAGTAAGAAATTATCTTTTCACAGTGGCTGGCTGCAGCCAAGACACTATCAGACTTGCTGAGCTGACTACAGCAGTTTTGGGCGGATACAGAGTTTGGAAACCCACCAATTGGGTCAAACAGATGAGCAGGCTGCTTGCTTACTAACATGAGCAACCAGGAAGGAGGAGGACATTGTACATGAGCTCAAATCATTTTAAATTTGCAGAACAGGCTCCTAGCTGGTCACCAGGTCCTGCAGTCTGATTTGTGGTGATGAAGGATAAAAAGTGAGGACAGAAATGTAAAGATGAAAAAGTGAAGAGTCTGGGGATGCAGATTGCAATGCCCTCACACATTTTAACATTTTAACTCATGACTTGACTTATTAAGATGCCCATATTGTGTTTATTCCGAGTTTACTAGATATAATTATAGTGACTACAGTGAATGATTGGTAGGTAGGATGGTAGGTAGGTAGGTAGGTAGGTAGGTAGGTAGGTAGATGGATGGATGGATGGATGGATGGATGGATGCATGGATGGATGGGTAGATGGATGGATGGATGGATGGATGGATGGATACCTGCATGTGAACAGAGTGTATGCGAATCCTCAGTAGAAGCGGAAATACTGTAGTATCACTTCAGCTATAATGCTGCAGGCTTATCATCTTTTATGTATGGTGGCCTCTCCCTCCTGAGAGACAAAATGATCCAGAGTTTTTCTTGTGATTGTGCCATTGTCCCCCTTTCCGGCAGTGCCATAGAAACAATTGGGAGCAGCACAGCACAGACCATGATGGATTACTTGAGAGGTGCAGGACACTGCATCTCACAATGTGTCAGTGTCCACTGCTGTTGCTGAGCATGCATTTATTTTAAATACAAAACTGATGGACTATTCTCTCTCTCTCTCTCTCTCTCTCTCTCTCTCTCTCTCTCTCTCTCTCTCTCTCTCTCTCTCTCTCTCTCTCTCTCTCTAGCTATATACTGTGTATATATATATATATATATATATATATATATATATATATATATATATATATATATATATATATATATATATATATATATATATATATATATATATACAGTATGTCACAAAAGTAAGTACACCCCTTGCATTTTTTCAAATATTTATTGATATATATTCCTGGGAAAACTTTGACGAAATGACACTTCAGTATAATATAAAGTAGCCACTGTACAGCTTGGAAAATGCTGTACATTTCATTTTTTCATCAAAATAACTGAAACACAGCCTTTAATGTCTAAACCGATGGCAACAAAATTAAGTACACCCTTCACTGAAAATCTCCAAATTGAGCCTAAGTCGCCTAAGTAGACATTTTTCCTCCCCAGTTTCATGTAACTTCTTAGTGTTAACAAAGTCTCAGGTGTGAGAGGTGAGCAGGTGTGATAAATTCGGTAATATCACCCCCTACATTGCATATTGGTCACTGGAAGTTCAACATGGCACCTCATGGCAAAAAAACCTCTCTGAGGATCCAAAAAAATGATTGTTGATCTAGATAACATGGGCCTCGGCTATAAGAAGATTGCCATCATCCTGAATTTAAGCTACAGCACTATGGCCAAGGGCTTACAGCAGTTTAAGAGGACAGGATCCACTCAGAACAGGCCTCACCGTGGTTGACCAAAGAAGTTTAGTGCACGTTCTCAGCATTAAATCCACAGGGAGACGTAGGGAAATAGGCATAGAAGTTCTGTCAGCATGAACAAAAAACACAATAAAATTGTAAAGGAATGAAAAGAACTTTATTGAACCAATTTAGACAATTGAATTAGGTTATACACTTGTGATTGTCTGTTTTGAAATCTCAGTGATTCAAGAAAAAACTTTAGTTCACCTCTTGGGATTGCTATTACGCAATATAGTGCTCTTGAAATGTTTTCTTGGTTAATGGTTCTAGTAAAGTTAGAGAATAATGAAAGGACATTGACCCATGTGGGTCCAGTCAGGGTTCATATTCACCTCTCTTGCTAGTGTGAGTCCTTGGAGTTTGCTCTGAATTCTCAGCCACATTCACCTCTCAGCTCTGCCTGTGGCTCTGCATCCAAACACCGTCCCAGTGGGCTTTGCTGTCTGCTTTTCACAACAGCTTTCATTGATTCAACTTGAACTGCTGGATCTGAATCACACCTCAGACACAAGATGTCCTCTTTGATGACCCTCAGAGCCTAGACCTAGAGCATACAAAACTAGAGTCTGGTCAAATGCATTCCTCTTTTGTTTTGTTGTCATCGCAAGCTTCTTCTGTGCAATGTTGGCAATAATAGCACCATGTTAGCAGTTAATTATTTGTGAGAAACAGAACTATATCATATAGATCAACTGTGAGTGGATAAAGGTCATTATGAGTTGACAGTGTTCAGTTTTATTTCATCTGGATCTCAGTAGAGATCTTAGAATCTCCAAATCTGAGGCCATGGTAGATAGATATTTTCGGGACTTCTGAGTTTATTGTGAATGATTTAACATATAGTAGAGGGAACAGATCCGCACACCATTTTAAAAGCTCCAAACATTTTATTCACAACAGAGCGGTAAAAAAATACAACGTTTTGGCCTGAGGTGGCCTTCGTCAGGTATACTTTCGCTTTCTAATGATTTAACATGTCACGATGGATTTTAATTGTGTGGTACTACCTTGTAGATCTGCTGTTTGAGGGTGCCTACATGTCGTATATGCATCTGTTCACCACAGAAAGTTCTTGATGGTCATTTCATTATCTGTTTTCATAACGTCCTAGCTGTTTGTGTAACCTTGCTATCATTGCTACTATGCAGTCATTGGATGAGTTCTCTGTCGTCAAAGGAGTGTTAACTGTTTTCAAGAGACAAGTAACCTAGGTCACTCTGATCAGGTGTTCTCGATATAACCAGTTCCACAATCATCTTTGGTATATGCATTTTTATCTGATCAGCCGTAGCTAGGACAACTGTGATGACCACCTATTGTACCAATATATACTGTGTTCATCTTGTGAAATATTGAGAGAGCCTTTGAGATGAGAGGGATGGAGAGGGAAATCTGGAGCGCTCTGGTGGAGCTTTTGACCCTGCAACCCAAATACGAATAAGCGGTTGAATGGATGGATGGGTAGATAAACCACACATAATCCAAGTATTGCACTTTCTAGCTCTCTACTTTTGAGTACTCCCTCAGAAGATTAAAATGTGTTTGTGTGTGGTAAACAGACAAACACCCTTGCTGCTGCTTCTCAGTAGCAAGGTTGTTTGTAAAGCTGTCCCCTGTTCTTTCCAATCCTTCTCTCTGTGCAGCAAATGGTTTGTCTAAGCAGGAGTCCCTTATGCTTATGCTATAGGTTTTAATTTGTCAATATAACATATGATGCTTTTCATTTCTTTCTGTTAATTTTCTGTTCTCAGGAGAATATTGTGGTTGGATTGAAGCATCTCAAACCCCCAGAGGTGTATCAGTATTCATGCAACTCCTTACAATGCAATTAGTCTTGTGCCCTCATTTCACATGCAGAACAGTGTGCCACCCCACAAGCCCTCATTTCACCTCACTCTTCCTCCAGCTAGGAAAGCACTGTGGCGGTGTGTGGCCTCCTTGTGACACCATCAAGCAATCCTAGACAGCCTAATCATAGGCCCTAACGGAAGGATGGTTGAACAGAAGAAAGAAAGTGGCGGTGGGGGGAGGGTTGCAACTGTCAGTTTGAAAGTCTTTCATTTCAGCGGTAAAATATAATCTAAATCTGGGCTTTGAAATAGTATCAATGAACTTGTATGACATTTTTGAGAAAAGTAAATTATATATTAGATTACAGTGCAGCTAGATAATAAGAGTTCTATAGCTCAATGGATAGAGACAAAGAACACAACACCAAAGGCCAGGGTGGAAACCCGGATTTCATAGGCTACTTGGTAGCGTGTGTGTGTTCGTGTGAGTGCGTGCAACTAGTCGCAACTAGGTTGCAACCTTGTCGTTGGTTGTATTGGATCTAGCCTACAGTACACTTTCAACTGCTCATCCGAAGTTCAGGGGGCAGGGGCTTCAGTTTAGCGTTCCCTTAGTCTACAACTCTACATAGTGACCCTGGAGTATTGTCTCTATAGGTTCCATGTTGTTATTGCTGTTGTTGTCGTGGTCTGTGAGCGAGGTAGATGAGAGCGAGGGAGATGAAGATAAACAGACATTTAAACCAGAAAACAGACATCTAAACCAGATAGCACAGAATGCACTCTGCTTTTCCCTTTATGTACACCAGCTGGCTTTTATTATAATAAATATAGACTGTGCATGGTAATGCACATAATCACATTCAGGCTATTTTGTATGTGGATCCATTAGTAAAGATGTCAGCTGCATTAATTGGACAAAATGGGGTTACTGAATAATTTGTTTATGAGTCAACAAGGCTGATGACTGAGGAGTGGGAGGCAGCCTGGGTGAATAACCGTAACTGCAACACGTGCTGCCATGGAGTGATTTGGCTTGAGTCTGAATGGGTGTGATCTAACTGCGTATTCTGTGCGAAATGGAACAGAAAGCTGGTTAGAAACTCCTTTTTATACAGAAGGGAACGGACTGGCAGCATTCTATATAATGCCTGAAGGGTTAAGGGTTGATTTCTCAAAGAGCTGAGTAACTTGAAGGCAGAGGGGATACAGATTGAGCCTATGAATGTTGTTGATGGTGGTTCAGCAGCATACGACAATGTTTGATCATAGCACATACAGTATATAGTATAGCGTAGTACAACTGTCTGTGTTATTGTAGTGTATATGGAGGGAAAGAGTGAAGCAATGATGTGAATGGACACATTGGTTCACTGGGCTAACTTCCAGCTGTTGGTCGTGAGATTAAACTGTGCCTTGTTTTATTATCTACTGGTACATACCCATAGTAGATCATATTATAGACATAGAGTAGGCCTACATCTAGACATGCGGAAATCTGGACAACATGTTTGTTGCTGTTGCAATATATATTATAATAACAATTACCAGACAGAGGATGACTGTTTTATTGTGTTGTAGCTTGAATTCTGCTCATATGGAAATAATAATATATTAACCAATGTTGTATTTATGTGCTTCCACATAATGACAAACTACTTTTTGAATGAATAGCATCGTACAACCAGTGTCTTCATTCACAAGATAGGACATTCATTAGGTAGAACTACCGTGAAACAGCACAAACAAACATGGAGGAGACAAATAATCTGACAGGAGGAACTGGAGTCATTCGAACTTAGGAAACATAGGATGCAAATGTGTATCTGGAAGTTATCCATGCTTGCTTTTCAATATGCATACTGCATAGTAATTTAGGCAATGACCCAAAAACTCAATTAAACTGATGCTATATTATGCTTCAGAAGTCAGCAGAGATTAGCACCAAGCATAAATTCCAGACTTCTTTGATGCTAATGAGAACTCTAATTTCATCTGCTTCCATAAAAAAAGCTGTTGAACAAATTTTAAATACATGTTAAACAGTTTAAATAAATTCTTTATTAAGACATAACCACAGGATAGTTAATTCTCTTCTGAAATACTACTGCTTTGTGTCAATGTAATGCCAAATATTGGTTTCCTACAAAGACATTTCCTTCTACATTCAGTTCGGCTAATTTATTTAATGACATAATATTGTACTTGAGAGGCAGGGATTACAGAGTAGCATGTCATGTTGCTGTGACCAGCTGTTGGGCAATATTAGTTATAGGAGAGAAATATCTTTACTTTACTTTTTCTAATGTACAACGTATGCCATGTGTGCAGAATGCTGTGGTGGATCTACAAACTACTGTGCATCTGTTGTTAGCTGATAGCTTGTAATCAATAGCTTGTAATAGAATCAGTTCTATTTTCGCATGCAACAAGCTCATTTGTAATAAGTAATGCGGTGTGTTTTGACACATGTATATTACTGAATAATACATATGTACATACTTTTGCTGGAAAAGGTAATAATAATATGATTATTTTTTCTTTTGGACCATTTTGCTATTGTGCATCAACGTTTGAAAAACCTTCCTTTGATATGAAGTTTTGAAGAGCAGCACTCAATTGGTGAGGGATTGTCTGATATAGTATTAATATTACAGTGGTTGTACTAAATGCATCATTCACACTTAAACGATCAAGCGGGAGAGAGAATCAAGAGGGCCTTATTTGTCACTCACTGATAGAATGGTCCTCAATCTAACTTCCAAGTTATAAAATACTAAACATTGAAGTGCTTTATTCCTTGCAGCAAGCTAGCATACTGCTACTGCTCTTTATTTTTGTACCAGTTGTTAAATTGCTAAAGGTAAGTAAAATTGGGGATTATTGTATTTCCTATAGGCATCAAATTAATTGTGAAATCCTTGATGGTTTGGAATGTTTATTGTAAATAAAACTATGCAATACAAACCATGTCCCTAGAGACTGAAATAAGCCGTGCAAAAACAAAAGTCAGACATGACGGATGCAACGAATCAAAGGTGTCACTCTAACTCAATTCATAAATATAGCTGAGTGAACACAGGTGCACACAGGATTTGCACAGATTGAGTCATTCGTCCCTGCTTGCAGTTTCCCGGACGTCTGCAAGAGCTGTTTCTGATACCATGGTCAGTTCCACGCTCTATTCGCCTCCCCCTTTTCAGCACCACGGAGAGTGCATTTAGGTTTAACTGTGACAGTTTTTGGCACCATTTCCAGCCTATGAGTAGGGTAGTAGGCTGTAGGCCACTCACATGCCTATCTTTAAACTTAAACCCGGTGACGCTGGTGTGTAGACTGTCACCGCATTATACTGTTCCATCTCTCCACTGTCTTTGACTTGTTGCAACTCTCCATCAATACAGCTGTGTGCGTTTGTGCGTCCAACCATGCGTGCATGCATGGGTGTACATTGTAGGTGATGTTTATGTGTACTGAAGGTATCATGGGTTTACAAACATTGCAGTTATGTGATAGGTGCAAGTCCTGTATCCACACATTGACTTACAGATTAACGTGCGCGCGCGCACGCACACACACATACACACACTCACACACACACCTTCATAACATAAAAATCAGGCTAAAATATGAAGTACTGCTACATTTTGTACCTTTGTTTTTTCATTATGTTGTTCCTACTGTGTATAAGGAGGATGGGACTTGGCATATGGATTAACTCTTGGCCTTTTCATAGTTCAAAATGTCAGCAAAAGACAATTTGAAAAGGTTAATAAAGAGAAATTACACTAATGTGTGATAACTAATCATTTCAAAATTAACAGACCTGCATTCCATTTTAGCCTCCTGACAATTATATGGTAAAACTTTATTTATCACCAGTGAGACATTTAGGTGCCATAGCACCTAAATATAGCAACATACGTAAGCACATCATAGGACACTAAAACGAATTATAATGTTTCATCTTGGACCCGATTCCAATTCTGCAATTATAGATATCTGCACTTTGCCTAAACCACCCTGATTTCAGTGGATTTCAGCAGACCAAATTAAATGTGCACATCAGAGTGTTGCTGTCTGTCTGTGTCTGACACATTTTTACTCATTATCAGCCATCATCCAGCACTTAAACATGACATTTTTAACTCTCCCTGAAAGCTCATAGCTTAAATAAACACCAGTGCTATCAACGGTGATGTCCATTAACGAGACACAGTTACAGAGTGTGATGACATGGATTCATGGAATTCACACATACCAGATACAATCGAAACAAATAAACCCTTCAAATAGAAAACAATAGTGTCGCTTTAGTGCTATATGTTTAAAGTAGCTGTCCGAGATCGTAATTACTGTATTACTTCAAAGGGACATTTTTCTTTGAACCATGTTTAAGGTCGTTTTAACATCTGCTTTGGCTATTGCGAGCACGCCAGAGACTTGTTCAAGTTGCATGATTCATATCAGTATTGACTAATATTTATTATTTTATCAGACGATTTGTACCTTCAAGGTCTATTTGACCCATGATGAAACACCCATCCTTGGTTCTGGTGACCGATATACTGTATTGTGTGTATTTTAATGATTATGCCAAAAAGGTGCAACATGTATGCAATACTACTTCTCTCTTACTCAGCTAAATATGGCATCAAGCTGCAATGTAGGCTACTGTCTGTAAGACATTCACAGCTGTGAAATTAACTACCGCTTGGAGAGAATGAGGCAGTGATGGATGTACAGTATGCTCTGTTCCTGTTGATGTTACAGCAGGGTTTTTACCATAGTGCGATCTGTTTTCTCTACATGGCAAGGCTTAGGTCTTGGCAGAAGCTCATTGAGCCTGCAGAGCCATGTGGGTTGATTCTGTGTGTTTGTGGTGAGCAGCTCAATATTCTTAAAGGGATTGTGACATCAAAAACACTTTTTTGTTCTTTTTGTGTTAGGGTCTCTTGGAAACAATTTCACAAAACAGAAAATGTATCTATGAATAATCAACGGTTTCTCTCTTTTCTGGACATTTGTGAATAATTATGCTAAAACCCCCCGTCTGTCTGAACAGCAGATTCCTAGGTCACAAACAGAGTTCTATAATGGAGAGTACTGACACTCCCGTTGACTCCCAATGCTACAGCTGAACAGAGACGGCTATTGGCTGAAAAGCGCATGTTTAGAACTAACATTAACTACTGGTAACATAGTTCCAAACAAACCGCTCACGGCCATCCACTTGCAATGACAGCAGAGCTCCAGTGCAGGGCGTGAGACGCAAGATCAAAGCGTGTCACTACTCTCCATTATAGTGCTCTAGTCACAAACTCCCAAATCTCCACCCCCTTCCTATGTTCCCCGCTTCTCTCCTGAGGAGCTGAGAAGCCAGATTCTGTGAGTGAAACAAATTAGCATGTTAGCATACTAATATATATTATATTATTATATTAATATAATATATTAATATAATTAATATAATATATATTAATAATATATATATTAATATATATTATTATACTAATATTGTTTGGTGATAATTGAGAGTTACCATTTTCCCCCTGTTTTATTATATGCCGCATGAAAAGACATCAACTTATCAGAAAGCTGTGTCATTGGCATGTCCTTGGGCGATGGAGCTTCATCTAAACCTATTAGGATCCACTGAGATTGACTTGTAGTGTTTCATCAACATTGGTTTAATAGCATTCAATTGTTTGGAACTGAGAACTGTCAGAGAAATGAATCGCAGTATATGACTCCATTGCTTTGCCATATTACCAGTGTCAATACAAGCTGAGGGAGCATTTATTATGAGGTCCACAACTCGCCGTTCCATCATGCCTTGATAACATTAAACCTTTCAGATAATGTGCTGCTCATTGAGAGCTGGGTGGTTGAAAACTAAGGGGAGTTGGCTAAGGTTGAGCAGGAAAGGGTAGTCTGGGATTATTTACCGTGGCACCTGACTCTGGATAAGCAGTGTAGGGGTTGCAACAACCCCTTAAAATGCAGACTCATCCCTTATTTGGAAACCAAGGGCTCCTTATACCTGAACTTCTTTGCCTTTTTAACTATTTGAAGAACATTGATGTAGATTATCTAGTTGAACTATTCGAAAATGTTGTATAAAATTGTAAACAAAAAACAGAGAGATAGATAGAGAGAGAGAGTTTAGGGATAAGGCGTTTAGTGGTGATGAAAATGGAACTTTAAGACCTGTTGCTTTGAACTAGTAGAACACTTTCGAACTAGAACACTTTCAGGCTCCTTTCCTCTGAGGTTGAACTGGTTAGGTTCTTTTTCCCCTGCCTTATTTTCAAACTGCAATGTTTCAGCTGAAAATTGATTCAGAAACCTAAACACTGGAACTGAAAACTACTTACTGTTTTCTTGCCCTGTACTGGGAACAAAATGGCTGGAAGATGCAGATGCAATTAATGATTTCATCCTGCAGTGAAATGAAATGAGCACTTACCCAGCTATATTTATGAATGTTAACACTCTCCGTGCCAGCCCTTTTTCATATTTTTTTAGGTAGCCAGTGCCAGCGATTTTCATCTAAAAGTCATATTTCATATTTCGGTCCATGTTTCCCGACGGACAAGTTAGTTGACGGACACACACTTTTGGTTCCGGGTTGGTCCGTCCCTTATTATGGTCCGTCAATGTAATATGCGGTCGCTGCACGCTGCTGTTATCATGGGGATCGTATCAAACCAACGACGGTAAGCGACGTAAGAGTGACGTAGCTCTACCTACAGTAAGAGGCATCGGTCATTACTATATTTCATAATGATAACCGCTGACGTAGACCTATTTCAACGGCACGAAAACTGTTAATTAGGATTAGGGAAACACATTCATTTGAAAAGTGAGTGTAAAATGTACCCTTTTTTGCAAATTAGATTACATTGTAATTGTTACTCATCTCCTTTCCCAGCAACAGTACATATAAGACAACAAAGACAATGGTTTGACCCTTTCCACCAATGCAGATAGATTGACTACTCATATCTAAAGACTGAGCAGCACTCAGAGCAGCGGTTCTGAGCAGCGCTCAGGGCAGCGGTTCTGAGCAGCGCTCAGAGCAGCGGTTCTGAGCAGCGCTCAGGGCAGCGGTTCTGAGCAGCGCTCAGAGCAGCGGTTCTGAGCAGCGCTCAGAGCAGCGGTTCTGAGCAGCGCTCAGAGCAGCGGTTCTGAGCAGCGCTCAGAGCAGCGGTTCTGAGCAGCGCTCAGAGCAGCGGTTCTGAGCAGCGCTCAGGGCAGCGGTTCTGAGCAGCGCTCAGGGCAGCGGTTCTGAGCAGCGCTCAGGGCAGCGGTTCTGAGCAGCGCTCAGGGCAGCGGTTCTGAGCAGCGCTCAGGGCAGCGGTTCTGAGCAGCGCTCAGGGCAGCGGTTCTGAGCAGCGCTCAGAGCTGCCTCAGAATTTCCTTTGCTGCTTATAAAGGGTCTGAAATTACCCTGAACCCAATATTCCCTTTGCTCTTATCCAAATGGGAGAGGATAAAAAGGACATCATACTGCTGCACAACTCGCTCTGAGTGACGTGCGGATTTGTGAACATTAAAATAATATGCAACAGAATATACAACGCTGTCTGTGTGCAAGGATGTTTTGCGGAACGTTTTTTTTGTGTGTGTATCCAGTATGCGGTTCCCGTAAACGGAAAACGCAGCAGTGTGCGGTGCACTGTACTCCATTACTCCCATTCCCTGCTGGTGTTTTCATTAACCTTTGAAGAATCCCACCATCGCAGTTGTAAAAATAAAGTATGTAAACATATTTGAATGTTTTGTCCTGATTAGCCACCCCGATTTTCTGGAGTAGGAAATGGATGTACAATTGAGCTATCCCATTCCAATTTCTTTTTGCCAACAGCTGATTCGGTCTGGCTTTAGCCAGCGTGTGATCAGAAACAACACCACAAAACAGAGTTGGAAAGATGCGTCCATTTCCTAGCCTACCCTAGGCAATGTATTGAGACTCAATTTCAAGTGTTTTTTTTTTTCTTCTTTTTTTCAAGTTATCCAAACGTGATGTGTCACGGATATACAACGGAAACCCTACATGTTTTAAAAATGATCAAAAAACACCAAATAAAACGTATAGCACAAATGTTGGGAATAGCGCGTTCTGCGGGGAAGACCTGGAATAACATTATCCACAGGGAATGTGCTAATTGCAGTATTTGAGTACATGTACTTAGTTACTTCCCAGTTACTGTGTGTGTGTGTGTGTGTGTGTGTGTGTGTGTGTGTGTGTGTGTGTGTGTGTGTGTGTGTGTGTGTGTGTGTGTGTGTGTGTATTCGTCTGCGTGCGTGCGCTGCATCTGTATATTCTTCAGCCTCCCTTTGAAAGACGGCTTATAAAACACAGTTACATCATCTGTTCTCACCTGACACTATAACTTTTTTAAGGCAGCTAAACGTCAGAGAGTCTTATTCTACTTTTATATTCTCCTATTCCCCCGTCAGTCAGAGCAATGTTATGAAATTGTGGCTACAATATGGACTCTCCAACACTGATTGGGAGATGGATGGTTGCACTAGAGCCAGAGAGCCAGGTGTCAGAGAGAGACAATAGACAATCCCTACAATGTGTTTGATCTGCCTCAGCATAACTTTGGTTTGGGGAGAGTTTAGAATTCTATAGCAGTGGTTTTCAACCTTTTTCATACCAGGGCCCATTCGAACCACGGACCACCATTTGATGACAGTTTCATCCCTCAGACTCAAAACTTAGGATTTCTTGTGGGTCCATTTGGTTTCATGTTTACACTATCAGTATTTCTGAAACTTTTAATGACCCCAAAAATGATTTGTATTTGTGCCAATCCCTTTAATAAAAACCCATAACATCTGCATGAATGTTGCTCTAACTGCTACACTAGGGTGGCCTCATAATATATTACAGTTGTAATATTATACAGTATAGTAACCCAGAAGCAAGTACCTTGCGGGGTAGAATGGGTTGCAGTACATTCATCTCTCACTGCTTACACTAACACTTATGATAACAATATGATAAGATTTGACCTAACACTGGCAATATGATTCAGTACTAATACTATGTAATGAGTTAAGCATACTGAAATTATGACAATTGAGGTTGTATTTCATTTGCTTTCATACATATAAACTATGAAACAAATCCACGGTGATTCTGGTAATGGCTCCAAGAAATACACCGGCATAAATTAATGAATAATGTATTTTTTCTTTTTCTTTTTTACTCCCACTGGTCAAATATATTTTACATTAGGAATACGTCCAACACTGGCATGCTGTTTAACCCCCAGTGGAGAACGTAGTCATGTGATATCAACCAACGGTTATCTTTTCTGCATTTCCCTGCAGCCTCTACAATCCCACATGTCTTAAATCTTCCAATGCACCTACATGCCAATTAACAGTCACTCCATAATGCCTCCTACACTGCTTAACGTGTGTTTGTGTGTGTGTGTGTGTGCGTGTGCGTGTGCCATTACCCCCCCCACACACACACACACACACTAGGTAAGAGCTTTCCCAGCTCACAGCTAGGAATTGTTTGCGAAGTGGACGATGGCCTTTACTTGTTACTACTTAGTACTTGTACAACTCGTTGCACTTATTTTGCTTTAACAGTAGAAACATTATGATTGCCTTGTTCCTATGGCAATGTATGTCCCTTTTTTGTTACTACATTGTCAGCCTTTACTCTTGGGGTAACGGAAGGCACACAGGCAGTGACAGAAGTGATTTATTTATAGTAAGGCTGTTGCTACAGTTTGGATCATTGTGCTCCATTTGTGGTGTTCTGTTCATTCAGCCAAGATCGCAGGAACACTAACGCCATAAGTAGATTAAAACATTTATCAGTTAAACTTGCGTTAATGATTTTTTCTCATAAGATGTTCTTTCCATTTTTCTAAGCAGCACACTAAGCGCAATCAGGGAAACCTCCCCCATATACCGGTAGCAAGACAGTTAATCAGATTAACTTGAGTCATTCAAAGTTAAATGCAGTTTAAAGCCATAGAACATTGCATTCACTTTAGAGGCATGAAAACATTATATTTCTGTTTGCCACACACACATGGATTTCAGTTTAACATTCAGTTTGAATATTATAATACAACAATTGTATTTATTTTACCAATGCTTCTGTTTCAAGCTCAACAAGCACTTCATGCTCTTCAAAATGTCCTATGCACATCAGTTATAGTGCTTCTTTTCAATCAATAATTGGAACCTCCTACGGAGTATCTAAACCTTTACATCTACAAGGTCCATCTGTTCCATGTCAGAACCTGACTAATGGAGTGAAAGCAACATTGGAGACACAGCCAGAGAGAGAGTTTCTAAACTGGAGTAACCCATCTTGAAATATGTATTTATGTATTGATGTCAAGCTAATTTCTCTGCTAAACACCTGCTTAATGAGAATGTGAATTTTCTGGCCTGTGGTCTTTGTCAGTGATTGAACATGTCTAATATATCCTCCCAGAATCTGTATTTATAATTTATAATGACACTGCAGGAGGCTGGTGGTTGAGTTATGAGATCAGAGTAGGCAGGAAACACCCTGGGGATTTATGACAACAAATTGATTCAATTTCTAAAGCTGTGATAGATCTTCATTCATGCACACCACCTGCCAATCCCATGTGAAATGGATTATATACATAATGTATTGTTTGTTTTGGGCTCAGTGTGTAAAACATGGACACACACACGCACGCACGCACGCACACACACACGCTGTCTAAAACCTCAGTCTCAGCATGTAACTGTGATAATTTGTCATTCTGTACCAACAAAAACAATCGCAACCCTAATGCCCAGATAACATTGCATTTTGCACCCTGCATTCCAAGTGTAAATACTCAGTCTCAGCATGTAGCTGTGTGATAATTTGTTGATGACATTATGTACAGCACCAACAAAAACAATAGCAATAGCCCAGATAACAATACATTTTGCACCCTGCATTCTAGACTGTGTTTACACTTCACACACTGGGAGTCCACTGTGCCAAGGACTCCCAGAAGAGATGATCTATATGAAATAGTTCACTGCAACTCTTCAACATTTTCCACATTTTTAGGTATTTTGCAAAATATTAAAAAAAATATAGCAGCCTGTAACTTTGAGAACCACTGTTCTCAAATATTGATATGGTCAGCTCTGGGATAATAAGAATAAATAATCATAAATAATCATATAATAAATAATAAATAATCATGTAAAACATGATTATTTAGTTGCTGAAAAATACTCAGGAGCACTGCATTTACTAAAATGCCCATAACCAAATCCTGGTTAGTTATGCTCAAATATGGCGCTGAGCCAGATCTGAGTTTTGTTTTATCACAGTAGAGCCAAAATGTATTATCCTTTTTTTTGTTGGAAATGTAATCACTAATTTTGATTTATTTCAAAATGTTTCAGAACTATCCTTATACCTCACTAAAACACTGAATAATAAGAGTATTTCTACAGTATTTCTACTTTTACTTGAGTGAGTGTTCTTTATGGAGGTGCCTCTATAGTTCTTTCCCAATTCCAAGCAGAACCAGGCCTTTGTGCTAAAGTTAAAGTCTCAGCACTGACAGTGGCTTTCTTGCTCTATGAAATGTTTGATTGCGTACACAAAAATGGATTAGCTTCCTTACGCCTTAAGGATAACAGATGTGGCCCTGCAAACTGTGCTATTTCCCTATAAATTATTCCCGACTCTGGTATAATATTCACAAGCTCTTCCAGAGTCCATTTTTATTTGCAACAATCCACATCCGTCATCTTTTCTTTTACAGACGGACAATCCATTTTTACACTTCAAATGAAACTCAGTCCACTGTTCATCCTTTGACTTGCATGAAAGCCTGCCGTAGCTCCAGGTATTCCACTGGATGACTGACCTCCATCAACCTGTGGAGAGATAACAGTGACTGAAGCCCATCCATTAGAGCAGTGAAGTGAAACACCTGGGTCATGACAGTCAGGCATCAATAAAGCCTACCACACACACACACACACACACACACACACACACACACACACACACACACACACACACACACACACTCAAGCACACAGATCAGATTAGAGAGAAATGTACAGTACATGTGACCTTATGTGCAGGCGCTCACACTCGCACAGCAGCCAGCACTCTCTTCTCATGCACCGTCGCACGTCACACACAGAATTTAGTTGAGGGTCAATTATGAGACCCAAGAGTTCAAAAGCTTCAGTTAGTTACAAAATGAGACTCATAGTCAAAAGATCAAACCCATTGATGATTGGTCTTGGAAAAAGAGTTCGCAATTAGGTATACTAATTGCCTGCGAACTGAGCCAGACTGAGTGGTTATGGTATGTCTCCCATGTTCTCTTTTGTTATTCTTCATATGATGGGGACACATAATTACTGTAATTTACCGCCAATAACTATCTTGCCATGTTTAAAGTCTGAATTTGGAATATCATCCTATCCGACTGGCTTTGAAACGCCAGAAAATTGTTTTGTATTGTATGATTATCCTGGATCACAAAATATAGGATTTCAAAATGTGTTCCGATCGGATGAGGATTAAAAGTTTTGAACTGTGGGCCGGGTGACTGCTGTGAGCTTCTCTATAACACAACAAAAGATGGCAAGGAAGGAGATGTCTCTGTCAATATCTCACACTGGTCCACAGCTTCAACCCTGAACACATCAATATTACATGACCTGCAGTGTTTGCTGAATGGGTGACAAGACACTGAATCAAGACATCTCCAGCAGCTTTATCATTGTTGTTGCTTAAGTTGGAAAGGAAAAAGTTATTTCAGGCAGTATTTTCACTATTTAAAAAAAATGGTTGCAGTATTACAACCCCAAATCCGTTGAAATTGGGACGTTGTGAAAAATGTCAATAAAAACAGAATGCATTGATTTGCAAATCGTTTTCAACCTATATTGAGTTTAATACACTACAAAGACAGTATATTTAATGTTCAAACTGATAAACTTTATTGTTTTTTGAAATTATACAATCTTTTGTAAATTGATCCCTGCAACACGTACCAAAAAAGTTGGGACGGAGGCAACAAAAGACTGGGAAAGGTCATGAATGCACAAATAACGCCTGTTTGGAACATTCCACAGGTAAACAGGTTAATTTTAAACAGTTTAATATTGTTATTGAGTATAACGGGACCATCCCAGTCGCTCACAATCAAAGATGGGGCGAGGTTCACCACTTTGTGAACAATTCTGTGAGAAAATCATCTAACGATTTAAAAACAATGTTTCTCAACATTCAATTGCAAGGAATTTGGTGATTTCATCATCTACAGTCCATAATATAATCAAAACATTCAAATAATCTGAAGAACTTGCTATACTAAAGCATCAAGGCCGAAAACCAACATCTAGCACTTGTGACCTTTGATCCCTCAGGTGGCTCTGCATTAAAAACTGACATCATTGTGTAAAGGATATTACTGTGTGGACTCAGGAACACTCAGAAAACCATTGTCAGTTTACAGAATTTGACGCTACACCTGCGATTGCAAGTTAAAACTCTACCATGCAAAGCAAAGCCATACATCAGAAAGGTTGGTTTGAAAAAACAACTAGAAAAACAACCAGAAATGCCTTCTCTGGGTACAATATCATTTAAAATGGTTATACACAAAGTGGAAAAGTGGGCTGTGGTCTGATGAGTCCACATTTCTAATGATAGTGGACCCAGAGAAGGCATTTCTGGTTTTTTTCAAACCATCCTTTCTGATGTATGGCTTTGCTTTTCGATGGTAGATTTTTAACTTGCAATTGCAGGTGTAGCGACAAATTATGTAAACTGACAATGGTTTTCTGAGTGTTCCTGAGTCCACACAATAATATCCCTTACACAATGATGTCAGTTTTTAATGCAGAGCCACCTGAGGGATCAAAGGTCACACGTGTTTGGTGTTGGTTTTCGGCCTTGACGCTTTAGTATAGCAAGTTCTTCAGATTCTTTGAATGTTTTGATTATATTATGGACTGTAGATGATGAAATCACCAAATTCCTTGCAATTGAATGTTGAGAAACATTGTTTTTAAACCGTTGGATGATTTTCTCACAGAATTGTTCACAAAGTGGTGAACCTCGCCCCATCTTTGATTGTGAGCGACTGGGATGGTCTTGTTATACTCAATAACGATATTAAACTGTTTAAAATTAACCTGTTTACCTGTGGAATGTTCCAAACAGGCGTTATTTGTGCATTCATGACCTTTCCCAATCTTTTGTTGCCCCCGTCCCAACTTTTTTGGTACGTGTTGCAGGGATCAATTTACAAAAGATTGTATAATTTCAAAAAACAATAAAGTTTATCAGTTTGAACATTAATTATATTGTCTTTGTGTTGTATTCAACTGAATAGAGGTTGAAAACGATTTGCAAATCAATGCATTCTGTTTTTATTTACATTTTACACAACGTCCCAATTTCAACGGATTTGGGGTTGTAAAAGTAGAACTGCGCTTGTCAAGTGAGCAGAACAAGTATTATCTCCAGGACATACTTATGATTTGATTGATTTGATTAATTGATAACTAAATTAGTTAACAAGTAATAAAATTATCAAATTGATTACCGATTAATCAGTGCAGCCATATTATGGTGCCAATTCTGACCTGAAATAATTCTGAAATAATTTCAATTTACTTTACTAAGAGCGCATTTAGACCCCCAAAAATAGATTCTGTTTTGCACAGATTTAGTGAGACTTTGTAATCGGTAAGCCGTAGTTGGGGGAGTTCCAAACTGAGAGCTTTCTGTATAAAACACTTTAAGTTACACGTTGAGTTATTTACATGAAGTAATTGAAAATCAGTGGCATGTGCATATTGATAGTGGCATGCCGCACAGCTTTATATACGTCTCTCTTCATGATACAGCATGCACGCCCGCCCACGCATGCACGCACACACAAACACACTTTGACTTAAAATGAACACTTAAGATTTTGTGATCTATGGTTTCACCAGCCAGGATCAGGTAACTTTAGGTAACACATACTGTCCCCACACAGCACATGCTCCCTTTCTCTTATATCTCAGGCACAACAGAGATAACTTAATGATTGAGCAGGAAATTGAGTCTATTCATCTCATTGTTTGGCAAATTATAACGTTTGATTTGTTATGACCTGCTGCCTGAGAAATGTAATTGTAAAAAAAGATTTATTCAGATTCAAGCTGAGAGTAGATCAGGTTACAGGTATAGATATAACCTTGGTCATAGATAAAATTCAGAATATAACATCTAATACCAAAATAACAAGTTTATGTCCAGTTCTTCACCATAAACATAATGACCTATGGTTTACTTGCCATATTTAGGAGACCAGCAGCAGCTTGGAGTTTATGATTTCCATGCATGCACAAAGACGAACACGTGGCTTCATAACAGCATGTTGCTTAAACATTCACTCTCATAGGAGCTGGTGTCTTCTGTTTGTGAATATTCATGTACAATATGTAAAGAACATTCCTTCCCCAGTAGAAATAGGACAATGTTAAGAGAGTGATCAACAGCATTAACATACATTCAGCAGTACCCTGCTGGAACTTGGAAGATGGTCACATTAATCACACTTTACCTTGAATAAATTCATTGTGATAATGTATGCTACTCTATGCCTCCACAAACTGCCTTGGCTCTCTCTATGAACGACAATCACCTTTAAATGGAAATAATTGTACAGAACCCAAACTGATCTTACATCAGCACAACAGCAATTTGTCAGGTGTTTTCTATTGAGAAGTACCAAATGGAAATCAATGAAATGGCTGTTATAAGCTATTCAATATGAAGCAGAACCAGGCCTTTGTGCTAAAGTTAAAGTCTCAGCACTGACAGTGGCTTTCTTGCTCTATGAAATGTTTGATTGCGTACACAAAAATGGATTAGCTTCCTTACGCCTTAAGGATAACAGATGTGGCCCTGCAAACTGTGCTATTTCCCTATAAATTATTCCCGACTCTGGTATAATATTCACAAGCTCTTCCAGAGTCCATTTTTATTTGCAACAATCCACATCCGTCATCTTTTCTTTTACAGACGGACAATCCATTTTTACACTTCAAATGAAACTCAGTCCACTGTTCATCCTTTGACTTGCATGAAAGCCTGCCGTAGCAGGAAATCAATGAAATGGCTGTTATAAGCTATTCAATATGAAATGTTGCTGAAATGTTAATGCACTGTTTTCTGTGTAATAGATAGGAGTGGATTATCATTCACTCCAAAGGTAATATTCTTATTTTGTGGATAATACTGTACGAATAGTCCCTATAACCTGCCTGGGAATTTAGATCATCATCTTTTGCTTGGTTCCCATTGGTGTCACCACAACGGATCATCTGTTTCCATTTGTTTCTGTTCTGTGCATCATCCCTGTGACTCTAATCTTCTGCAACCATCTCCCAATATACATCTCATTCCTCCGTTTCACACATACAACCATGTCAACCTTGCCTTTCTTGTCTTGATCATCTAGTGTCCTGTCACACTACTAGATTAGATGGGCCAGTGGAAGGAGTCGTGGTGTCACGACATTCCACAGTTTGGTGGCAGAATAGTAGAACATCAATTCCGTTGAAGTTGGGGCGTTTTGTAAAATGTAAATAAAAACAGAATGCATTGATTTGCAAATCGTTTTCAATCTCTATTCAGTTGAATACACCATAAAGACAATATATTTAATGTTCAAACTGATAAACTTTATTGTTTTTTGAAATTATATAATCTTTTGTAAATTGATCCCTGCAACACGTACCAAAAAAGTTGGGACGGGGGCAACAAAAGACTGGGAAAGGTCATGAATGCACAAATAACGCCAGTTTGGAACATTCCACAGGTAAACAGGTTAATCTTAAACAGTTTAATATCGTGATTGGGTATAACAGGACCATCCCAGTTGTTCACAATCAAAGATGGGGCGAGGTTCACCACTTTGTGAACAATTCTGTGAGAAAATCATTCAACGGTTTAAAAACAATGTTTTTCAACATTCAATTGCAAGGAATTTGGTGATTTCATCATCTACAGTCCATAATATAATCAAAATGTTCAAAGAATCTGAAGAACTTGCTATACTAAATCCAGCGAAGCGTTAGTTCATTGAGGCACGGAGGGCAGAAGGTTTATTTAATTCCCCTTATTTTCAATCAGTAATTCATTCTGTTCCTTTAAATCTGCAGTCTCTCCATGTCAACTCCCCTCACTCTCTTTGGCTGTCACCATGTCAACTCCCCTCACCGTCATTGGCTGTCAGCTAGTCAGTCACACCCACATTCAATCATGTGCTCTATATAAGCAGTCTCTTCTCTCTCCCTCTCCTCTCTGTCTCTTCCTGCTAAGCTGACTCTGTCCTGTTGATCAGATATGTGTTCAAATTTCCTCCTCCTCCCCGGCCTCCTCCCTGTGGCACCAGTTCCGAGTACATAAGTCTCTGATTAATCATGATTTAAGGTTGTAACTATTGTGGTATCTAGTTCTGTTATGGTATCCGTGTTTACTGTGGACTATGTTTTTTTTTTTTCTGTATCCATGTAGTTCATGCATTTTGGATGATGTTGTAATGTCTCATGTCAGTCTGCACTGGATATGATGCTCATGTGTTAATGTCTTGTATTTTACTGTACCTTGGCTCTGCTCAGTGGGGGTTGTTGATATCAGAGCTGTACCTCAGGTGTGCAGGTAATCGGAGATATCAAATGTGATATCAGACCTATGACTCAGTTCATAGATCGTCTGATATCACATGAGCAAGAGCCATGCCGCCATACAAACATGCAAAAGCTTTGCAATAAATGGTCTATGGTCAATCTTATTCTGAGCCGAAGTGTGTCAATGAAAGTGACTAGGCCGAAAACCAACACAGAATACTTGTGACCTCTGATCCCTCAGGTGGCTCTGCATTAAAAACTGACGTCATTGTGTAAAGGATATTACTGTGAGGACTCAGGAACACTCAGAAAACCATTGTCAGTTTACATAATTTGCGAGTGCAAGTTAAAACTCTATCATGGTTTGAAAAACAACCAGAAATGCCTTCTCTGGGTCCACTATCATTAGAAATGTGGACTCATCAGACCACAGCACACTTTTCCACTTTGTGTCTAACCATTTCAAATGATATTGTACCCAGAGAAGGCATTTCTGGTTGTTTTTCTGGTTGTCTTTTCAAACCAACCTTTCTGTTGTATGGCTTTGCTTTGCATGTTACTGAGTCCTCACAGTAATATCCTTTACACAATGATGTCAGTTTTTAATGCAGAGCCACCTGAGGGATCAAAGGTCACAAGTGTTCGGTGTTGGTTTTCGGCCTTGTCGCTTTAGTATAGCAAGTTCTTCAGATTCTTTGAATGTTTTGATTATATTATGGACTGTAGATTTTTGAAATCACCAAATTCCTTGCAATTGAATGTTGAGAAATATTGTCTTTAAACCGTTGGATGATTTTCTCACAGAATTGTTCACAAAGTGGTGAACCTCGCCCCATCTTTGATTGTGAACGACTGGGATGGTCCTGTTATACCCAATAACGATATTAAACTGTTTAAAATTAACCTGTTTACCTGTGGAATGTTCCAAACTGGCGTTATTTGTGCATTCATCATCTTTCCCAGTCTTTTGTTGCCCCCGTCCCAACTTTTTTGGTACGTGTTGCAGGGATCAATTTACAAAAGATTGTATAATTTCAAAAAACAATAAAGTTTATCAGTTTGAACATTAAATATATTGTCTTTGTGGTGTATTCAACTGAATAGAGGTTGAAAACGATTTGCAAATCAATGCATTCTGTTTTTATTTACATTTTACACAACGTCCCAACTTCAACGGAATTGGGGCAGAATTGTAGAACATAACTGCTATGGAATACTAGTCACAGACTACCAATTCCAACCATCCGTCTATGTCCCTTTAGTGGTAAATGGTGCACTTTGCACCTTTATCCAAGGCGCTTAACATAGATTCACACAAATCTGACACACCATTTACTCACCAAAAAGATATGTGGATAAAATGTACCTACAGAGATTCCTTGCCAGACAGCATACTGTACCTGGCTGTAATATAAACAAAAACTGGGAAAGCATAGAGTTTAACGTGTGTGTGTGTGTGTGTGTGTGTGTGTGTGTGTGTGTGTGTGTGTGTGTGTGTGTGTGTGTGTGTGTGTGTGTGTGTGTGTGTGTGTGTGTGTGTGTGTGTGTGTGTGTGTGTGTGTGTGTGTGTGTGTGTGCGCAATCTGATAAGAGATAATCTTCTGGATATTAAAACATATATTTCATAAACAAGGCAGGAAATCTGGAAAAAGCAATCTAAAGTTTGTTTGAAGGAAAGTTCCATCCCTGGGGCATCATATCAGGACATTGTTATTATTCCAGTTGAGAAATACACTGATAAATGTGATAGGAGATCAGACAGTCAACACAATGTTCACATAAATTGAATTGAATTAAACGGGGAATAGAACTATTATTTATTCAGCCTTACTCTGAAACGACGTACCCAGGACACAATGTTATTACTTACACTGATATGGCTGATAAATAAAATCTAGAAAATACAAGTTACAAGTCAGGCATTTAGCAGAGACTCTTATCCAGAGTGACATACAAGAATGAGATTGGAGCAAGCAAGTGTAAGCATCAACTCTGGTCAATAAGAAAAGATGGCCAAATAGAAAAACAAAAGTAGTACTCAATACTTTTGCTGTGAAAACGTCTTTCTATAAAATAAATAAATAAATAAATAAGAGTTTGAATGAATCAGAGTATAGTCTCCATTAGTTTAATACCGGGATTATGGGATCCTGGGATGCCCGGTTACAACAGACTTGCAATCAATCTAGTAAACGACCACACCAAATATTTGATGTACTGTAGGGCTAAGGTGTTGCGCCCAGTATAATTACTTAAAGATGGATTGCCATGATTTTTTTATACCCTAAAACATGATCATCAGGTATTAATGTTATATGAAAAGTAAGATTTTTTCCCAAAAAGTGTCCAGTGTTTGTTAAACTGTCATTTTTATAATTTATTGAAGTTATTTTCAGTGGCACGTTTGTATGGAAAGGTTCAGCCCCCAGGAAGAACCCCTAAATACAAAGGGAAGACATCATTGCACATAAAAAACACACAAAGGCATCTATTTACATACTGTCACCTCTTAAACATGCACAAAATTTAATGGCATCATAGTATGCCATGCCAATGCCATGATGGTGAAAAAGGTGAAAAATATTAAACTGTAGTCTGTATCATGTTTCCCCAACACTTGATGTTCGACTTTAGTGCAAAAAGGGTACAGTTTGTGTCAGCAACGTGCAGCCAGGTCACACTATTCCATGTGATTGTTTCTTCAGTGCATCAATTCAGGTCACCACTCTTGTTCCTGAGCATGCATCTCTGGCTGGAGGGCTTGGATGTCTAAACTAATGGAGTCTGTAGATGGGGAGACACGCACGCACACACGCGCACACACGCGCACACACGCGCACACACACACACACACACACACACACACACACACACACACACACACACACGAGAGGAGAGAGTGTCAGCATCGTTAACCCAAACTAAGAGGTATGAATTATTCATCAGAAGCAGGTTATACCACGCCAGACACGTAATTGACTGGCGCTCTGAGCCAGTTTAGCCAAATCAATGTGTTTGGACAAAATAACCCAGAGTACTGTAGTAATATTTTCTAACTTTGTCAGTTTACAGTGATTTCAAATTAAGGAGGCCAGGTCTCTGGATAAAATGTGACTTATTTTTTTTTTATTTGTGTTTTACGGAGTAATAATAATAATAATAATAATAATAATAATAATAATAATAATACATTTATTTTATAAGGCGCCTTTCAAGGCACTCAAGGTCGCCGTACAAAAAAAAAAACACACAAAAAAACACACAAAGGCATCTATTTACATACTGTCACCTCTTAAACATGTACAAAATTGGAAAAAATACAAAAATCACCCCCTCTTTAATGGCATCATATAGTATGCCATGCCAATGCATGGCATACTATCATGGCATACTGATCGCTATACTAGTAATATTGCACTAATATGCACTGCAGTTGACATGTTTACAGCATGGAGTTCAACAGTGATGGAGGAGAAACTGTTCAGACTCTTGCCATGCTCTCTGGCAAGATTCTGCGCAGCAACTTTGTGAGATCAATACACCTGCCGTCTGAAACCTCCCTTCTGCTTACACACACACACACATGCACAAGCACACACACACACACACACACACACACACACACACACACACACACACACACACTACAATTACATATGTGGGATGGAAAAAGCTAAAATGGATTCGGAAAGGAGCAGTTTCAGAAATACATCGGATCACAGATGTTCCCATAGAAACGGACTAAACAGATTTACAGATTTATCACACAGAGCTTAGTGGAGACGAGCCATTATGTGGGCCACTAACACAGGCATTCTGATGAGGGGGACATGGATGAAATCAAGGCTGTGTAATCTTTCATGAATATGATATTGGTCTTTACTTCATACTTAGGAACAAATAAGCTATGAGAAGGTGTGGGTTTTGTGAATGAGGACGCCCAATGTCGATTTCTGAAGTTTAAATGGTTTTGGGACTAAGTAGTGATTTGGAACCATTAGTTTCTGAGCTGGGGTGGTCAGCCATATGTACTGTTTCTTTGCTGTGAGGCAGTGTTGTCTTAGTGCAGAGCTGGAACCCTGCATATCCTGATCTAATGATTAACACAGATAATAGCAGATCCAGTACTTCCCATCCCCATACAGATTGCAGACCTTGGGCTCCATTTTCGTTACATGCTAGTGGCTCCATTTTCGCTCCCCGCCTTATCCCTAACTTTATCCGAAACCCGCAACGAATTCCCTTATTATTTTCGTCACCTTTCCTCTTCCCTTAGCCACTATTCTTTATGCCGACACCTTTATTTGTGACTGGAGGTGTGGTCATAGGCGTTTTTGTCGCGCAGTCCCTTAAGTTGCTAATTTCGTCAAATAGATTTGAGAACTAGATAACGCGATTCCAAAGCACCCTCTAACCTATGCGAGAAGGCAGAGCCATGTGCGTCTGTGCGCATTGGAGATGTTCCCATTGGAGATGTCCGTGGAACGGCACCAGTTCAATTCATCTCCTTATTTATTGATTGTCCTACAAACATAATATAATTAAATAGGCTACATTAATTAACTTGTGACGCATTGCTGCTGCTTTCACGTTTCCACCGAATTTCCGACAGTTACATTTTGCTCGATCCCGCATCATAGAGAAGACCTACCCTACCCGTAGAGAAGACCTACCCTGCGTTAATTGCCTATAAGGGGCTCCATTTTGGTTACATTAGCCCTTATACGCAATTAACGCACTTAGCATTGGGGAAGAGGCGTTCCCACACTAAAGTTGGTAATTTCGTTATCATGCTATCTCCCTTAAACACCTCCTATACCCGTTACATTATGCATAGGTGTGGTTTGGGCGCTTTTAGCTTTCATCCAATCCGTGTTTGTCTTGCCATTCCCTTTAATTCATCCCATATCTATTTCCCTTATCCCTACTGCTATGCCTACTCCTAAGCCCGCAGCCTGGCTGCGGGCTTAGGACAGACACATGCATGAGCAGCCTATTCTCAAAGATTATAGCTCTTATTTTCAAACAATTATAGCTCGGTCAATTCTCAATCAGTTCTTACCATTCAACATGTTATGTTGAAAAAACATGTTCCATGTTTTTTGCTGTATGTGGCGTGCATTTATCCCAAGTCTGCGAAATGTTATAAAGTAAAATGCAAAAAAGTCGGGAATTCATGGCAAAAACAGACGTCTTTTTGATCATTCATTTCTCGGTCAATTCTGGACCATTTTTTTCATTTCAAAATGCAGCGTGACGGGAAAACATCACTCTCTCAGATGCTGTATAGAATATGTGGGTAGGTCTTTTGTACGAAGCGGAATCGGTGGACCGTTTCCACCGAATCCCTGACATTTACGTTTCACTTTTATAACACATCCATCCATTATCCATTACTGTTAATCTGGTCTCTTACTACTGTGAGACTGGTCATGAATGTGGGTGAATATTGGTGAGAATTTTGGTTTTATTATTACCATTATACTGGTCAGAGGAGTGATGTTACTCTCAACTAAAACAATGGGCCTCATGCGCCAATAAGTTCTTAACTTTTCCTCTTAAATTTCCTCCTAAGAGCATTTCTAAGAGAGAACCAGTCAAATGCATGACGCGTTCTTAAACTGCCAAATTGTTCGCACCTGCTGTTCTTATGTTGATGAATCCAAAATGGGAATCAGAAGAAAGTAAAGCTGCGCCGCAGGGAATTGGAACACCACATTTCATTGCGATGTTGTGCAGGACACAACATACCATGATTATCTTACAAACTGAAATGATATGGGGAAAAAACACAAACTTTGAATCGAGAGCTCTATTTTAATTACAAAATACATTTAAATTAACACTAATTGTAGTCTGTATAACATTTTTGGAACAGTCAAACAAAATCCATTAATTTAAACCATGATCTACACAATCTCCTAAAACGGTTAAAACACAAGTAATAATGTAAACCTTGGCCAGAGTAATTTAAGATTAATAACTTAAATCTACAGATGCCTACACGAAATGACACATACCAATGAGCCATGCGTCTCCAGCAGCTCCATTTTGAAGGCGCACACCAACAGAACTGTTCCGCAAAATGAACAGGTTGTGTGCGCCTCCAGGGTACCTGGCGACCACATTGAGAAGGTGGTGCTCATAGTCACAGATGAGTTGTACGTTGATGCAATGGAAACGCTTACCCAGTGTTTCCCCCAGAAAATTGTTTAGTCAAGGTGGTGAGGTTTCGAGTCTGTGCTCGTGCGCGTGCACGTCCGTGCATGTGCGCGTGCATGTGATGTATTTACAATACCGTAGGCCAGGGGTAGGCAACCTTTTTGACATGAAGTGCCATGATTTTTTCCTTGACACTCCGAGTGCCACAGTAAAAAAAATGACTGTAAATTCCCTTATAGTCAATAAGAGAATGACTGCATTTTCGCGGTCATCACATATTCAATGGCCATTTACTGCAGTTATGTCATTATTAGGCCATATTTCATTTCTTACCAGAACAGGCAGACTGGTAGATATTTTTCTTTCACAATAGATTGATCAATCAGACTTAAGTGGACCAAAACTGTTCATTTGAGGGACAGAAGTATTACTTGAGAGGGACATTTAATTGCAGGGTAGCAACACATTACAGTTGGCATTAAAATGCCTCATGCCTCATTTGTCCATAAGTAGTCCCCAGCCATGAATTTGTTGTTTATTCATGTTAGTATGTATTTCACCTGTTAATTCAACAGGCTTAAAACACATCTAGCATTAACAGAGACAGTGAGAAAACTTTACAACAGAAAACAGAAGGGGGACTTTTAGGACAATTGACCACTGTAGTCTGTCAGTCACAATGTGGGACAGGGTCTCAATTTGCGGGATGACTGAAAAGTCTTTGAAATGAGACACTGTCCCACGCAAAGAAGGACATCTGGTCACCCTGTGACTGTCCCACAGAAACAAGCTAGCCTATATGCTAATTATTCAACAGACAGGGAGAGGGAGACTAACGTTAAGCATATGAAGCTACACACCAGTCGAAACGCAATAATTTCAGCGTGGATGTTGTTTGGTTAGGCTGACATGACGGGGGTCCGCGGGAGTCGGGCGGGACACAGACGGCATGCGTTGACCAGCAACCAGACAGCCACCAATGCGTCTTTTTACTGCTTCCCTACTGCTCCGTGTGCGTGCACTGATAGTGAAAAGTTGCACTTCTGTTGCACACAATGAGAAATAACTGAAGGAGAATTTTGTCTGGTCTTAGGTGGTATTTATTTAAGCAGAATTATCTATTAAAATATCGTGCACGATAAGTGATGAATGTTGCAACTGCCTCGGGTGACAGTTACAAGACGCATAAAGAAAATCAAGAAAACAGTAGTTAATATAACTTCTGAGAGAGAGAAAGACAGCCCAAATGGGGAGGGAATACACTGGTGTGATATTAATGCAGGTTTACATATGGCTGCTTGCATGTCAGTCAGAGACAAGGCAGACCCAGAGGCGTGGGTCAGTCCTAACCTTGAGAACCTTCCCGTGCCAGTAGAGTGGAGGCACAAACCGGTAGAAACTGGACTAGATAGTGAGAAACCACCTGATATGTCACAAAGAAACACTTGTTAATCCTGAGACAACACACATTGTACCAACAGAGAGAGAAAAACATATAGCTAAATGTAAAATTTCCCTAACATTCCCCCATTTTGTTTATTTAAACACCTCAAATAAAACAATAAAGTGAATTTTACTTAATTTACGGATATTTGTCAGCATAATAAGGTATCATGGAACACCATCAGAAAATACATGGCAATTTCTTCTGAACAAATAAACCTTGTAGGATATGTACGCAATAGAAAATCCTCCCAATACCTTGTTTGCAAATCAACCACGAATTGTAAATTAATTGTAATAAAACACAACAGAAAAACAGAGAGAACCAAAACTTACATATTCAGTAAATTGAACAAAGTAACCAGTCCACTAACCCACCAAAAACAAAATAAAAACAAAAAATGAATAAAAGAATCCTCCCGAGTCCCAAAGACAGAAGAATGCAAGTACACACAACCATTTCAGAACAACCAGTCTTCACACGGGATCATACACACAGACCAATGAGACAACACTGTTTATGCCCATGTAACACAACCAGTATTGGACGAATCTTAGGTGTCATATTACTCTAATATTATTTATTTTTGCTCCAAAAAGTAAAATAACGAGACTACTCTGTAAAAATGGGCAATAAGTAATGCATTACTTTGCAAGTAACACCAAGTTTAAAATGAGCTTGTTGTTGCATGCAAAAATAGAACAGTTTACACACTGTCGACAGATAATGTAACAACAGAGATGTGCACTAGATTGTAGATCCAGTCCACACGTTGCAACCTGCACACAGTTATGTACACTACAAATCGCTTGCTGCTTTATTACGTATTTTATCCTTAAATACAACACCTCAACCGTCTTTGAAAACAATTGTGGAAAACTTTAGAAACTCATAGAGACAAATTTCGAAATCTGGTTTTGTTAGTTGCAGTTGCAGTTCTGTGATTCAAGGTCAAACTGTTCCCATTGCTTCTCTGTGCTCCTTTGTTTTATTTTATCTAAGAAAAGACATTCACAATGTCGGACTTTGTTGACTGTGTTCTCAGGTGTAGTTTGTGGGATTGGAGACTATTATTATTCCAATAAATTGGGTTTAGTTCCAAAGGGAGATCGCTAAACAAATTATGTTGTATATCTCTATTTTTCAAAGGTTGGAGTTGAGAACTTGGGAAAGTAATAACGTAATATGTAATATACTACTCTTCGGTTCCTAATAAAGTAATCATACAAAATAACCAAAACAGTCTCACTCCTAACTTAACAAAACAAAATCACTTACTAATCTAGCGACCAAAAACAAAAGGGTTACAAAAGTATGCTACTCCAAACTCCCTACACTGACTCACCTACCCAAAAGATGACTTTTACAATAAACCGGCACCCATACTCCATTAGCTGTAAGATTACCATCTCAAACTAGCACATACATTAGGTAATCATGAAGCAGAATGGTGAAAGCTAGGGCAAGCAGACTCTAGACAGCATGCAGCCAGGCAGTCCTCCGTTGATGATTTATTCAGTCTCTATTGAAGTGGCAGGTCAGACTCCTCCTCATGCGCACACACACACATAGCAGGACCTATGCTGAAAACTACAGTCAGTTCCAATGACACACTACATACTTGAACACATGTATGTAACACCATGTCCCAAATCAAACACAAACAGGCCAGTAGAACAACCAGCTTCATTCTATAGATAGATAGGACTAAGAGAATAAACCCAAAAGTCCACTACCCCGTTCCTAGTGATCCAACTGTCCAGTGATACATTGTAGCCGTGAATCGATGCTCCGTTCTGTTATCCATGCCGTGTATGGTTTCAGAGATGTCTGTCTCGATGAAGTGTGTTCACGTGTGTGTGTGTGTGTGTGCACACAACAATGGCTTAATAGGTGACTGGGGAAAGTGTTCCTGTCAGTGATGGTACGTGTATGTCCGCACAGAAGTCTCTGATCACCATGTGCACCTGTGCGTGCGTGTGCGTGTGTGTAATGTATGCAGTGTGCAGTGGTATCATAGTATAAGTAAGGGGTGGAGCACTGAGCTGGCCTGCCCTTCTTTGTCTGCGTTGACGGGCCATCCTTCTGTGGCTTCTACAAGTCACTGCCTGGAGTGCTAGTTGTCAGGCTGGTGTCCGTTCTCCCCATTCTGTTGGGATGACGTCTTGCAGTTCTCTCACCTCCTCTCCTCACTCCACCGACGATGGTGGGAGGCTGGGAGCCGGTCAGCTGCAGTATGAGGATTGAGAACCATATGACCATCACCACCAGTAGGGCAGACAGAGACTTGGTAGGGACTGGGAGCTTTGGCTGCGTGGAGTTCCAGGTCGACCCCTGGCCTCTGTGCAGCAACTTGGTCCCTTGTGTGTGGTGATTTGGTTCAGCTTTAATCACCAACAGCGGGTGCAGGGCATCCGTGGCTCTACAGGAGATGAAAGCAAGGTTTCTTAGTCATGGCAACCGATGGGTTAATACTAAGGCCGTCAGCATTAACTAGTTAATGAGAGTTAATCCAGCCATGAGTTAACTTGATTAATTTATTTTAGTGCCCGATTACCGAAAACAAAGGTCCATTTGGTTCAATTTCGCCAAATGCAGGTGAATAATTGTGAATAACATTCGCTATCACTTCATTCATTCACTTCATTCATTCACTATCCTTTCATTTGAAACAAGTCTACACAATTAGAGAATGTAGGAAACATTGTACAAAGTTTGATATTAACATCAATACAGCTTGAAATTGTGCACAAATTCTTTAATTTTAGGTCTGGTCTGTCTAAAATAAATGTCCTGCTGGTATGTGGCTCAAATGCAGAATAGATTTCAACCTCCTATTCTTAATTAATCTTGCAATGATTGTTTTGAAAAATCATCTTTGGCAACCTAACTGTTCCATGGCACAAACCAATAACATTTCTACAACTCAACTGCAATAAGTCTGAAATTATCCTCATCGGTCCTGACCCTCTCACCCGCTCTGGCTATAACTTCTCCCTCACCATCGATGGATCCACTGTCACCCCCTCAACCCAAATCCACAATCTCGGGGTGATCTTTGACCCCACACTCTCCTTCCAGCCCCACATCAACCAGATCACCAAAACCGCCTTTTTTCCACCTCCGCAACATTGCTCGCCTCCGTCCCATGTTATCACACACTGCCGCTGAGACACTAATTCACGCCTTCATTACATCCAGACTCGACTACTGCAATAGCCTCCTGTATGGTGTCACATCACCCCCGTCCTCCATCAATTGCACTGGCTCCCGGTCAATTCCGTATTGATTTCAAACTACTTACCATAACATACAAAGCCCTCAACAACATACAAAACCCTCAATAACATACAAAGCCCTCAATAACCTTTCGGAACTCATTCATCGCCACGCCCCCATTTTTCAACTGTTCAAAAGCACACTCAAAACCCATCTCTTCAGACTTGCTTTTCCCACATAGTTTTCCACCTTTACGTCTCTTCTCCTACCACACCACGATGTAGGGGCCAAAATATAGATCTAGTTTGTTCTTTATTGTTTGTTTTCCCTCATTGTCTTGATTGCTTCAATCTATATAAGTCACTGCTGCAAGTACTGTAGGTTGGTATAGAATACATATTGTCGCAACAATGCCATTTATTCCGACTACAGTACAATTTCATCTTGTTATTTCCGACACTATGCATTGCATTCAGTATTATACCATACAGTATTTTCCTTTATAAATCATACACATGTAAAAGCTCAACACTGTACTCTTTATCTTGGTCTCCTCTAATAACTAATTATATTGACGATCAGAGAGATTCTTAAGACAATTGAATTGACAAGGTATATTCTGTCTATCACTTCATGTTTATTCCTATCTATAATAATTCAAATTTGAAATTTGAAATCTCTCTAGTATCACTATCACTACTACTACTACTACTACTACTACTACTCCCAGACTACAGTACTACCCATCCCATGTCAGCAGTCAGACCACTGACTGGTGACAACAAAGACTCAGAATACAATCAAACCGTGTGGGGGCGTGAGGCCGTGGGGCCGTGAACACTCTCCATGCCCCGGATGGAACAAACTGGACCCCTGAAGTAGATGGGAGGGGAGGGGGCTCCTGGGCCTCCATAACTCCACAAACAGAACGGAACAGGGAGGATACATGCCTCTGCATAACAGGCATGAGAGACTGGAAGCAAGTTATCTATCATTCAAGGCCGCATTCATATGAAACATTTTATCAGGCCCTGAGCTGCTGTCCCTGTCTAACGGGATAAGTGAGCAATAATATATTTCTCTCTATTCACATACTCCCACAGGCCTACACTACAAAGGTCATCACTTGGTGGGAAATAGGCAATCTACAATCCCATATCACAGTGTCACTTCTAGACAAGGGCCCACAAGCAAACACATAATTTCAATACAAAATGTAAGCTTGTAAGAATAGTATGAAGACCTAACCAACATTTTGTCGAATCTATTTCCATGTCTCACAGGAACCTAGTTTCACCCTCTGACAGGGTGTTGAGGATTTGCCACAATTGCCTGGACTATAGGGGCACCTTAATGAGACATAATTGACAATTTGGGTTCCTTCCTCTTTGGGGAAAAAAATAAAATAAATGAAAATCATTGCACAGTAGACCTTGAGCTCATAGGTCTACAGAGCAACCATTAAAGGGCAGTTTCGACTGTTGTGTCATCTCTGACACATACAGGTAATACCATGAGTTCTATATGGATTTGGTCTGATAACCAAGTGCGCTTGCTTACGCAATATTTGATTAATAGTGACATTATATATTTAATTATATATTTAGTTAAAAGATATTTTTAAGTAATATTTAATAGTAATATTAAGATATTACACTTGCTCGGACAGCAATGTTGTAATATAATATATTGCTTTAAAATGAAGGTAATAACTAATACCGGTAAGTAATATATTAACAAAGTAAAGTAATATTCCCAACACTGCCTACCACCTAACACCATAGACTGTTTGATCTGGGTTCAGTCAGTTAAACACAAACAAATTAAGCACATAACCAAATCAAATAATAACTAAGGGTAATTTTGTGCACAAAATTGGGTGTATGCTGTACTTGGCAAACATGAGGTCAAGGGCAGGAAACTCTCTGTCCAAATACTAGATGCACTGTTTCCTATATGAAGGCGTGTGGGTGAATGCATTTTCGAGATGGAGTGTGTCCTCCTAGACTAACATGGCAAGGGGGTGTATGGTTGCTGTGTTGCAAAATGAAGTGTGGTTACATGTGACAGAGGGTGTTTGTTTGTGCACATGTATATAATGAAGCTAGAAACATACGACCTTTTCCTGATGAGTCTGGATGTGGCTCTGCGATCACAGGTGTGGGTGTCCAGGGCCTGTCACTCCTGCCTCCGCCGGCACCCGCCAACCATCAGCACGACCCGTGCAGTTCTCCTAGCAGCGCCGGCGTTCCTCTCCTCCCCGCTCTCCTCTCCTTCTGGATGCAGTCATGTCCATGATGATGTAACACCTCCTCTGTCTCCTCTCTTCATTCCTTTCTTCTGCATGCGTCGTGTGCCTAAGGATGAGTCCGGGATTGGAACTACTATAGCTGGTCAGTCTATCTTTCACCCTGGTGGAGATATCCTCCCTTTGTGTGAGTCTTCGAGCCATTTTTAACAGGAACCAGTTTCATTACTTTCTCACCACTTCAGACCAATTCCGAAGTTTAAGGCAATTGGTGCTGCCATCATGCCGACTGGACTCCCCAAGCAGATGACTGTGGTTGTCTCAGTCTGGCCCATGTAGTGGGCCCCACTGGGCCACAGATAAGTCCCTCTAGATGAGATGGTGTCACACTGAGTCATGGCAATGTCCGCTGAGCTGGCACAGGAGGGAACGGACGGAAGACACAGCCATTGAAGTGAGATGACAGTGTTCGGTCATGGCTGTGAACGAGTTAAAGATCCTACAGCCGAGCTGAGAGAGATGTCGTTGTTTTTGCTGGGTCCCTCTGTGGCAACAGGAACGAAGAGAAGTGGTCGATGTGGCTGCTGCTGCTGCTGGTCAGTTGAAGGGCTCAGGATGGGTATTAGTGTCAGGTTAAAGGCCACTGTAGACGCAGAGGAGACAGGAATGGGCCCGGGCGTAGTGAAGAGACAGGCTGGGTGGCCTGTAGACAGGACGTGGCTCGCTGGTGGACGGCGATGCTGCTGACGTAGTCAGCGGAGGAGAAGTGGAAGGCTGGGCCAGGTCGCACAGGACGCGGATGGCTGCCGGGCCCGTGGGCTGGAGGGAACAATCCAGGTCACCCTTCACCTTCCCACACCATGTCCACAGAGCCTGCGAAAGATAAAGAGAAAAAGAAGAAGAAACTGCAATACAGAGGAGGGAGGAGGAAAGAATCAAGCCTCCTCTCCCCCGATCCTTTCATACTCACAGTGCATCTGTATTCAGCAAATGTTCAAACTATTTTAGCAACAGAACGCCTCACTAATCCATGAGTCATAAATCTGCCGATGACCTGCACATTTTGCCAAGGTTCCTAATTTAATGTTACTCCTACACGTACGTTGACCTTTGAGGAATTTATCCTCTGACCTTTTTCACCTTAACTCCAAGTTTTTCATTTTTTTCTTTTACTGAAAATACCCTTTTATACCCATTTAGAAAGCCTAATTTTGACCACTCTGCCAGACATTCCAGAGATTCCAGGCTATAAATTTTGCACTATACAGCAGCTCTCAGCTGAAGACATTAACTGCATGTCTTCGCTCACACTCACCACAACAAATCGGTGAGGAGCATAGCTGGCCCTGTATCTAACTGCCGGTTGCCCATATTTATCTCTTTTTCACAGTATACTGTATCACTACCACTAGTAGAGGCGTCCCTACTACTAGACCTGATTAACCTCGGGTTTTAACCAGGTGAAAACCCTGTGATCAGTGGTTATAACTACACCATACACCATATAGCAGCACTCAGCTGAAGACAGTACCTACACGTCTTCGCTCGCACTCACCACAACAAAATACAGTAATTAACCTTACTGTCCTAACACCTTTTCTTATTTTTTTTATAGCAATTCGGTGAGGAGCATAGCTGGCCCTATATCAACCACAATGATCACACACAATGACGATGCATTGGGATCCCCTCAACCTTATTTCAGGGAGGCTCTTCAACCTTTTAAAAGGGAAGCACACATACAGGCAACCCGACCCTCTGGCCTGAAATATCTGGACGGAATCTCCTTCAAACACTGTACTGTTATTATTCCCCTTAAAAATTACTCCCTTAATTAACAGGAACAAATACTTGGAATTTGAAACAAACTCACCGTGTGTGAAGTGTCTATGGTTCGTTCAGTCCAGGCGTGGAAGGCAGGTGCAGCCCGGGACAGGCAGAGAGCGAGCCTCCCTTCAAAGTGAGATCGCAGCTGGCCAGGCTGCGAGGAGGCGCCCGCTGTCCCTCCCCCGCTGCCCCGATACCATTCCATCACTGAACTGCTGCTCGCTGCGCCAAAATGATAGTGAAAAGTTGCACTTCTGTTGCACACAATGAGAAATAACTGAAGGAGAATTTTGTCTGGTCTTAGGTGGTATTTATTTAAGCAGAATTATCTATTAAAATATCGTGCACGATAAGTGATGAATGTTGCAACTGCCTCGGGCGACAGTTACAAGACGCATAAAGAAAATCAAGAAAACAGTAGTTAATATAACTTCTGAGAGAGAGAAAGACAGCCCAAATGGGGAGGGAATACACTGGTGTGATATTAATGCAGGTTTACATATGGCTGCTTGCATGTCAGTCAGAGACAAGGCAGACCCAGAGGCGTGGGTCAGTCCTAACCTTGAGAACCTTCCCGTGCCAGTAGAGTGGAGGCACAAACCGGTAGAAACTGGACTAGATAGTGAGAAACCACCTGATATGTCACAAAGAAACACTTGTTAATCCTGAGACAACACACATTGTACCAACAGAGAGAGAAAAACATATAGCTAAATGTAAAATTTCCCTAACAGGACACAAGCACTGCATACGCACTGATTGGGCAGCGCGCAGCACAGAAGCGTCAACACTGGATCAGACTCGCTCCGGTTGAATACTGATACTGAATACTGAATAATACTGAATAATCGCGGCCGTTGTGATTTGCTAATGACATGGTTTCAAATCGCACTTTCGGTTTGTGAAGCCTTAGTGCAGATAACTTTATTTTATAACATGCACATTGTATGAACGACACATTTTAACTTTTTTTTTTTTTTTGGAACGTAGCCAAGGCGGGGCTGGGTTTCACTCAGGGCGGCCGCCCTGAAAATAAAGCGCTGGGGTAAACACTGGCTTACCGTTCATGTATGGGTCTGGAGAGGGAGCCTTTATGTGCACATGAGTGCAGTCTATTGTGCCGATGGCGTTGGGCAGGCCGGCAATAGAATGAAAACCCCTCTTGATGGGGATCTGTTCAGCTGCGGTGTATGGGAATTTGATGTATTGCGGGGCCAGTTTTATCAGTCCATCCAGCACTGGTGGCATGATGCGGCTGATGGTTGATTGCGATATGCCCACCCTGTCTCCCAATACGTTCTGAAATGTTCCAGTGGCTATAAAGCCCAAGGTGGGTTAGAGCGTCTTGTCTAACTTTGTAGTGCTGGCTTCAAACTATGGCACAGTTCTAATAAAACCTAAAACAGGAAAATAAATATTGGTCACTTCGGGCAAATAAATTAATGTGATCCTGAAAAACGTGCTCTCGTCCGAGAGCATGATCCGCAGCATCTTGAGAAGCAACAACATCGCCATTGTTGTAGGTTGATGCAGTCAGAAAGACGCCTAAGCCTACTTTGGTCCTATAAATACCATTTTATCAATTACTAATTGATGGCCATAATTTACACACACACACACACACACACACACACACACACACACACACACACACACACACACACACACACACACACACACACACACACACACACACACACACACACACACAAGCAGTGGTTCACATCAAGGACCTATTTTCTGCAGACCCTTTATCAAAATGTTTCGATCTACAGACTCAAAATGGGCATGGAATGTGCTGAGAGCTTGTGGATTGTCTATTTTCAAAGTATAAAAAATGGGATTATGAGAGTGGTGAAAATGTTACATAGTGGACTCCCTGAAATGTCCCCTTGAGGTCCCCAGACCAGACTTTACACATCTTGCAGAGGGTGCGGTTTTCCCTTTTTCTTTTCAGCTTGCACTTAGAACAAAAAAGGCACGCTAAGAGTCCTCCACAGTGTGCATAGATTTTGTTCTTACCTATGAATAAATCACAGCTAAGAAAACATTGAGGCATCCCAAAATCTTCTTTAAAATTTCTTAAGTGGGCCTAAGAAGAAATTTCCTCTTAAGAACTTCTTAAGAACGGTTGGCACATGAGGCCCAATGTTTGTTGACTACCATTTATTCCACTGATGAAAACTAATGTGCTACAATGACTAAGAAAGAAATAGTCTTGCAGAGTAGCGCATAAGAGACTCCGTAGTGTAGAACTAAGTCATTATTTTTATGATGGTTGTGATAAGTGAAAATAGCAGATCTAGCTCACAACATGTAAATACGGGTTGGTCCATGCCTATGCGTGTCCTCCAGGTTGGACTCCTGTAATGCACTTCCCCTCAAGATCCCTTCAAAGTCTGCAATACTTCAAAAACAGCGCTGCTAGAATCCTGATGGTGAGTGAGTCAATATGAGAGCACATCACTCTCCTGAAACGTTAACCCCCTCAAACTCAAAAAGACTAGCCTGCGCCATGGTTGCTGCTCGGCTGCCTCTGAACAGTGGAACCCTCTCCCAGCCCACCTGCGAGCGCCTCAGTCAGTGGAAACCTTCAAGAAAGGACTAAAGACTTTTGTGAAAAGACCCAGGGAGGAATCAAGTCTGTCGGTCAATCTGCCTGTCAATCCAGCAATCAAGCTGAGTGGCTGGCAGCTTGCTCAATGCACACAGGGGTGTGGGAGGCTACAAGTAAGACTAGCTGGTGTCATTCCATGCATGACCAGATCACCACCATACAAGTGCTGCACCTGCTCTGATACCAACCTTCCAAACACCATTTTCCAACATCCTTTCCTATGTGTCCATGAAGAAGCTTAAGCCAGTTCCGCTGCTTCACCATTCTTCTTCGCTGACCTGCCCATGTGCTTTGAGTTTAATGTTTGCCTGCTTTGAGAAGTCTGCTTTGAGAAGGTCCTACATGTGAGACAGACCTGGAAATGTTTGGCTGCTCTGTTGATTGGAAGAGATGTTTGTCTCCACCAATATGGTGGTGACCATGTTTTACCCCCTGTCAGTCCCCCGTTTATTTATTTGTCCGTTTGTATGTCTGTCCATTCAGGTCTGTCCCCTTACAGGGTGACATAACAGTTGCCTGCAGGGGTAAATGATAGCCGCCACCATACTCACCAGTATGGTGAGTCACCACTCACCAGTGACCGGTGACTGTTAGGTCACCCTCACTGGGTGACGTACCAGTCACACTGTGAGGGTGACTGTTACCCTCACAGGGTGACGTGTCCTGAGTTGGTGGAGACCTGTGACGTAACAGCATGGTGGTGATCCGTCTGCCCGTTCACACATCTGTCTGAGCGCCTGTTAAGTCACCCGCAGGGTGACGTAACAGTTGCCTGCAGGGGTGAAACAGTCACTCTGACCCAAGACGGTGGGTCACAGTGACTGTTATCTGTGATAGTGTGTATTATATTTATGTGTACCAATGATGGTGTGTGTGTGTGTGTGTGTGTGTGTGTGTGTGTGTGTGTGTGTGTGTGTGTGTGTCTACATATCCTTGTAGTTTAGTATTACTGTATTGTCCCGAATATACAGCGATATTTTAATTTGGGCAGCATTTCCCCTAATACTGTTATTAATGGAGCGTTTCCATACAACACAGCACAGCGTTTCCATACAACACAGCACAGCGTTTTCATACAACACAGTGCATCTGTGTTGGGAACAGCACGACCATCCCAGACCAACAGAGTTGTTCAATTAAAGCTGGACATGTTAACTAAACAATAGAGGACATGTTATGATGCTTTCTTTATTCAACTCCAACTAACACAGCAGCGCAGCTTCTCCTTCAGAGAGTAACCGTTTTTATTGTCCTAACAACACTGCCACATAATGTTAGTTCCTAGTTCCTAGGAACTATGCATAGAATATTAGTTCTATGTATAAAACTAATATTATGTAAACACAAGGAGAATTGATTGTTACCAGAATAACGAATACCAAGAGCCTCCATTTTATCTTATTTACACTGTTCTATGATACAAGGTCACATGGAAATAATTGGATTTAAAATTATATAGAAACATTTTAAAATAAATATATATTCTTTGATAATAACCAGATTTTGTCTTAAATATTGTTTCAGTTGTGTCTCCTCTAATTTACCCAGGCTGTATACCGAAGCTCGGGATTCGAACCATTCGCTCGCTAAGGTCGCCACGCGAACGAATATTAATGATCCCGAACCATTCGCATTTATTTATTTATTTAACTTTTCCCCCCATCTAGTAGATGTGCGACATCGAGGGGTCAGAAACTCGCTGTGAAACGCGCTGTTACTGCAGTTGGAAATGCATTGTTTTCACTGAAGGTGTCCCATTCTCAATAGAGGTTTATGTAGGCGATCCGCCATTGGACTAGCTCTAGGAAGTGAACGGAGTTTGCGCAACTCCGTCTGTACTCTATAGAGCTGCACGCTGACTTCGGTTGGTCTTATGGTTATGGTATGGTATTTACCTAGCCAGCAGCAGGCTAGCCAGCAGCAGCAGGCACTTAAGACTATATATACAATATGCACGTAGTCTAATCATGGCAAACAAATAATTAAACAAGCCTTTGGTAAGGTTGGTTTTACGGTTAACTGGCCAGCAGAAGCAGGCAGTTTAGACTATATATACAATAGACACGTAGTCCAATCTTAGCAAACAAATAATTAAACGAGCCGATGGACGGCATGTATTGGCAATCAAAACAGCGTGTTACCCGTGGCTGTGTCGGATCGGTCTCATCAGAAAGGAAAGAAAAGGAGAGCGGTGTCATGACTGGTGTATTCACAGATGTCAATCACATCTCAGGGCAGTAGAAAACCTATCTACCGATGGCAACATCCACGATTTTAAGAGTTAGTAGACACGCGCCGCGCGCGCACGGGGGGGGGGGGGAGGGTGTCGCAGCATACTGCTTTTTTTTTTAGCGAAGGTTCGAAGCTCGGCCTGAAATTGCTGTCCGATAGTCGAAGGGCAAATTAAGCCCTAGTATACACCACTAGTCTCCTCTAATTTACCCAGTGTTTCTTTCCATCAGTGATTTCTCTTAATCATTGCTCATCCAAAGAACAGATTCTTGTTCCGTGTGCTTTTTTCCACTCCAGAGAATATCAAATGATTGGAATGCTAGCATGTTGTGTAGAAATCAAATTCTATGTTCAGTAGACTACCTAATGGAACCATTTATCAAACCAATACAGTTCCCAAGTATTATTTTCCTTTTGCTTAGCCTACTGTCTATGGCTGACAAATACCAACGATTAGTCTATGAATATAATATTTCACCTTTTATTACACGGCACAGCGCATTAGCCTACACTGCTTTCACTGCACGCCACTTCCCATTTCACGTCTGGATAAAAACTATGCTTTTCATCTCTGCAGTATCACTTTCCTACCGTATTTGCACTTGAATTAGTCTGTTTACAATTCCTTGTTTGGGAGATTGTATGCCCAGAATTTCAAAAGCCTAACTTCCTTTATTGTACGTCAGTCAGCATTGTTGACAGGGATGCCGTATTGAGGATGCTGAGCAACGTATTTATAGAATAAAGCTTAGAGGTAAACCGTTAAGTAGGACCAGTTTATAAGCCAGCTTTTAGTGCCATATGCTTCATAAAGATGAATATCTTTATTTAACCAGAGATTCAATACAGAAGGGTTTTTCTCCTGCTTAATAAATCTCTTCCACTAATACTTAAGACCTCAGCTTTAAAATACTGGCAAGGAGCATTATAATAGTGCATACATACATGTTTAGATGCTCGCTGCTGGGTGTTAATTCTCAGTAAATTTATCACACTGTAACACTCATGACATTTTACTTCACTAAGACAAGAAGTTGGTTTTCGTACAGTACATCAAACGGAACATCATACATCCCCATCAATTTACAATTTAAATGTCTATTTACAATGGGAATCTTGTTGCTTGCTCTGTACTGCAACCTTTACTCATATGACTGGGAAAATTGCTTCTGTCGGTGTTTAATCTGGAGAAGGCAACTTTATGGCTAAATTTATAGCATCATGATTTCAACATGATTTTCAATGATTTATTATTGCTGTTTATTATTATTCTCACTGCTTCAGCCTGCCCACCTCATTGTTATTCCATGTCTCATTAGAGACGGTTTCATTGGGCTTCTTTCAGAGCTGGTGTGGATTTCATGCTTACCAATGACTTAAAGGGCGGAGGCAAAGTTAATGGCGAGGGACTATAATTATTTTTAAGTAACTTTTTGTGGCGTAAACATACATATACTGGGGAAGACCAGCAATCTTGAAAAATGTAAAATTCATGTGTGTGGCCCTTTAAGGTTACTTAAACCCCTTCCCAAGCTGTAGCAGCATGTTGCTCACTATGGCAGTGAGGTTCTTGACTGAGATCAGAGCGAAGACAGAGCTGAACCTCAGTTTCTGCGGAGACTCTGTTTCCGTCACACAGCAGACATCCGCTGAGCCAGGAGGGCCCCCCTGCCCAATTTGGCATAACTTAATCCTTTGCACTTGTTGTGAACCTTGCGCTGTGGGGCTCCACTGCATGAAACAGAACACACTACCTATACTCACAAATTAGCCCCAGCTATTTTCATGTCTCTTTTTTCTCTGCCTAACGGCATGGCTGCACAACATACACTGACTTTGACTAGTATTTCTGTATTATGAGAGTCTGGGCAACCAGAAATATACACACTTTGGAGTTGCACCTCAGAATCCCTTGATGAGAACAGTTTGCATTATCTTGTTGAACGTTCTGTGGGAACAACTGGCCATCAGTTTTTACATTTGTTTTCATCCATGAAATTTTGGTTAACTTCTGTTCAGTGTAACAGGATGGGTCATGGGCAATCAAGTGTCTTTGTAGTCAATTGTAGGCCCCCACCATATCCAGTGACATCTGTCAGTGTAAAAACGACTATTGACTGGGTTGGCTGTTACTTTGGTGGTGACAATGACCCAGACCTACTGGCCTTGAGCTGAGGTACAGGCGGGGCTGAGGTGAACGCTATGTCAAGACTATTACACCGCATGGTAACTAAACTGAAATTAACACAGTTGGATGAGGAGGATGCACATTTGGCCACTGCAGCACGTCTGCCAAAATTTCTGTTATTCTGGCCCAAGAGATGATTTAGTGAAGAAGAAAATAACCCACAACCTTATCCATGACCTCTGTGTGACGGCTGATATCATACAGTACAATGACTTTAACCTTTCAGGCCCGTAATCCATTTTTGGATTCTGTACACTATGTAGCGTATTCAAAGATTCAATTTTAATTCATGCTGCTATATAAATATTTGCTGCTATATAAATCTTTTCATCTTACATTATATCACAGTATTAATGCTGGTCCCACTGATGGATGAATCTGTTTTTTCTCAGCAGTTTGCAGCAGTTTTCTCTTCCAACTTGCAAAATCCATCCATCCATAATTAGAACTGCATAATGAGGCAGCAGCTGCTTCTTAAAGGTATATAAGATTATTGTGTACGCAAGTTGATTAACAAATACATTTTTAAAATTTCTTTAACTACATATGATCTACTCTGTATACTAGATGTATGTTTCTAGAACATGTGAGATATTTATACTGTATCTGTGTCCTTGCTGAGGAATAAGTCAGTTTGTCCTGCTGTTCCATCTCCATGGAAACTATTATAGCTGATGAATAATTATTCAATAAGACAAGATTTGTCCCTTGGCTCCCAGAAATAACCATCCTCATCAGGGGGTCATCACAGCCTCTGTCTGCCCACCTTTTATTTCTGCCATTTTTCAACTCACTGATCTATTTTAGTTGTTTATCTCCCTCAACCTTCCATCTGCTATTTTATGCTTTTGAGTCGACTGAGGAAATACAGCTTAACAAATATTAGTTTTATGGCACAAAACAGATCATTCTTCTATACTACTGCGATGCTGTTGGGTGCAGTGTTTGTAAATCTATATCACAATTAGACTTGGCTTGTGCACACACACTCAGCCACAGCGCCACAGCTCAGTTTGGCAAATTGTAGAGTGTGATGCATGTGTTCAAGTGGAAGTGCCCGCTACATCCATGCTCCGCAGATGCTCTACGTCACTGACACTGCCAGCAGTAGGGAATTTAAGTTTCCGTGTCTAGGCCTTGGAAAGGACGAGAGCAGTAGGCGTGGTCCGTCGCCGTTGCAACAGAAGCCCAACATAGTTAAGAAAGCAGACGACGCCGGCTGGATCCACCTCTTCCACTGGCGCCTCTGGTTTCTATGGTGACGCCCCTCTACAGCATAGCTCTCGTCCACGTTGTAACACGACGCCAAAAGCCGCGTTCTGCCGTCGTAGGAGAGGGTAGGACGGCAGCGAGACTTATGTATCGAGCACAGAGCGATTCATTACTGGCGTCGTAGGTTGGACGTTCTAGCAATCTTAAATAGGCTATTCACAGAGAAACAACAATACGGAACAAGAACAACACAACCGGAAACACATGGTGAACAAACAAACTGTGTTTCTCAGTCGGATTGCAGTTTGATGCAGATTCGTGGCGTTGAGACTCGCTGTTGTTGGGTGGAGCTTCTAGTGTCTTTATAGGCAGCCTTATCAGTTTTTTAGGTTTAATAGGACAATACATTTTACCAAGCAGACACTGGGTTGCTGACTGAACCAAGATTATACTGTTATTTTTGTGTGCGTGTTATTGTTATGGTGATATTTCTTTGCTGTTACTGATCTGCTGTGCCAGCCTTTTATGGAGCTCGCAGTGGAAATATTTTATCCCATTATGACTAGATGGCAGATATTTATTTGCATTGTTTCCCAGCTACCCACCCAAGTTTGTCAAGAGTTGTCCTGGTGTTTTCTACCCTTCTCAGGTCAGGCTCCTCTCATTATCCCCATCTGTCCTATTTGCTCGCTCTCCCTCCCTCCATCAAAGTCTTCCATTTACATTTTCTTCTTCCAATCAGAAACAACCTGTCACGAGTAGCAGTGAGTCTAATGGGCGAGGGATCCGTTTCTCTCTCTGTCAGTCTCTCTGTCACCTGTGGCAAAAGAGAAGCAATGTTTATCTGGGGAGACAGGCCTGCCTCCATCGCCATGCCAATAGGAACAGCAGCACAGAGCTCCATGGTTCACAGCTAGATAAGCCCTGCAGACAGAGCAATGCTGCAGCTGCTGTACAGCCCACTCACTACACTGGATGAGAGAAAACATTAACAATTCCCTGTATGTGAGTTACTCATGACAGTATGCCCCAGTCAAGCTTGATACATGCTTCAACATTGTCCTGCCGATATTCAAACTTTTTTGTTTGGAATGTAAAAACAAAAATCCCCTATATACTGTACTGCCGCTGAACTTGTGTGTGTTCTGAATGCAACGCTCACTAATCTGTGGTTTATTTATTTAGGGCCTTTATGCAAGGTGCATAGTACTGTACATAGTGCATTACATTCACCCAATCCTGATGTGTTGGTAGCAATTTGGTGTTCATTGTCTTGGACATGTAGACAGGAGGAGCTGGCTGACCCACCATCCCCAGACCAATGCAGGACCTTCTGTACCTCCTGAGCCACAGTCGCCCCATCAACGAATCTAGTCAGTAAAAAACTATGGTTTGCTCCGCCAGTTTGCTCGAGACACTGAATGAAGTATTGTGTGCAGCCATGCAGCACTGGAACTGGCAGTATTAATGAATATCCTTATGACGCCCTGTGGGACACTTGCTGTTGTTTGTTGTGGCATGTTGTGTTTATTCATGGTCACTAGAGAAGGATTAGGCTACAGGTGTTTGTTCCTCCTGGAGGCTGGCTTATGGGACTATAGCACCACGCCTCAGCCAACATGTCTTCAAAGCTGTCGCTGCTTTTATTCGTGGCAGAATGAAGTCTGGCCTGAACCCAGAAACAAAACAACGAAAACGCCTACAGTATATGCAACACACCCAACTTCTGACCAATCATACTGTGTCTGATATTCAATGTCATGTCAGAAGAAAGTACTCAGACCACCCATGTGAATTTCTGAATGATGCACGTTTGTAGTTCTTACCTGTCCTGTCTGAACAAAGTTCATGTGTTCGGACAGAGCATGCAAGCCCTTTGGTCTAACATCGCACCCCAGTATCTTCATTACCAGTATTTATTTGTCTAGATTTCTATTCATATTAATATTACCCAAACAAGCCAAGTGGATATGTTATGATTAGATATAAGTAAAATACCATATGGGGCTAAGACCCTTGCCTTTTGGCTTCCCGGCAAACTTGATGTTCTTTGCTGAATTGCAAGCACTGTACTGTATATGCATAGCTGGCTTTTTAGTTTTCAAGAAAATGACTTGAGTAAACAGTATCTTTTTCCTGGCTTATTTTTCCAGTCTAGGATATGGACAAAACACTCAATGACAAAACAATGCTATTTCTCCAACTAACAGACTGTGTAATGAAATGCAGTATCTGCTGTTCTTGGTTGTTGTTGATTTGTGAAGCTCTTGTGGGCTGTTTAAATAATCGTCTCAAGTCAATGTGTCTCATGGTAAATAAATGGCCATAGTAGTTGTGTCAAGACCATGGAATCAGCTCATTGTTTGGCTTAACATGTTTGACCCAGACAGATTAAAAATCCATTGTGGTGTAACTGTACTTTTCAGGTATTCGTTTTTACTTTACTGGAGTATTTCCAATTTGCAATACTTTATAGCAGGCCTGCTCAACGTGGGGTCCGCGGTCTACCGGTCGATCGCGGCGTGATCACGAGTCGATTGCAGGAGATGCGGGGGGAAAGGGAAAAAAATGGGATGGAAAAGAAAAAAGAGCGATTGCGCGTGCGTGCATGTGTGTGTTCGTTCAAGAGGGTGCCAGATTTCCATGAAGCCTTTCCATGAGCCTCCCAGTAAAAAATAACACCCGACCTGGCAACCTAGCCATCACACGTGTCCCACAGCAAATATGTCATCACAACAATATGAGCATGGAACTGACACTAGTAGCTGTATCACCTCGGAACCCTCACGTTCAGAAACAGAATGTGAGTATTTGAAAGATTTTTTTAAAGTCTGTACCGACGCAGACGGTAAAAATGGGGGAGAGTAGCGTTGTAGACTACCAGCGCTATGATGTGCTGGTAGTCTACAACGCAAGGTACATGGGTCGCGCCCTTCATAGCGTAAATCCCGTGTCTCCGTCCTGCTGCTCTTCCAACACCGCGGCAAGAAAAGTGTATCAGAAGTAGGCTATATTCAGTGTGGATAATTCACTCGGGGCGGCGGTGGAGCGAGAATGGCCCCCAGCTTGCGCGCTGTCTACGGAGCGCTCGACCGTTGTCACTGGCGTGCACAGAGAGTTTCAAGGGCAGGTGCTCAACGGAAAATTGAGTTTTGGGGGGTTAAAAACGCATAGAAAACAGCATTTCAGCATCTTTTTGCTCTTTTAAAAGGGGCATGTTGGTCCAGAGAGGGCCACTAGGGGGTGCTCAAACCCCCCTTGACGTCTATGTATGCACGTCTATGACCGTTGTTCATGCAACCTGAATAATAAAAAAGCGTGCGTGCGTAATAGTATTGTTGCAGTTCGTGTTGTAGTGGACTTGTGGATACGCGCTGCGTTAGTGCTGGATTGTCTGGGCTTATGAGCAGCACGCTTGAGACGCCTGGCGTGCGTGCGTGTGTGTGTGTGTGTCTGTTTACGAAGCGGCCCATTTGGAGGATTGTATCTGCAGTCTGTGAATTATGGCAACAGTATTGTTCTGCAACGTGTAATGGACTTTTCTTATTCTGTGTGCCTGCCAGTATGGCAGAAGCACACAGGTTGTGATTCGTCAACTTAATCCATAATCACACACTCGTCTATCTATCCGAAATTTTGACCGCTATGGCCGGCCGCACCGTTTGCACAATCCCCGCAATATATACATCGAAACGTGCGGCTCGGCCGGGAAAGATGTGCTTGTGCTTTTCTTTCCGATACGCGTTACCGTGCCAACGTAATTCGCAATAAACGACGCAAAAAATCCCCATTCGAAATGAATGGGGGCACACCGAAAAAATCAGAAAAAGAAGCGTTTATTTGGAGCCACATTACTCTGGCACACTGTGGCGTAGAAACACGATTTTAACTTTAAACAGCAGGCGCGGCTGTCGACTTCGTCACGGTTCAGACGGTATTCGAATATGCTGCACGGTTTGTCCACTATCGCAGTTCAAAGTGTGCATGGTTCGAGAATTTAGCGGAGCTTAGAGGCTCGCACGACCAGTGAGCGAGTGAAACAGAGTGCGAGATGCAGTGTCTCGAGGTTCCGGTCATGACCGAACAATTGGTCCTCACGGCCACAATATTTGCTTTACACGCGTGGTTTTCGGACATTTTGTAGACAAACTTCTCGCCTTTCACCCAATGTGACCACCAAAGCCCAGTCAGGTACAGAACCGGTGCTACGGGCCTCAGAGCTAGCCTGGGTTCAGCCCACAGGCCCCGCCCACTCAGCTGGGTTCTGTGGTCTGGTGTTGTGATGAAGAGTTTCGATTTATCTCGTCCGGAAAAACGGCTCGGCCAATGAGCTGGAGTTGGAGGCGGGTCTAAAAAAATAGCCAATCAACACCGAGGATCATCTAACTGCCACAACAGAACAGTTTCCCATAAAAAAAACAGCACACATCCATTCAGTTTCATTGTAACTAAAGTTTCATTGCAACTAGAGTTTCATTGTAACTAGAGTTTCATTGTAAATAGTTTCATTCTTTAATACTGCATTTAGTTATAAATAGTGAAAATGTCCGACGCCAACTGCACTGCTAGTCAGTTAACTGCTAGTTAACTGCTAGTTAACTGTTGTTGTCGACTGCAAACAACGTCTCCAGTGATTGGTCGAGGGAAAATCAAGGGCCCGCCTCCTTGTAAATCGGTTACAATGGGGCCAATGTCAGACTCTTGAGCCATGGCTCAGAGTCTGACAATCAGGCTACCTCAGAGCGAGATGACGTAACCTCCCGTCTCCATATTAATTACATTGTAATGTGCTGCATTTTGGCGTTTGACGTTTCTTTTGAAACGCAAATTCTTAAATCGCTCTCACGACCACGTCTTTTATCGTACCAATACCACGATCGCACACAACATAGCTTGCGAAGTCGTAACGCCCACATCGAAAAAAGTAAACTCTTACGAGTTTTAATTTTCGCGTGAGAGGCCTTCGTTCCAAGAGAGTGCTACCCATGGACTCCCTGTTTAAACTAATGGACAATAGTATCTGTACTGACGCACTGAACACAGGTGTAACAGATTAGGCCCTAATTAGATGGCTGCCACTAGCCACACGCGCGCAGAGACACGCATAGAATGTAATGTTCTGTTTTTCCCATTTCTCCCAACTAACCTTAGTATAAAAACCTTGCTTGATATGTGCTAGTTGGTAACCCACAGTGACTGACTCTTGGGGAAGTAAAGAACCCTCATTTGCCAGTTTGCTAGTGTGAAGGCGGGAGAGAGATTATTAGAATCCAACCACTGAGTAACCCAATGTAACCAAATAAATCAGGACTAGAGATTAACTACTACCCTAGAGGAGAGTTAATCCTTAAAGCAGTGCTTGTTAGGTTCCTATGTGTGTAAAAGGGGATAGTGATCTATGTGTGAATGTATGTTTGTTTGTATTCTCTAATGAAATAATAAAACCTACAAAGACACACTCTTGTATATTTGGCATTAATCGAAGGCATTAGATACCACAGGTGAGTATTTTTACTGTGTAAGTCTGGCTCATTCTTGGTCCTTCTGGAACCGAGTCAGCACAACATCGCCGAATCCAGAACACAAATAAACATGAAATGGAAGGCTGTATAATGTGGATTTAAAACAGGCAGCTCTCAGCCATCGGTGTGTGCCTCCCTCCACCTTTCCAGGAGACACAGAACATTAGTATTCTTCTCAGCGGGATACATGACTGTAATTGATTTCTTTTTATAAAGCAATGAAAATTATAGGTGAAGGTCTGTTGAGAAAAATAATGTAGGTATCCAAGTCAGCGGGTAAAAAACAATCCAATAATGGTCTTTATTTATTTTGTAATTAAATAAATGCAAAGCTTATTTAATGGAGTTTGTGTCTAAGGCAAGTAGCAGCGGTTAATTGATTAAACACCATGACTATCTCTGCCATCCGTAGCTGATCGGGTATGTCATAACAGTTCTTCTTTTCTTGACAAGATTGATCTCTCGTTCAACAGTGCCCAACCATTTGTCAGCATGGCTAAAATGTGATTAAAATGCTATGTCTGTATCTGGTTCTTTCTTCCAAAACACAATTGATCTGACTTTGCACAAAGATCAAAAGTGTTCATTTGCTGATATCATTCAATAGCCATAACTGACCTTAGCACTAAATGATATTTGGGTGTCATTTTTTTTTTTTTTAAATGTCTACCCTATTTTTAAACATCGGGTGTCAGAAAAAAGTATTTTCTTTTTTGGTTGTTATTAATTTTGTATGTTGACACAAGTGTTTGTATGTCTG
>CM076984.1:26868412-27060912 GCA_039105355.1 Benthosema pterotum | reverse complement strand
TGCAAAGCCTATGATATAGCCTCTACTCAATACGTGCATGTGTTCTTTCTCTGCATAAGACTTAAATTATTGTTCCTATACTGCAGTGCATGCCATGAAGCATATGATGTGCGTTGAACAACAACTTGAACAATGCATCATTATATTGTGTGGGGTGCCTTTTGTTAAGCGATCAATCAGTCCACGTAATGGACTTGTTCCCTTCTTGTTTTTGTCAATTTTCAAAAGTCTTGTTCTTATTCCATCAAAAATAGCTGTTCTGGCTGAATCGTGCAGTTAGTTTTTACAAAACTCTGTTAGAGGGCGATGCCAAGCGATGATGATGCGAAGCCCATGACCATTGGCCAAATGGTGGCGCTATAGCACTCAACTGAAAATGCAAACTCTGAATGCTCTTAGCTCATCAACCGTTTGACTGTGGCCAATGGCACTTCTATACAGATATGCGCCTCCTTCGTGTTTTGACTATTGACCCTTGACCTTTAGATCACGCGCCATTTTGAATTATGAGAAAAATGTAATAAGCAGTGCAATATGCTTATGAGATCTTATAGTTGGATGCCAAATAGCTCCAAAACCAGCCTGCTATTGTTTCCTTGATGCATCTGTATCATTGACCAGTAAGCTCCGCCCTCAGACCATTTTGAGACGTTTGAAAAATGCTTCCACCTGATTTTCTTGATGAGGCACCAACCAGACATGTAGAAAGAAACATGCCCGCAATTCATCAGATCTGGATTCTGTTTAGTTTTTGAACTAGAGGTGTGTTTTATCGATCCTTGTTTATTGTGCCCCTCTTGAGCAGAGCTGACAATGATCCAGACGTTAATGCGAGCGTTTATCACTCCCTGTGTAGAAATTCCCTTAAAACGTATTTTTGTTTGGCTTGCTTTAGACAATAGAGCAGAAAATATATAATATACAGTAACGCAAAACAGCAAACACAGCAGACAGCAGCAAACAGCATAGAATATAGAGTGCAAAAAAGATCAAACAAAGAGTAGAAAACAGAACCACATGTTTTCCTTGTACTTTGTAGTAGCAAAGTTAGATGATGCATTACATTACATACTTTTATATTTGGAGCTGGTCCTAAGTGCTCTGCTTGCGCACAAGTAAGCCATAGTGTCAAGTAAGCCAAGTTAGAATCTCAACAGATTTTTCATGGTTGGAATAATTGTATTGCTTCCTGCCTAGAGAGGCTAGAAGGCTCTTTTTATTCCATTTTGAAGCTGAGGGGGATTGAGTTTAATAGGATGATTAACTTGTCAGTCTGAAGGTAATTGCATCAGAAAGTGTTGAAGTTCACTAAAATACAACATACTAGCTCCGTCTCATACTTAGAAGGGTGTTTGGTTGGGTTGCAAAGCTCTAATGAATGTCCGTTCATCACTTGGTCCAAACAAGCCAGAAAACTGCTGGATAAATTGCCATGACATTAATAATCATCTTAATGTGACGCAGTGAGATGAAAGTTATTGATTTTTGTGACACCATGCATGATCTGATGCACAAAACAAATAACACCACTTTGAGTAATAGAATGTACATGATTATACTCAATCTTATCTGGAAACATAACAGGAAAGATAACAGCTGTTTTTTTTTGACATGTCAATCCCATCCTGGGGCGCAGCTGTGCAAAATTTTGTCTTATACTATCATTATATCACACTGATTTTTTGTAAAATAAATGGAAAGCTAGATAGAACTTGTGTATTGCGCATAGTTTGGCCATGGCCTACTTTTGCGTGAGCAGAGCGAGAGATAAAAAAAACACTTTTTAATACCGGTATTCTCTTAGAAAACAATAAGTAATTGTTTTTGCAGAATCTCCTTCAGGAGATTAATTACGTCACCATAACGCCATCACATAAACCGGCCAATTGGATTGCTCGGACATCTGACAACCGATGGTCAGCGACTGACAACCAGGAATCAAACGCTTAACTTGCGCTCCCTCTGCTCCCTTAAATGTGAACACTAGGATACAAATCGTGTAAGGCTACAGGCTGTGACATTGAACCCTGAGACCCTGAGACAACACGTTTAAATCTCTAACAATAAGAGCAGAGGTCAGTGTGTTCTGGAGAGAGTGACTGCAAATTCAGTTGAACAGAGGGGTCTTTATATGGCTCCTATTGTTTATGTTTTAAAGGAGCACATAACCTGAAACTCTAATTCATCTTCATTTTGCTAATTAAGATGGCATTTCACAATTTATGTCTACTCCTAAAGCCCATTGTTCTTACTTTAATGTACAAGTAATAGAAGGTTTAAAAGGTTTTATTCTGAACAACGTACAGCTCTCCCAATGTGCTTCAGTAATGCGCATTACTGAGCAGATGAGCACCTGTACAATTGCTAAATGTGTGTGAAAATCCATTTTTAAAACAGTGGTGTATATATTCTAAAAATGTATTCGCGGAGTGCTAGCTGCTCTTATGTCGAGCTTTGAGGGTTTCTCTAAACCCAGACATTGTTTTGCTCCTTTTTCCTTTGACTAGTTTTGATTTAGGGTTGAGTGTTTGTGTAAATGCAGACATGGACATGCAGAAATGGTTTGAACATGTCTCGAGAGCCCCTCAGCCGCCCCCTTCTCCACCCCCAATATAAAATGACTACTACAATAACCTTAATACCAGCTGCTATGATGATTAAAGAACCACTCCACCACTTTTCAACCTATCTTCATATGATAGCTTCCCACTAATGTACTGTACATTATAAAATATATATATTTTTTGTACTCGGTCTGTTTCTCATAGAAGGGCTGTGGGCAGTTCAGAAACCTGTGCTCCAGTGACATCAACGATGGGGAATCCAAGCTATAAGAGGCTGCAGACTTAAAGGGGAACTCCACCCATTTTCAACATTCTAATATGTCATTAGTATACCTTAGAGGTGCTGGTTGGACATAATGAAAAAGTTACCCCTTTCTGTGTTCCCAAGAAATGGAGGTCTGAAGAAAGCCACTAGCATGGTGAACTAAGTGTGTGTGTGTGTGTGTGTGTGGGGGGGGGGGGGGGGGGGGGGGGGGGGGTGTACGCTCTCAGAAAAAATGTTGAAATCTTGAATCTAAATATTTTTTCAAAGCGATGTCACTGGAAGACTGGTTTCTGAACTGCCCACAGCCCTCCTGTGACACTGATTGAGTAGAAAAAATAGTGCTATTATATCATTACAGTACATTAGTGAGGACCTATTGTATGAAGATGCATTAAAAAGTGTTGAAGTGGTCCTATAAGGAAAGTGTTTGCGTGGACTATTTGTACTAAACTTTCCACTTCCACTTTTCAGCCAATCAGCTTTTTTGATTATTATTTTTTTATTCATCTGGGGATCCCCCAAAATAATTTTGGGACCCCCCAAGGGGTCGTGTCCCATGCCTTGAGAACCCCTGGTTTAGCCTATATACTGTACACAAAATATCCTCCTTTTTGCCACTTGTCTTGTCTGCAATGAGGAAACATTTTGGCACATTTGCAGATGAATGACTATGACACCAATAAATCAGCAGTATGTTTGTGCCTGTGTGTACTGCCAGGACCAGATTTGGTCAACATCTGTGATGGATTCCCTAGCCGAAGGCCATCAGAGCATGCTTGCCATCTACTCTGATTTATAAAAGAAAAGCTGGAAGGAGGGCACAAGAGTCTCCTAGTGGATATTAGTATTCTGAAACGTTTGGCGTCACGGTTTTCAAACACAACGAAAATGTATGTATTCGGCCTACAGGCCCCCATCTAAACAACGGTGGCACAGATCACGCTTGTGTGAACTGAGTGGCGCTCTTATCATCATTCATCATCACATTCCATGCTCGGCCAATCAAATTATCATATTCAATTGTATGCAGAAACACAGAGCTGGATATAAACGGCGTTGCACCCCTTAAATACGTCCACTTTAAACTGTGTGTGTGTGTTTGTGCGTGTGTGCGCGGGCTGTGAGTGTTTCTCCTTCTGTGAAAACCTGGTTTTATAACAACCACAGGGGATGCGATTAAGTCTTCCTTATGCATGACGCTATAATATTAATTTATGTGTATAGTGTGCCCTCGAAGATTTGTATTGTTTGAGTTCAGTTGGAGTTCACACAGAGTTATTCAAAACTTTTTTCTAACTCACTGTGAAAATAAATGCATTGTAGACTTAGGTCTTCAAAAATGCTTCTGGCATTTACAGATTAAAGTTTTATTGATCTGATTTAAATTATCTATTAAAATACCCTTTACAGAAGTTAGATTTAACCATTTACATACTGTGTATCACCACCTACATGTCTGTTTAAACAAAGTCTTTGCTTTTGGGGGTCCCTGGAACAATTTGAGATGGGGGTCTGTGGCCAAATAGGCTATATTGTTGGGGGTTCTTGACTTGAAAATTACTGGAGCCTCTGAAAAATCTCCAGAAAACCATGTCCACTGATATTATATATTTAACTTCACCGATGCTTCCAGAACTCGACTACGTCCTGTTTCGCATCACCGTCGTGCCAATAATGGCATTAATCCACGCGCTCTTGTGTAATATTGCTATTCTACCACAGTAATTAAGAATCGCTGGAAAATAATATTAATATGGAAAATAATATTTTCATTGTGACTGTAGTCACAATGATCACAAATATCCCAAGAAACTAGTTAGCCTAGCCACCCAGTCTACTGCACTCTGAGAGAAAAAACAACTGAAAACTTTGACTGTGTGGTGGTTAAAGTAAGTGCATGTGACCAATCAGGTTAGTTCCTCAAAACGGCCTGTAGGAGAATAGCAATATACATTTTTCAGAAAACAAAACACCGGCCTCAGGTCTTAATGCTTTAAGAGATGTCACTGTGAGTCAGCTCTTGTTGGGAGAATCCACAAACATAAAGCATGATTCCCATAGTGCCCTGGACTGAGGTTCAGTTGAAGGTTCTGAGTGTAACTCTACTCTACTTCTACTTCTGTGGATGGCCTCACTATAGTGGCCTATATGGGCCAAAAATATAACACAGTGGGAGGTGGCTGTCCCTCTCTAATGTTTACATTTTTGATGAAAACAACACTGTATCTAAAAGTGTTTGTTTTTTTATTAAATGTTGACTTTAAATAAATCATGTGGATTTATTTTAAAGGGAAGTTGAAATATGTAGATTGATTTTGTGAATTTTGTTTAAATTCAAAAACTTTATATGAAATAAGCTGCCTCTCCCATGCTACCAAAACACAAGTGTTTAAGTCCATAGATGGAACCTAGTTTTAGCCACACTACATTCAAGAAGTGACAGACCCCATTTTCATCATGGACAAATCTTAAGTATGTGGTTTACTTCAGTTTCAGACTGAAGTAAACCAGATATTTAAGATTTGGATATGAATGATATGAATGTCTTCCAGTCTGTAAATCAGTGTGTGGTTTTAACCCATTCATGCCGGGAATCAGTTTTTGGATTTCTGAACAGTATGTACAGTATAAAAAATGCTGTTATATACTGTACATATTTTAACTTGACCCATTTAGGTAGAATGGCTCACATAGCCTTTCCTCTGGAACTACAGAACCCATGTTAACATCTGCTGAATGGCTTCACTAGCCATTAGACTGTCAGCCAAGCCTTTCCAAAGTCATTATCATAACAGCATCTGTGCCGATCATATCACTGTCATGCCATGTAATAATGATATCTAGCACTTGTCCGTACAGACAAGATCTCTGTACCAGACCCTAATTATTGATATTATGGGAGTTATTGTAGGACACAATTCACAAAATGGACAGATGGGAGTGCAACATTTCAGACTGGCAAGGGGCTTCGTTTTAGAGGTCCTCGGGGACAACACAACAGACTAGAGTTCATTTTGTCTAAATAAGCTTTACTTAGATCGATTAGTTCAAGGTAATGTGTCATTGTGGACACTGTTCATGCTAATTTAGCTTCCAAGGACATGCAGACACACATGAGTGCCAACATGATGACCTTATCAGCTGTCAGATATCTTATGAGCGCTCACGCCTAGTAATGAGTCATGTCAGTCCCAGCATGGCAGAACAGATACTGACCTTTGACAAGAAAAGACAGATTAGATGGTAAACAAAAGCTTTATTAGTTTAACGGAATAGAGATAATTGAATGGAAGATTTGAATAAATTAACCTCCACTGTATTCCCTGAAGCCTGAACATATGACGGCATGAATTCTCTTCTTGCCTCTGATCGAATTAATACTCATGAGGACAAAATTCTGAGCCGGGTGCATTCTCACTCATTCAGAGAGAGACATGCAGCGAAATCATTTTGCGGCTTCGCCCCTCCTGCATGGAGACAGACTCTCTCAGCTCATGGCAGTAACGGGGCTGAAGCAACAACAATATCCCCATCAACAACAATATCCCCATCTGTAGTGACAGGGCTTGACCAGTTAAACAGGGGTGGAGCAAATTCAAATCTGTGTGCAAAAACAGATTTTGCAAGGTCATTTTGCCACCTCGGCCTAGGTCGAAACCATTTTAAAGGTTTTAAAGGTTTCAATTAAACCTAACCCTAAACTTAGCCCTACAATGTTGCGAGAGCAGTTGCTCCCCTCCCGACCTTTTTCTAAATCGGTTGCGGCAGTTTTAAAAAGTTCAGGCAAGTGGAAAAAACTTGTGGCTGTTAATAAAAAAGCTTTGCGAAATGATTTTGCCCCTCCTGTAATTCAAATCCTGTACAGGAAAACATAACATATTTTGGACATAGTTTGAATGGTGATTAATCATGATTAAATTAATTTTGAAGCTGTGATTAATCTGATTACATTTTTTTAGTCATTCACCAACTCTATATACAAAGGGGTCTTGAACTTCTCATCCACTTTCTGTAATTGAACATGCATCTCTCTTTGCTATAAGGACACATAAAGTAAAAAGATAAGCTAACGATCATGAGCAAGTTCAATGTGTCAGACAAGCTTTACCTTCCATAGCTAAGCTGGCTGGTGCCCTGTTTATTCATCTGCTACGGACATTCATCACCAAACTGTCAGCTATAGCCTTTTTAACTAAAAGCTACTAATGCTCGGCGTCTGGACGTTGATGGACAGTCTAGGTTATGAATAGAACCCCATCTCACCTCCCTGTCTGACTCTCTCTGCAGGATCAAGCTTTTCCAGCAATTGCCTCATGGAGGTTTTGTGACAAGGTTTCATCGGTAACCTTGCAGGTGACAGGAGACTAAGGGCTCCATTTTGGCTACATCAGGCATTATGTGCAATTAGGGCATTTAGCATTGGGGAAGAGGCGTTCCCACACTAAAGTCGGTAATTTCGTTACCATTCCTATCTCCCTTAAACACCTCCTATACCCGTTACATTATGCATAGGTGTGGTTTGGGCGTTTTTAGCTTTCATCCAATCCGTGTTGGTCTTGACATTCCCTTTAATTCATCCCATATCTATTTCCCTTATCCCTACTGCTAGGCCTACTCCTAAGCCCGCAGCCTGGCTTGGGCTTAGGACAGACACATGCATGAGTATTCTCAAAAGATTATAGTTCTTATTTTCAAACAATTATAGCTCGGTCAATTCTCGATCATTTCTTACCATTACACATGTTATGTTGAAAAAACATGTTCCATGTTTTTTTGCTGTATGTGCATTGCATTTATCCCAAGTCTGCGATACGTTATGAAGTAAATTGCAAAAAAGTCGAGAAATTCTCGGCAAAAACAGACAGACCAATTTTCACATTTCAAAATGCAGCGTGACGAGGGTGACGTCTCAGATGCTATATAGCATATGCGTGTAGGTCTTCTCTACAGTGCGTTATCGAGCAAAATTTAACTGTCAGGAATTCGGTGGAAACGTGAAAGCAGCAGCAATGTGTCACATTTAAATAAGTTAATTAATGTATTTAATTATATTATATACCTTACCTAAACAAAAGGGAGTGACTGACAGCAGGCAATCTACAGCTGTTTATAGGACAATCAATAAATAAGGAGATGAAGTGAACTGATGCAGCAGTTGTTCCACGTGGACATCTCCAAAGCGCACAGATGCCCGAAGTGCGCACGTGGCTCTGCCTTCTGTATAGGTTAGCGGGTGCTTTGAAATCCCGTTATCTAGTCCCCAAATCTATTTGACGAAATTAGCAACTTAAGGGACTGCGCAACAAACACGCCTATGACCACACCTCCAGTCACAAATAAAGGTGTCAGCATAAAGAATAGTGGCTAAAGAAAGAGGAAAGGTGATGAAAATAACAATAAGGGAATTCGTTGCGGGTTTCGGGTAACGTTAGGGACAGCGCGTGGAGCAAAAATGGAGACATATTTCTGTATCCCAGGCTGACTGCCATGAATCCTGCACTGGTCAAGTGTCTACAATGCTGGGCAGTCAGATTGACTTATATCATTATATCAAGCAGAGATGAGTAATAATATGACAATAATATTACTAGTTACTTTTGTCATGATGCTGCTGTGAACTGTATTGCATTGGTGAAGGGAGATGAGCTAATGCGATTTTACTTAAACTAAAAATGTGCGATGAACAGCAACCTATTATTACAGTCAGACATAGAAAGGGCTGTAGTATCAAGGTTGTGATATTGGAAAAAGAAAGATCTTGAGTGTGTCCTCCTTATTAGGATTGTAAAGTTTTGTAAAGTAGGTGACTCTTCTGACTAAAAAGATTATGTTGTACTTAAAACAGAATCAACAGATGTTTTTTTCTTGTTGTTTCCAAGTAGCACCAGTGCGCCCTTAAGTTTTAAGTGACATTTAGTCGCATATGCAAGTAATTAATTTACTGGAGCTGGAGCCCTGCCTACTTGACCTGGTGTAGTCCTGTGCTACGAGGAGCACTTTTTTCTAGTTTACAATATTGAAACTGTTAAAATGTTCACACTCACTGCACATATTGTGCAATAATATCAGTTTTCTTGTCATGTTGCTCTCTCTACAGTACCATTAATGGAACATCTTGTTAAAGCATCTTCTATGTAGACTGTGTGGCCTATTTAATTGATGGCATCCTCGCTGTTCTTTACTACTCCTTATGTGTCTGTGTTCAGGGGTGTTGAATGATTAAAATTTTTAATCAAATTAATCACACCTTCAAAATTAATTTAATCATGATTAATCACCATTCGGACTATTTCGGACAATATGCCATGTTTTCCTGTGTATTGTTGCGGAAATGGAAAGACAGCGGGCTATTCAACTAAATTGTTCAGGAGTCCGCATTGCCAAAAACCCAAGGGGCCCGGGGGCCAGACTGCCACAGAGACTACTCTCCACCATGACATGTGTACACACACAGACACATTTTTTAAAGTATTTCACTTTTAAAATGCTCCATTTGTAAGAAAAGTGCAATGTGCATCTGGTCTTTCTAACATGCATCATATTTGAACCAAATCAAAATACACGTTTATAGTGCAGCTTATGAAAAGGTTGTTCATATCTGCACAACAGCAGCAAATCACAACATCTAAGGCACACTTATTGTGCTCTCTCTTTAATTCTCAAAAGGCTTGCAACAGGGGACAGGACTAGCCTACACACAGGCAACTAATGACAGTGATGGCACATCTTTGACTGGCCAGTGGCCATACATTAGGGCCCACCATGTTCATTTCATCAAGACAGACAAATACAAATATTCACTAATGCAACGCCAAAAGCAGAAAATCATAGTAGAGGTAAACAGGGAAAGAAATAGAAATCTACCTCCTGTAGCCAGCATGCACTCGACTCTTCATCATCTCTGGGTGTTTTTTTTTTTCTTCTTGACAATAATCCATGCAACAGCGGCGTCTTTTACCATCGGATTATTTTGCGACAGCATTGACTTGGTTACAGAGCAAATGCGTCTGCCTGCGCTCCCTATGGAGTTTCAATTTAGCCATTATTTCTCGGTCCACTCGTTATTAAACTGGCGATTTTCTGAATCAACTTTTCTTCTCAGTTTCGATGGCGACGCGGTTAAAACAAACACACCATTCATTCATTCGTTCATTCATTCAGACTACAATAGTTGGGAGTGATCCGAAAGAGCTCCGTGTTAGGTTTGTTTACATCCACATCTCACTTCACGTGCAGGAAGTAGAGCTACTCTGGAAGGGAAGTGGAAGGGAGCATAGACTAGTGGCAGACTAGCGACATTGAGGGGTCACAGAACAGAGCGTGCGCTGCTATTCAGTTAGCTGTACTCATGCTCAGTGGAAATGAAGAGCAGCCGCCATTAGACCATTCCATGGAAGTGAACGGAGATGTCAGGCCACCAGTTTAGTAGCCCTGATATACTCGCTCGAGCCCATAGACTCCAATGCAACTTTGTCCCTATTTGTTGTCCCCCTTTAATAGAGTCGCCAGCGAGTGGAATCACATCCGAGACAGAGCGTGCGCACGCGCGTGCATGTGCGTTAATTGCGTTAAAAAATTTAACGCAAATAACGTAGAAATTTAATCAACGCCGTTAACGCGTTAAAAATCAACACCATTAGTCTGTGTACAACAGTTTTATTTTCATTCCACTCCTGTAGTCATGCTTGCCCAGATAATGGGCAAGTGCCCTGCAGGCACTGGACCCAGCAGAGACATACTGTAGAGTTAAACACTTGTATGTTCAAACGCAGATGAACACACATACTGTACGTATTGTACAGATTTCAGTACAACAGAGTATATTATTACTTAAACTACAATCCCCCCAAAAAAGCAGAGGGAACTGCAGGGCTTCTGACAAAGAAAACATAATGCCATAATGCCTTTTGTGCTGTAGGCTAACAGTATACAGTAGTGAGCTGAATGTTTTCAGTTCAAAACCGATAATATATCCACATGTAGAAAAGTATGCTTATGTCTCACCAAACCATTTCAGTCCATTTCATTGTGCAGCAGTGTTATCACATTAGATGGGAGAGGGTGTACACATTTAAGACTGTTCCTCCTTATTTAAAGGCTGTTGGGATTTGCAGAAAATCATGACTACTGTGTTTGTGTTTGCTTTTATTTCTCTTGTGTACTGTAACAGAATGGCCTTTTAGAGTCTACTATACCACCCATTAATTTATTAATAACAGGTCTGTTTCTGCCCCATCTCTTCCTGTGTGTCATTTGCTCTGGGATAAGAAAAGTTTGTACATAAAGCAGGTTAAAGAACCAGCCTCAAGGATGGCATTCTGCCAGTGAACTCACTTCATCTCTTTAATTCTTGAAGAGAGAACAGATCAACAAAAGAAATCAAAACAAAACTCTTTAACAAACATTAAAGGAAAAAAACAGGTGGAATCAAGAATGTCCACATCAGTGATTGAATTCTGCGAATTGCCCAGCGCTTGCCACTAATAGATTTTGGTTCCCCAAACAGATCTCTCCCATACACTGTTCTGAATTATAAACAAACACTCAACTCTTATTCCAGGACTAGAAACATAAGTTTCTGAAACATTTACAGAGCTTTTTCTGTTCATCGCTGAGTTACAGACTGACTGTCACTCAGTATGCTATAAAGCCTATTAGATTAAGTTAATTTGTTTGTTTTGCTGGATGTTTCCATGCAGTTCTACTGTTGCTGTTTAATTGAGCATTGTGTGGGTGTGTTGGGGCTCGAGTCTGTTAGGCTGTTTTCTACAACCGTTCTGAGGATGAATGAATTTGCTTCATGTGGCTCCTTTCCATGACTGTGACTGAGTTGTGTTAACAGTTTCCATCTGTACCATGTGTGTTAGCATATAATGGCAGAAATATTCTGCCTTTATTTGATTATGAAGAGAGACCAAGCAAATCCACTGTTAAACTCAGGAAGAAACCCAGGAGACACCAGGCACCAACGCCTATGTGTTATACTATACGCACCTTAAACACTAGGCCATCCGCAAATGACTAACATGGCATGTATAGGATGGGATTTACACAGTCCTAATGTAATCTATAATTACTTGCACAAGCAGAGTGAGCGCAAGTACTGTTTTTGGTTTGTGGTCGGGGGTTCAGTTGGTTCTACAGTTCTAGTTGCCCATGTGGTCAGTTATCTTTATGTTCTCCACTGGACTATATCTGTGTGACATCTCACATCATCTTCCCTGTTGTTAAACCATCTCACATAGTCTCCTGTGTTTTATTTATCTCTTGTTTATCAGGACTCAGCACTTTGCCCTTTGACCCATCAATCTACAACAAGCCTCTCCAGTTCAGCGGCTCCAGCTCCTCTGGAGATCACTGCCGACAACAGCAAGAAGTGGAAGAGTGCCAGCCATCCTCCAGGTACTGACAACTAGTCTTGGGCGGTATTGATTTTTTAATATCGGTATTGATAATGTCTTAATTAGCTCGATATTCGATATTACCGGTATTGACGGCAATCAGAGTTGGAACGATCCACCAGTCACCTAGTTCGCAGAATTTGCGACTTTGAGGGGTCAGAAACTGAGCGCTCTGCTGTTAAAGCAGCCTAAATAGGGAAAAACTGGAGTGGAAATACATTGTTTCCAAAAAGCCTAGCCCAAATAAGGGCTAGTTTAGGCATGTGTGTAACATGAAAATTGTTTGTATAGTTACAATTAAGTCTCATTGCTCATATTTTAATAGAATACAGTATAATGTCGGTATTTGACGATATTCGGTATTCGATATTTTTCACAGACCCAACGATATTACTCGGTATTGATTCCCAATATCGCGATAACGGTAATACCGGTATATTGCCCAAGACTACTGACAACAACACAACCTGTTCTTCGGGGCCTGATGCCACCTAGTTTTACTGTTTGCAAAGGAGTATTGCAAACAGTAAAACTAAGTGGCATCAGGCCCCGATGAACATTGCAACTGTGTGTGTGTGTGTGTGTGTGTGTGTGTGTGTGTGTGTGTGTGTGTGTGTGTGTGTGTGTGTGTGTGTGTGTGTGTGTGTGTGTAATTGACCTTGGACCGTCCCAAAACATTGATCCAGTCCTGCAAAATACACTGCATTTGTATAACGTGTATATACGACATGTTCAAGCGGCTTTTAGAGCTGAGGTGGACAGTCACAGCCGTGCTGTCAGACAGCAGGGACACTAAAGTGGCAGACGCTGAAGTACTTGATCTTTCCAATGACTGGAAAATAATGGAGGAGATGCTTGCAGTGTTAAAAACAAAACAAAAGATTGCCACCACAGACAACACAATACCTTTCAAACACCTACCCCATTACGTTCAGTCTCCTCTAGAAACACCTCATGCCAGAGGTGGGTGTTGAAGAAAGTGCAAAAGCTTAAAGAAAAGTCTGCACATCCCTGGCCAAACGCTGGCATACATTACAGTAGTATTAACATTATTTATTTACGATACAATAACACAACATAGACTTTGTTTTCATTATAATTTAGATTACTATTTTTTTTTTGTTTAATTGTCTATCCATCATGGCCGAGTTACTCACCAAAGTGGCCTTGATTGCATTCTGTGCTGGACCCCAAACACAAGAGCTTGCAAAGTTGCAAAGAACGTGTGGATTTGACAGCTGAGACTACTTGCAGTAGTAGTCGGCCACTGCTGGTAGGCCTACTGATGAAGAGGCTGATGATGTCGTCTCTGTGTTCGAGGAAGATGAGCCAGGTGGCGGCACTTATTTCCTCGAGTACAAACAGACACTTTGGTTTCCTCCGATAGAGTTTGTGGGTGAATAGAGTCCGCACTCGACTGACCACCAGAACATGCCGACATTGATCGTTGATCTATAATAAAAATGATTAGCCTAATTGGGCAGTGTAGGTAGGCAAGAATCTGAACTCTGGACATTTTTATTTATTTTTATCAAAAGATGTCTTCATTTTTCTTTCTTTCTTTCTTTCTTTCTTTCTTTCTTTCTTTCTTTCTTTCTTTCTTTCTTTCTTTCTTTCTTTCTTTCTTTCTTTCTTTCTTTCTTTCTTTCTTTCTTTCTTTCTTTCTTTCTTTCTTTCTTTCTTTCTTTTTCTTTCTTTCTTTCTTTCTTTCTTTCTTTCTTTCTTTCTTTCTTTCTTTCTTTCTTTCTTTCTTTCAGTGGACCCATAGAGCTGCCAGCTGTACTGGAGACAGACAGACAGACAGGTAGGCAAGTATGCACACTTGTTGCTTAAAGACAACGCTTGTCTAATATTTTGTGTGGACATACCTTCAGGTCATACCATTCTCTGTGTGTGGGTAAAAATACATTGTTAAACTGTTCATGCGTGTGTGCAGGTGGCCACTAAACAATCAACTAATCTATAACTTGATTATATCTCTTACTGATGTGTCTCTAATAAAAGGAGGGCTTTTTAATTTAGAACATGATGAGCAGTTGAAAGAACATGATCTCTAAGACGGAGAGTTGTTGTCCCGCATTTCCTTCAGTCTAATACTAATTAGTTTGAATTAAGATCAATTTGCGTTTAAAGTGAGCAAGTGGAATGAAGATCTCCAATTAGAAAACTTACTGTAGACAATTCCACAAGGGAGGAATTGGTAATGAAAGGCAGTCAGCAGTGATGTTCGCTTCCCCTAGCTAATGATGGCCACCTCCTGAGCAGGAAATAGAGCAGGCCATCCAGTGATCCATGGGTTGGTGGCTCGAATCGTGACCTGCAAAACAATAGTCTACTACAGCTACTGTACATTGTCACTGGAAGCCAAAGATGCATGTAGATGCAGGGATGCGTTCGACATTTGTAGCTGCAGCTAAAGCTACAACATCTACAGATATACTGTGTAGCTTCATATATTTTTGCATCTGCCCATGTGAGTGCAGCATAAATGGCATATCATATTTATCCCCAGCGCCCTGCACGTATTCACTGAGATGAAATCCTGTCAGCAGGATCAAAAGTTTGGCAGTTTAACAGTCTGAGCTCTCCCAATGGGGTCGGTTGAGTCCAGACCATCAATGTTCCTTCGAAAAATCTCCCAAGATAGACAACTCATCCTCACAGTAGCCCTAATCCTGCCCAAGTCATTTATATCAGGCCTATAATATCCAGGTCCATGTCCCCCCTGAATAATATCAGACACAAAGGAATCCCATGTGGGCGACGGCAGTATTCTGACATGATTTTATTTCACGGCTGATGCTATTGCACACAGTAATGCACCACTGTCTATTCTCATCATTTCCAGAAGTGTCCTACTGGGGAGGACATACAGTATATTGCACCAAGAATGAGGAATGTTTGCAGCTGCTCCAAACCCACAATCACATCCTTGAGAAATCACACTTTTAGCGCTGCAAGGCCGTATGACAGCTGTGTGCTGTATCACTCTCTGGATGGGGAGAGATCCAATTCACATGCTAGCTGTGGCTAATGAGCTTTTCCCATCCAAGCTAATCAGATCAACAGCGAGCAACAGGCCTTACAAGCTTAGTTTCTGTTATCGTCTGCTTGCATGAAGTTGGTGGATTTCTTTGCCCACATCTGGTATAGCAGCTTTAGTGGCTTAAAAGCTCCTCTATTGAATTCAGATCAAAGTAGCATCATTCTTGGTCAGGAATGTCAAACAAATTTTAGATCCTGAGCCAGATTGTTCAAAATAAAACATAATCTCTAGAGAAGGCAGATAACTATGCCTGGTCCTCCAGGCTCTCTGGAGGCTCTTGATGGAGCACAGGGGTGTTTTTGCCATTAGCCAGACTAGGCAGTTGCCTAGGGCACAATGAGGGGAGGGGGCGCCAACCAGACATGATTTAAAAGGATGCAGGCTAATAAGACTAATATGGATAAATACATTATACTTGTCCTCTATAACTAGAATTGAACATTTAAAACACATATAATATGTTCTATAATAATATGTTCTATGATATAAGATTTTCTCTGGAGCCCCCCTTACCAAATGGACCCGTATGGGTCCATTTGGTAAGGGGGGCTAGTTAAGGAACCATCATGGATACATTTGTCTTGTTTTGTTTGACTCTCCAAACCAACAAGCACGCACGCACGCACGCGCGCACACACACACACACACACACACACACACACACACACACACACACACACACACACACACACACACACACACACACACACACACACACACACACACACACACACACACACACTTTCCCTACTAATGTTCATTAGTAGGGATTGCAAGAACTCGGAAACTGCCAATTGCTTGTAAGAAGTCTGTTTTGTAAAAAATGTGTGGGAATGTTTACTCACAACTTGCTGACGAATTGTTTACTGAACAGAATACTGTTTATTAATTATGTGACCGCTACGTTGAAGTTAAACTTAGCAAATCCATTTGGCAGGGAACCATCATTTACTGCATCTGTGCTATCTGTGTCATTTTTTGTGTTCAAAAATAGCAAATATACAACATCATAACACATTATTATTTATTAATTATTTGGACCGTGCTGCAAGTTAATCTGCTATTTCTTTGAAGATTTGTGAGAAAAAGAAAGCGAGAACTAAACTAGAAAACAAAAGTCCAGAAACTTTGGGATTTTTATTTTTAAGCTCAATCTTTTGCCCCAAAACTATGGAATACACTTCTCATTGCAGTCATAACTGCAGACTGTAAACGCACCTCTTCAGACTCCATCTCAGCCCATAGCACTTTAGCATGTTTTTGAAGATTTAGACAGCAGTTTATGCAGACTTTTAGGTTTTCCAAGTAAATATCACTATATAGTGTAAATATATGCACCGCTATAGCAATAGACAAACCCAATAGACAAAAGCAACTGTTTTTCCCTGAATGGAGGTGAAGAGCAGATTGTTGGTTTGACAAAAGACATGTTGTTGTCATGCCAACAAATTGACAAGCGATGAGTGAAATAAAAGGAGATAAACGGCTCTGTGCACTCCCACATGTTTTAGGACGGTTTTACCCTGGCAGCAAAATCTAGCATGATTGTGATGTGGATCCAATCTGTGTAACTGTAACACAAAAATCTACAAAGAAATGCAGACAGGTCATATCGAATCCGATTTTTTTCAAATGCGCCCTGGGTCACATCACATTCAGAGGCACAGTATATATTCAAATCGGTTATGAATAGGATCTGAAACTGCCATGATGAAACACATGTAATTTCCGATGTATTTAATAACATCCAAGTTGCATTAGAGCAATGGTCTTGTCAGGGTACCTAACCCAACGCAAATACCATGTAGATCAAAGTTCTATAGTTCCTATAGTGTCTAATAACGTAACACCCCCCCAGAATTTACAGGATACAGTATTACTTGTTTTCTGTAGAAGGCACTATAGGTCAGTTAATCTGTTCCAGGGATTTTACCCTGAGTTCTGTTGCTTGAGGAATACATTCAGGCGTTTATAAAGCCTTTCTGACAGTGCCAGAGCTGCTTTAAAAAGCCCAAACCAAATAAACGGGCTACTTATGCTGTCACAGATAAGCGGTGATAATCCACAGAGATATACGACCCTTCGGTGTCCCTACAGAGAAGGTGCCAGCTAGCACACAGGGCCACCGTTGGGCCTGGCAGGATGTGTGTAAAGACCTGGATCTCACTGGCGGAGGTCATTGTCTCTGTGTCACTGTCAGAGAGACCACACAATGATGCACAGGATTAGGATTGATGGCAGGGACCAGAGGATTATGACTGATGTTGATGGACAGGGGGATGCAATGACACGCTGAGTTTGCATGTGTAAGTACAGCACATGCACGCACACACATGTCACTCATGATTCAAACTGTCTTTCGATCCAGTGTGTCACAGCTCATTTAGTGGGATGCATCAAGAGTTTTCTTTCATCGTATTCATTATTCTGTTGTAGTGGGTCATTTGCTTGTCAGTGTGCAGTGGAAGTATTATGGTTACCAATGACATAAATCTGCGGTATGTAACTTAGCTGTTATAGCTTGAAGCATGTTGCTGCTGTGTGTGTGTGTGTGTGTGTGTGTGTGTGTGTGTGTGTGTGTGTGTGTGTGTGTGTGTGTGTGTGTGTGTGTGTGTGTGTGTGTGTGTGTGTGTGTGTGTGTGTGTGTGTGTGCGTGCGCGTGCGCGTGTGTGTGTGTCATATATGTGTGCACAAGCACACCACACCACCCACTGATTAATTCAAGCAGAAACCTCTGCTTGAAGACTGCTAGTGCAGCAAGTTTGAACATTATCTGTTATAGAGGAAGACATACCAGTATGTAGGCATAAAGAAGCATTTTATAAATTAAGACTTCATGGAGAATTACTGAGACAAAATTATGCCAGCATGTCAAAGTCCCAGAGAACAAACCCTGTAATAGGGCATAGCTGTGGTTTCATCGCTTCAGAGCCCATTCATTTAGAAATAAAATGAATATTTTATAACATAAAGGAAACAAAATATTTATAGCCTATTGATTATTTTCTTCAAGAATCAAGCCATCCAGACTCCTGGTGAATCATTACCACGACTGGTGTTAATTGGAACATCTTTTCAACATCATTAGACTTTATTAATGAGTCAGATGGCAAAGAAATACTTTAGTGTTCATTGGTGGATGTCTCTTTATTGTGATCATCAGCTTGACTTTAGAGTATACAGTATGTAGTAAATTGCTGGATATTGTAATACAACTGATATAACAAGAATTCCCAAACAAGAAGTTTGGGAATTTATCCGAAGACGAAGGCTTTCTCAATATCCAAAGTTTGATGATTGAATATTCAGTTCTGGTGATTAATGTTATACACTAAAGATATAGTTCTAGTAAGATAGTTCTCAATGATCAGGGTTGCTAAAAATGTAACTTCAGTTCAGTTTTGTTCAGTAATCTAATCCAGACAGTTGCTTAACCATAATTAGGCCACCTGAATCAGACTCAATAATTTCAATAATTTCAGAAAAGAACAAAAGCATCAAAATGTTATCGATACAGTGAGGTCAAGGGATCTGGTCAGGCTGTACCATTTCTCTTTTCACTTCTGGCCATTTGGTTGGACGTGTTTGGTAATTGTTTTCTGAGTAAGTACTCAGTGTAAATGTGGTGGAGTGTAAATGTAAGAGCAGAAGAGAAGTTGGCTCATTTATCTTTGTGTATTATAGGGCATTAACCAAAAAATCGATGCATCGACTTGCATAGTGTAAGTCGAGTCGACTCCCGCCAGCCTGAGTCGAAAAGTTGTTTTTCCCCAGCCATCATGATCATCATTGGAAAAGGAGGAAAGGGGAAAAGTTAAACATTTACCTTTGTTTTCCCATGTATTCTTGCTCGATGTGTGTGACACCTGTGTACAGTAATCAACTATATTGGTTATTGTCACAGACAGAAGTCACTCTTTCTTTTGCAACTGTATCGGAGTTTAGCCTTAATTAACCATCTGACCGCAATTGTGCTCCCCTTTGATCTGCGCTATATTGTATTCTGATGATGTGCCTGCTATGTTTAGATGGAATATATCTTCGTTGTTCTGATGTGCGGGCTGTATTGTTAATAGAGTTCTCAGCAGGCCTGGAACCTATATAATCCGACCTGCCTCAGCCCTAGCTCGAGTCCGAGCCCTATTTTTACCATCGTGTTAGCCCTACAGTCCTACAGAATGAAAATAGATATGGAAAAAAGAGAGCCACCAATACTTTGATTGCAGCTGTGAGCACGTTTGTGTGTGTCGGTGTGTGTGTGTATGTGTGTGAGAGAGAGAGAGAGAGAGAGAACCGATTTATAATGGTGAAATAATGGATTTTCTAACTCATGTTCAACTCGCTGGTTGAATTGTTACACCAGTTGTTTCCACCATCCAGTCATGAGTAAATAAGTTAGAGTCCCTTTAATTTCTCTGAAGTGATGGCGTTATGTCCAGTTGTTGATCCATTAGGTCAGGATGACATTATGTTTATATTATTCACCGCAACATGAAACGCTGACATGTCCAAAACAAGTGACGATCTTATAAAACATATGGCAAGTTAACAAACTCAAGACCACCATCGGCACCACCGAGCCATAGACTATAGACAGAGGCCCGCAAATTCCGTTCACGGTGTCAGTCTAATGGCGGCTATTCTACATAGACGTCTATGGAGGATGGGGACAACAAATGGGGACAACTAACAGAATGCATTGGAGTCTATGGACTCGTACGAGTACATGAACCACATGAACAGGCTATTTTTCAGCCCCTCATGTTGCAACTCTTGTACTAGATCTGTGCTCGTGTGATCTTAAAACAATGTAAGGCAACTTGCAGTGCTGACTGCTGATAGTACATGAATCAATCGCCAAGATTAACCAACGCAACGTTATTGTTAGATTAATCATTTCATGGAGCCTGAAGCTCAGCCCAGCCAATTGTGCACTGCATGCCAATATGTTTATGCTTTGACAATCAGCACCTTGCCACAGATGCGTAGCTCTATAGTCTTTTGAGCAATGCGCATCGACCCAGTATTTGAGCATGTTCACGCACCCCCCCACCCCCAATAAAACAATAAGTCGACTCAACTTCGACTTCAAGGTGACTTGGAAAAATCTCAAGTCGTTAATGCCATTGTGTCTTATTTACACGATTATTTAACATGTTATTCCCAATGGAGAAAAAAAAGTCCATTGGGAATAACCATGGAATAAGCTGAGGATGGTCATATCTATTCTGCCCAATATCCTCCTGCCATCCCATAATGTCCCTTAATGTTCTTCTATAGGAAACCCCCAGTGGTTCCTGGTGTTATTACAATGTCCACTGTAGTGGAGAGCAGGAGGGCAGTTCAGTTTCACACACTCCCGGCTGCAGCTGACCGTGATTAATGTGAGAAGGACCATCTCACACCTGTCCTAGAGAGCTGTCTCTCCCTGTGTCCATGTGGAGGCATCATCCTCTGAGTTCATTCAGCCGTGCAGCGCTGGAGGTTTAGCTGTTTAGTTTGTTTCTCCGATATGCTCTGAGACTCTGTCTCCTCTCAGGTGGCAGGTCGCTGAGCTGGAAGGACTGACCAGTAAACTGAAGGTTGCGGGTTGTTTCAGCTGTAAGCTGACAACTTGTGGCTGGCTTGATCTGTAATCCCAGAGTGCCCATGAGTAGTGGAAGCGTCACAGTTTGGGATGAAATCCCAAACTGTTAAACCAGTGGTTTTCAACCTTTTTGAGACCAGGGCCCACCATTTATTCAGCATTTGAGCCACGGACCACCACTTGATGGCGTTTTAGCCCCCACAGACCCCAAAAACTAAAGATTTATTTTGTTTTTGTCCACAATTCCAGGCTGGATTTGGGGAAAAAAGTCAAACATAGAGATCAAAATGACTTAATCTCCTACATTCTCTAGTTGTGTAGACTTGTCTAATTCAGATGATTAACTCTTGAGAGCGTAAAAATGAAACCAAACCATCATTTAGCTGGGGACCACCTGGAACTCTCTCAAGGACCACTGGTTGAAAACCTCTGTGTTAAACAAGTGTGCCATGTACAGTGTGTGTGTGTGTGTGTGTGTGTGTGTGTGTGTGTGTGTGTGTGTGTGTGTGTGTGTGTGTGTGTGTGTGTGTGTGTGTGTGTGTGTGTGTGTGTGTGTGTGTGTGTGTGTGTGTGTGTGTGTGTGTGTGTGTGTGTTTCAATTTGTAGGATGATGGAATGTCAAATTCCTTTTTCTTAATATAAGACAACCTTGATAATATAATCTCTTTCCTCCTCTCTGTGGACATTCTGTTCTGATTCGTCCTCTACCTCTGCATTTCAGCTCACTGCAGGCGATGGACTATTCCACAGAATCTCTGTCTGACCTCTGCTGCAAGTCTTCCTTCCCCCCTCCTTCCCTCACCATCCATCTTCTCTCTTTTTTCCCCTCTCGCGGCAGTGTAATCCAAATTCAGCCCTGCTTTTCAGTGGTCTTCCATGGTTCCTAAGGAGCCTGACTGAATGATAAAGTGAATAACTTAGAAAGAAATTACGGCTGTAGTTTGTGTCCTTTGGGGATTGTTCATAGCAATTAGAGGCTCTTCACTTTGAAGTAATGTTCACTAACCATGATTACAGAGAATGACTACTCACCCTGAGTATATACAGCTGTTTGTTCCCAGATTGTTGCCTGGCCGGGGGCAAATCTGCATGCACGTGTGTGTATTCCACCATGTTCCCTTTTTGTAACCTGGTGTCCTTTTTTATATAGTGTATTGATATGTCCTTGCTTGCTTCCATTTTCTTTGCCCCTTCAATATAGTGATCGACCTCCTTACTGCCGCCCAGCCTTTGTTCCCTCTGGTCCAGGTGACTAATGCTCAGGAAATATCTTTTCTTGATTAAAGTTTTTAGTGCCAGGAGGCTCTTTGTAAAAGGGCACCGGCCTCTGCCGCATCATAAACATTCATCTTCAGCTGTCTGGCACCACCTACCCAACAAGACATACTCAAAATTAACCCACAGAGGCTTTGTCAAGTTGTTTTAGAGGTAGAGGCTGATGGATTTGATACAAATATCAATATGCTTTCTTCCTCCAATTCTTTCTGCCTGCCTCTCTCCCTCTGTCTCTCCTTGACAGAAATAGAACAGAGGTTTCTTTGACTGCAATGGAACAATATTATATATCTCCTTATATCTCCTTTTGCTAACGATGACTTGACCTCCTCCAGACTGGGTTTGGGAGCTGTTGTTTCTTCCCTGCTGTCTTCCTATCCCTCACTCTCTGAGAGCGGATCTCATTGTCATGTGTGTGGGTGGGTTGTGCAGAATATGACAGCGCTTCACAGTTAAGAAAAGTGCCATCACCTTGTTGTGATTCTGCAGTGTCCACAAGCTGTTCATCTTCACACAGGGGCTGCCACATCAACTGAGGTGTATTGCTTTGACATAACGCCTCCAGTTTCTACAGTCTATCATGGCTCCATTTTTGCACAAGAATATTGTAGAAGTCACTAGTCATCCAGTGTTCATTTTGACATCCCATTTTGATGTAGTTTTAGTCTTGAATGAAATTCTATTTACTTTTAAATATCACAAGGTTTAAGTTGACGAAATCTATGGATGATTTAGTCAACACTTTCGGCATTCAACCCAACAGTTCTATGGGACTTTTCATTTGTATATTTAGTCATTTTGTATTACTAGGACCTTAGCCATTGTGAATATATGAACACCAAATGATCTACAGTGTGGTTAATGTGATTTAATATCAATACCAATAATGTAAGTAAGTACTGCTGTAGTTGTGGATACTTGATCATGGGAAAAGGGAAGCAGTCATAGCAAAGCAAGGTGCACAGTTAACTGGTGATACATATTTTGGTTGCATTAAAGTAGGTGTCTGTGTGGACATCATGAAACCACTGGTTTAGAAAGTGGAGGGTGGTGAGTCTTACTAAGCACACTAGGCTTGGGTACCGTGAGCGATACCGATACTAGTATCGATTGGGACATAGCGGTACTTAGTGGGATCGATTCACTTCAAAATGAACGGTGCCTCGTTTCGATACTTTGTACTGTCATTCTGTGCCGACGCACTTCAAAGAGCGAGCAGAAGGACTGACGCTGACAAGATAAAACAGCTGGTTGACTAATTACAAAGACCGCGTGGTTTTTGTTGACTAAACTAGACGAACATTTAGTGCTTTGCAAAAACTTCCACTCTGCGTGGAAATGTTCTGCTGATCAGAAAAACGCATCATCCCCTCCGTGTGTGTGTGTGTGTGTGTGTGTGTGTGTGTGTGCGCACAGAGAGAGAGAGAGAGAGAGAGAGAGAGAGAGAGAGAGATAAAACAGCTGTCCTGTTTGACTAATTATGACAAACGTGTCATAAGCACATTGTTCTTTGACAAAAGTTTCATAATCACTACGCATGGAAATGTTTTGCGGGTCAGTGCTGCCGCGCAGCACAGTGCAACGTCCCCTCTGTGTGTGTGTGCGCGCACACACACACACACACACACACACACACACACACACACACACACACACACACACACACACACACACACACACACACAATTCATCTCCGTTTACTCTGTGCGCCGCGCGCAGATAGAAAGAGACACGGAGAGGGAGGGAGAGAGGGAGAGAGAGAGAGTCTTCCTGTTCTTTCGATAGAATATATTGCCATAGCAGCAAAGAGAGAGAGAGATGGCCTTACCTTTTCTCAAATTGATCATCAAAGTATAATCCTTCAATTTTGCTTGTAAATCCAATGCATAACCCCAGCAGAAACAGCCAGGCAGGAGCTACACGTAAAACTACATCTATAATCACGACGGCATGGCCAGAAGTAGTGTTGCCAACTTGGCGCATTTGTAACTATATTTAGTTTTTTCCAGACTCCCCTAGCGCCAAAATCATTGAGAAACTCCTGGTGGAAAATCTAGTGCTTTTCAGCTGGTTGAAAACCACTGCTCTAGCTACTTCTAGTGCATTTTGGAAGTGCCACTAGTGCATTTTGGATTTTGGCAGTTGGCAACACAATTAAGCTTGTTAAGCAGCTGCTAGAGGGGGGCCTCTCTCCTCCCCCACCCAAACACAGCTCTCCTCTCCCACAGCCATAGCCCACAGTATAGAGTATTTTTTTTATTACCTGGAGTATTGTTTGCACAAAGATATAAGGTGTTTTTTCCCTTTGAAAATAATGAAAAGGCTAATATACTGTAATGTAGCAAGGGGAAAGCTATTTTTATTTTATTGCTAATTAACTAAAAATCACACCTGTGTGAAGTGATCATCTTACATCTTACATCGACCAACATAGTTCTTTTTTTAAGCAGTGTTTAAGGCAGGTGTTCTCAACCTGTTCGTTGTGACCCCTCAGTGGTCCTGAAATTATTTTGGGGGGTCCCCAGTTTAAAAAAAAAAAAAAAAAAAAAAACTTAATAAATTGTATATATTTTTGCTGATTTTTTTCCCCCTTCTTTTTGTTAAAAGTATCGAAACGGGTATCGTTTCTGGTATCGTATCGGTTCCCAGGTATCGAGTATCGTATCGTATCGGTTCAAAGGTGAAAGGTACCCATCCCTAAAGCACACACACACACACACACACACACACACACACACACACACACACACACACACACACACACACATACACACACACACACACACACACAGTCAGTGTCGCACGCTGTGTGCTTGTGTTTCCAGGGACCACCAAACGGAACAGTCCCTGTGGGGTCCTGATCCTTCCTGGGTACATTTTAATGTGTACAGTAGCCCACTTTTATATCAATGCTATACCACCGCGGTCCGCGCGCAGCGAGGGCAGAAAACTCCATATTCAGCCGAAGTGAGTAGCAGTGAACTCGGCTGCACCTTATAGGAGCTGCGGGCGGAGCGAAGTTGGACATTGTTGGACACGTGCGGGTAAAAAGTGACGGTGAAAACAAACTAATATCTTCCAGTTCGAACACATGTTCAGTTAAACAGTACTATAGCCTGGATCTGTACATAAAGTGGGTGTCTGTCTCTCCCTTCACGTAGCATGAATCCCATGGCCGCGTCCTGCTGCTCCTCCAACACCGCGGCGAGTAAAGTCTATCAGAAGTATATTCAGTGTGGATAAAGCGGGTGAATTAACTTCCAGCCCGCAGCCTGAGCCACCATATGTATGCTGTGCCATCCGTTAAATTGAAACTATAAATACATACAGAGATGCAACGATATTGTCCCAAAGTTTAGCGAAAGCTGCTGCAGTGTGTAGGCATAGTGTGTAGGTCGGTAACTGCGCATGGATATTGGCAGTATAGCCATTAGCCAATGGTAAGGCGCAAAATTGTATGGGTCACCATTTGATCAATGTGAATTATCCCCTGTCAATGTGAAAGATCTGAGATTGTACAAAATGGAACCAAATAGACCTGGTAGGGTACATTTTGTACAATATCAAATTGCAGACCTCTAACGGTCCACTAGGTTGCAAAATATAATCTATTTCTTTCTCAGCTCTATCTTTTGTACTACTATTTTATGGCAATATCATGGGCTTGTTTTTCGACGGAAGATATGGCTTATTTCTCTCAGATGGCAACACTACCTGTATATACACATGGACCATTCAGAGGCTGCTTTACTGCTGCTGTAGGGACAGCCGTTGAAACACATTCACTGATTGCCCCCCACATTTTATGCATTTTATGAGAGCGATTCCAGACTCAAATTGTGTGGAAGAAGGAAGGAGTGACTGACTCCATGCCATTTGAGGGTGGCTCGCCAGGCTAGGCAAAGATATCAAGCACTTGTTCCCTGAGTGTCATAGACGGTACAACTGACACAGACCAAGTGAAATGCGATGCTCATTGTCTTTATGTTGCTGGTGTACCAACCAGGGCTTTCTTCAGTGGCACAACTCTTTATTTCTTTACTTGTCTCTGCAAGACAAGTAGCAAAAGTTCTTTGATGTTATGAACGTATATTCACAATCCCAAACAAACCCATGTAGAGACAGCGATCCCACAATGGAGCAGTTTGTTGATATAGATGAGCTGACAGCCGTCAACTCAAACACTGCCCTTGATTCTGGCTGGTGCCAGGGCCTTTGGAATTTGTTTGCTCGAATCTGCTTGTCAGCGCCTATCTAGACAAACACGCAGCATTGCTACTGTTTAAGAAGTCCATTTTTAGTAATGCTCTTCAACGTTTACAAACTGTTTTAGACAAATAACAATTAAACAGGGGAGAGAGAGAAGTGGAGAAGACCAAGACGGGTCTGCCGCCAGACAAACTTAGTTCAGTCTGTTTGCGTGGACAGTGCTCCTGTTCCGAGTGTCAGAGAGAGACACACACACACACACACACACACACACACACACACACACACACACACACACACACACACACACACATGCACGCACGCACACACGCACACACACAAATCACCCGTTTTAATGTCATCGTTAGAGCATAGCACACCAGAGGAGTAAAAGCGCTGTGGTAACAAAATATTTATCTGGCATAATAATGTCCACGGGCACTAGGATTTTCACAGAAAATTACCAGTTATGTAATGTCCACTGAAATGGAAAATTGCATTTAATCATAGATTGCTTGAAAGTTGAAAAAGAAAGGTAAATTAGCTGATATTCTCATGAACGTTTTTATAAACCCAAACCCTCATGATGTGAGTTTTGCTCGGATGCATACTTTGTTTACCTTGTAGCCTAGCGTCCCTTTGGTCACCCTTCAGCCTGCCGCTCTCCTGTTTGTTTATTATTTTCCCTCTAAATTGGCTCCTGTTAAAAACAATAGTTTTGAAGATCTGTTTCTCCGTTACATTTATTCTGCACCAGTAAAGTATTTGCACTAGAACTGCTGATGAAGAAATTCTCACACTATATTATGTCCTCACATACAGTATTCAGTCCTTACTTTCTTTCCCTGCGAATCAACTTCCTGGCAGCCCCCCCCCACTGTAAATGGAGGCTCCATTGACAATTAAACCATATCATCCACATCACATCCGAGTGGTCTACTAGATAATCTTGTTTGATCTCCAGGATGTAACAGTCCTTCTGATATTGGTTAATGGATCACATAAAAATGCATTAGCGTTTAGACAAAGCGATATATGTTAAACATCATGAGCATACTGTAATGTTCTGATGAGTGCACTTTCCCCAACTGCCACTCATCGTGCACAATTGGCCATGTTTGCACAAGTACAATGGCCAATCGTAGTGCCTCCTTACAGAACCTCTGTTGGTACAGGCTTATAAGCAATTCTGAACTTCCATTCCACGGCTTGAAGTAGCTGTTACTGTTATTACAGTTATCCGTTTTGTAGTAGTGTGTAGGCCTACTTGACTTGTACTGTAACTCTCATTTCTGTCAATCAACATTTCATTCATTCGTTCATTCAACAATTCTGCAGAAATAATACAGCAGCTGCAGTTACTTGACGATAAGTCAATTCTTATTTGTAAGAAACACGTCCCGTCAACTAATGTTTTATGGAATGCCAGGGGTTAAGTTTCTTGCTCAGGGCTCAAAGGTCGTCATACAGCTGGGTCAGGAATGACACCTGGAGCCTTCTCAAGGTGGCCCATTCAGCTATGGCTCTAATGCAAAATGCACCAGTGAAATGCTCACATAAACAGCTGCAGCTATCTCAAACCGTGCCTCTGTACGACAGACTTCCAGGAATTCATTTAGACCAAGCGAAATGATTAATGTCGTTTGGGGGTTGCCAGCTTTCAGTGGGATTTGACCTGGGAATGTGCTGTATGCCACAAATTACTCTGGACGTAGACAATGAAGCATATGCCAACCCTGGGATCACTTCATTACTGTACATTGTTGTGGAGATGAGATGCAGTTCTGTGCGACCTTGACAAGAAAATGAAGGGACTCTTTAAGTAGCAATTGTTTAACATAAAATATCCTGAGCAGCCTAGCGGTTTTAATGTAAAGTACACGTGCAATAGTGTAATTCAATCTAGTTAATTACACAAATTGGAAAAAATATGTGAACATTTTAATTAATGTGATTGAAAAAAGGAAATGAGGTCAGCAGGGGATAATGAAGCAAATTAATTAATTTTGATGAATTAATTAATTAATTAATTTGATGAATTCCAACTGTAAATTCCTCATTTATTTAATTACAGACATCCTTCTGACCTGGTTTACAAGTGAGTTTCAGTAATATTAACATGGTAACATTAAAGGCCTATTCAGAGATGGATTTTCGGTGCCCACCGCGACCACCGCGACCACCGTTTCCTACAATATGACGTCATACCACCGCTACCACCGCACCTCCCAGCCCTCCTGTCGGATTTTACTAACCACCGCACCGCGGTGGTTCCACTACTTGTTTTTAACGGCTGCCAGCTGGTAAAAAAAAGAAAAAAAGAAAACACACCACAGCACGACGGCCAGGAGGAGAACGAAGGGATTCAATGATAGACACAATGACATAAACAGAATACGAAATAAACATAAAAGCAGCAGAATTTATTATAATTGAGGTAGGAAGTAGAGAAAAGCAGAGGGGAAAATAAACAACAATGGACGCGAGGAGAACAGGGGAGGGAGGGCGAGGTGCTGCTAGTGGTAGCCTATATGAAATAGCGGTGGTCGCGGTGGTGACAGACTATATAATAGCGCGCGGTGCGGTGCTCTGAGCGGTGGTCGCGGTGGCCACCGAAATTTCAGACTCTGAAAGAGCCTTAACACTGTTCACCTACGTGTGTGTGTGTGTGTGTGTGTGTGTGTGTGTGTGTGTGTGTGTGTGTGTGTGTGTGTGTGTGTGTGTGTGTGTGTGTGTGTGTGTGTGTGTGTGTGTGTGTGTGTGTGTGTGTGTGTGTGTGTGTGTGTGTGTGTGTGTGTGTGTGGGATGATGCTCATTCTAATTGGATTCACAGATTGGGCCCAGCTAAAAAACAAACAAACAAAAGAAGCATACTACCCCTTTAAGGTGCCCTTGAGCCAGGCATTTTAACCTACAGTACCACAGGGTGTGGTAACTGGTAAGTGATGATGGGTGGTATACGTGTTTTTTTTTCACCTGACAGAGGAGAGTAAACACGTTATTCCAACCAGTTCCTTTACCCCCATGAGGTGCCCCAACTGGCCAGGGAGAGGCAGTTTAGACACAGAAAGGCCCTTTTGCTAACCCCACCCAGAGTACTGATGACCCGCTGTGCCCCTACTGCACACAGTGGGATTCTAGCTGTGAAGTGACTGCACAGCTAGAATTACATGGAATTCAACTTTTATTTTTGTTTGTGTTTTTGGTGATCCCAAGTGTGTTTTCTATCGCAAGAATAACCAAGTTTACACTATCTGGCTTTCACATACTGTAGTAGCTTTAATGAAATTAACAGCATTAACGAGTGTCAACGAGCACCACCTGGACACACGCACGCACGCACGCACGCACGCACGCTCACACACACACACACACACACACACACACACACACACACACACACACACACACACACACACACACACACACACACATACACACACCAGCCCCCACACCAAGTCTCATTTCCCTCCAAAAGAATATGATTAAGCATTACTGTCATTATGGTAATCTCACATTTCATATTGCAGACACCTTCATTTGCCCTTAAAAAAGACAGTTGAATACCTGTGATCTACAGTATATGGTCACATGGACCACGGACCACATTGACTTGGTCCCCATAATGTTTATACTCGCAGGACATGTCGGATGATCTTACAGTGGCCTCTAGCATGTTGCCTACATCATTGTAGTCATTGACTAATAATTTGTACCGTATGTTTTACCCTCAGGATCGTCCTGAACATGCCGTGTGTACTCAAATCATGTTCCTTGAACACACATTTCATCATCAATTTACAATCATCATCATCAATTTTCTTTAGTTTGATAAAATGATAGTGATTATTTAGTTGAAAATAGGGGTGCCTTGATCGATCGGTTCTGATTAGTAATTGTCTGATCACCAATCTATCGGTTCGGATCGGCAGTCTAAAAATTTGCCGATCTACAAAACCAATACAAATAAGCCAAAAGCTGTGCTGTTTACATCAAAATAATGTGTAACTTTTTGGGGGTTCCAAAGTACCTGCACCTTTAATGGGGAAATATATCACACAGCTGCTCTATGACGGTGTTCACAGAGAGCGAGAGACTTTTTCTAAACCAGCATGCAATTGAAAGTGGGTTAAAAAATTAAAAAGTGGGAGTGCCAAACCTACTGAAGGCTGTAGAGTACTAAGTACATGTACAGTAGGTTGTCTGTGTTTTGAGGGGCACCAGCCTTGCAACAGCATTCCCTAGGATATTTCATATGAAAGCCCCAGTCTTTGATTTCTTCACTTGGTGGGAAGTATGTAGAACAGCAGGAAGAGTATTTCTAAAACAACATCATTTTGTTTTGGAAACAGCGCCAGTTTTTTCTTTCTATCACTGTCACTTTTCACACTGCTTCAGAAATTGCACAACAGCAATTGCATAACAGGACATAGAAAGTCTTTCAGTCATGAGATTAGACTATTATTAGGGCATGCCTTCTGGTGGAGATCTGCTCTCTTTCTTTCTAGCTTGGCTTGGCTTGTTAATGAAACCGTTTTCATAAATAATGACGAAGGTAATTACGTTGTAGAATAAACTGCGTGTGTGCGTGCGTGCGTGCGTGTGTCTGTGTCTGTGTGTTAATTGATAGAGGTGACTCACGGTGTGTTCTTGACACAGAAATGAATGTGAATCCAGTGATCTATGAAGGTAATGACTAATGGGAACGGTGGCTGTAGTAATTTTAGTTGCCTCCAGGAGCCTGTTCAAAGCTGCTTATCTCTTGGCTGGCCATATCGGCACATATCTCCTGCTATGGCTCAAACTGGAGGTCATCTCATTAATGCAGTCCATCAGGGCTCCCCATGCCGTCAGCCTCTGAAACAATGGATCTGTCTGGTGGCGATAACAACAGCACAGGAGCAAGGTTATTATGGTTAACTAAAACTAACTAATTAGCTCCAACAAAAATGTAAATAATACATATCAAAACAAAATAGGCTATATGAAAAGAACAAAAATGATCTAAAATCATTACATGTAGGTCTTCACAAAAGACGCACTAAACTAGAAAACCCTTTTCATAACAACTTATAAATTATTAAGTTATACCCTTATTCCCTGCATAATGGATGAGACAGTTGACTTAATATATCGTTTGGGAGCATACAGTAGCTATAGGGCTGTAAAGGTATAGAATATTTAGTGATGTAACAATAGAATGATGTAACAATAGAATCTCTCTTTGACTAATGCCACCAGTCCGCAAACTTCACCACTATGCCATTTCACACACAAATTAGTGTGTACACTAGTCTTCACACCATTCTCATGGTGTTGTGATTTTAATAAAAACTCATTACTCATTTTGACCTGACAGTACTGTAGATTCTACCAAATGTATTTGAAATATCCTGACAATTCAATAATTAATGTCAGGGACCCCCAAAATCATCTGTATATGGCCGCTGACCCCATCTGAAAATATGTCTGTTCCAGGGACATTTGAGTTAAAATGTTTACTGTGACAGAATATTCAAAGATTTGCACCAGTAATAGTAGTAATAGTCTACTGTTATCCCAAACTACTTTGAACATATTAAATTAGATCAAACATGTTATAGGTAATGGTATGCCTTGTCCTTAAAGTTTGAAAGACAATCACACATATCACTGTTATGAAAGTGCAAAGTGGCTTTGTTGTATTCTCTTTACTCTCTTTCTTTGGACTCTGCCCCGAGTCATTGTAATTACTGGTTAGGGGATACACTACAGGTAAAGAACCTATATGAACCCTTTGTAATCATACAGAAAGAAACAACAACTCAGAAACAGCAACTCTGGTTATGAACCCTTGTTCGTAACCAGAGTTGCTGTTTCTGAGATATACAGTATATTAGCTACTTGTATGCTTTGACTTCAACTCATACAAAGCAAAAAACAAAACAAAACAAAGAAGTTTCTATTGTATTGAGTGTTCCAGTCAAAGAGTCATACTGGAGGCCAACTCTGGTTGATCATGCCCAACGGGGTCGAGGCATAAGGCCTGAGCTTTTCACTATTCAGTTGATGATGTTGAGATGACACATCATCAATGCGATGATGTATATAATAATACTAGTATTGATGTTTGTCTTGCATAATTAGATGATCTCATTGTCTGGTATTGTTTTCATCTCCACAGAGAAACTTTCCATATAGATGGCAACAATAATATTGTGCTCATCAATATGGAATACACTAATGCTGTTCTAATATTGTCCTCATCCATATGGAAAGTTTCTCTGGGATCTCAGTGGGCATCTCAGCGTTGTGTACTTTATGGAGTCTTCCTTTTCCTATAAAGCTCAGCATGGCTCTGGTTCTGTTAAATCATTGACGCCGATGAGTCCTCTTGAAACCTAATCACTCAGGACTAATCATGCAGCTTGTACTTGTCAATAATGTCTGTTTCTGGAAGTGTTCATCAATGGTGATTAGAGATAAATTGTAGAGGGGCGAAGAGGTTTTGTCTTTTGCCCCCCAATAGCAGAAGAATTGAAAAGGTGTCGACCAAGTTCCTCCAGCATTATTGAAACGTTTGTGATGGTATATTTTAAGCTAAAGCACTGCACTAAAGCATTCCCAGACGACAAGGGATCGACAAATGTAACTCAACTCTCTTGAAATAATGATTCAGTTAGGGAAGGATCGGTAATGGTCCACTGGTGGGTGTTGGTGCGCTTGTGATTTTTTTTTTTGACCCCCCTGGCCTTCTTCAGAAATATTTATGACCCCCCTCATACCATAAACAATACTATACATATATAATATTCACAACAACAGTAGGAGGAGAAAACAGAACGAATGCTGACCCCTCCTTCGAATAGGCTACAGTCGATATAGCATCCTACAGTATTTGTTGTTGGGGGTTTGATAAGGAGTTCACTGATATGACAAATAAAAGGAGAAAGGGTGATGACCACAACAATGCTTTTGGGCATATTCAGGATCCCCTGTACTCAATTCACACAAGTAGCAGCCACACAAGAAGCATCCATTTCCATGTGTCCTCTGTTACACACAAACACTAAAAATAAAAGAAAGGCTGTGTAATGGTCCTTGTTGCAACATGAACCAGCCTCACTCAGTACCTGACAGGACAGATTGTGACCCATGATATAAAATAGAAGCTGTTTCTCCTACCACCTTCCATGCCTTCTTCTCATAACAGCCCTCAAATCAGTAAATAAACCATATGGAGAGACAGCCTCGAGTGCCCATTTTCTCTCTGGGTACAGAAACACCTCTCAAAGAGCCACGCTATTTTAAATATGTCTTGCTATCAAATATGGCCCACAAATCAGTGCATTGTCAGCTTTTCCTTGGACTTTCTTTTCAATCTCCTGCTATGTTGTTGTATTTGGTTACGACCCATGGTAGTGGCTGCGTTGCGACCAATCGAATCACTCGGATTATACCATTGCATTAGACCAGGGGTGAAAGAATGGTCCCCTGATGCACTGTGCAAGATGTATTGTGGGAGATACCATGTTGAGTGAGGGGAGACTTGACATACACAGGGCATTTAAAGTAGGAAATACAACAAAACTATAAACATTTTTCTCCATTTTTTCAGACAAAAATCAACAAATTAAAGTTAGATGACCCCCCCCAAGAAAAGCATCCCGCCCCCAGAGCTAAAAAAAAAAAAAAAATGATAGCCCCCCTCGTTTTGACCTAGGGAATGTGTGTAACTCTTTGATTGAAGACCACCACTCCAGTGGAAATAAAGATTTATTATTATTATTATTATTATTATGAACTCTTGCCATTCTTAAAACGTTACTTGCCCTTTCATCAGAAATGTAGTACATGTGCTTTTTTAATGAGATCCTAACATCAACATTCTGTTCAATCACCTCATCAACTCTGGGCGGGAAGCTAATGTACGGCATATAATAGAGACTATTCTGCATTAATAATGACCCCAAAAGATATAGGCGGTATTGCCGGTGCATCAATACAGGACACTATTAAAGGCAATTGCCTAGAGCGGCAGTAGTTGAGCCAAAGTGTCTGCAAATAAACGCTCTTGTGCAGTACAGACAAACACATGATTAACAGCCTAAACTAGACTAAAATGATCAGGCTGTGAGAATACAATAAGCAGCGAAAATTGAAAGAGCAAGCACTCTGAAAACCAGAGGGGTCATTTGAAAGCATATTAAGGATTTCGAGAGCAAGGAGAAGGATACTGCATGACTTTGTCTGAATGAACTAGACCAGGGGTTTTCAACAAATGGACCCTTGCGGCTCCATTTGGCTTCATTTTACACTCTCAAGAGTTAAAATATTCATGGTATTCAATGGTTATTTTGATCAACACGCTTGACTGTTTTATTTCCCAAACCCAGCCTGGAATTGTGGACAAGAGCGGTGAAAATAGTGGGCCGTGGTATGAAAAAGGTTGAAATCCCCTGAACTAGACCGTTGGTTTGCTGTCTCCTCCACAAGATGTTGCTCTGAGCACAAATCCCTGAGCCAAGTTGCATGGATTCCAATCCTGTTTCACTGTCACAACCTCTAACACTACACACACACACACACACACACACACACACACACACACACACACACACACACACACACACACACACACACACACACACACACACTTCTCGTGTCTCGTGTGTGTGTGTGTGTGTGTGTGTGTGTGTGTGTGTGTGTGTGTGTGTGTGTGTGTGTGTGTGTGTGTGTGTGTGTGTGTGTGTGTTGTCCGCGTGCACATGCGTGTTCAATGAATATTAAGCACAGCTGTGCAGACTTTTTCCTGGCTCTTGTGTGTTTATTGAAAGCACGAGAGTTAGAGGTTGAATCTATTTTGTTTGTTGGTTAATATAATAATAGATGCATCTATATGGTATGGATCATCATTGCTGTTTTTTTTCCTGTTCTGTGAAAAAAAAGATTGCGAGTCACAGAAAAGCACATCCGTGAGATAGTGCCTGGAGTAGCAATTTCCTACCCGACACTGCTGATTGCCATGATTCATAAAAAACGTCATTGGTTGCGAAGTGAAGTGAGATAATATGAGATGTTTACTGTATGCAACCAAGCTAATTAGTTGGCATAGGCACTGTGCAAAAAGCAAGGACATTTCCTGCCAACAATTTTGACGTTTGATATGAAAATGTGAGTCTCATTTAGGGAATGCTAATGAAGCATTTTGCTCATTAAGACTTGTAGGGTTCATGGTTGTAATTTGTTGGCTCATGTCAGCACTATCATTTGACTGTATGGGAAATGGCTAATTATTATACTGTATGTCAACTGTATGGGAATGGATCTCAGTGGTTTCCTATAAATTACTGACTCATAATGAACGGTTTATCTATCTATACTGTATGTGCAGCCGATCATTTTGGAATATCGATTGCTATTTTCTCTACAGTCTCTAAACTGTTTCAAAAGGTGGGTATCTCAGCCCCCAAAACACACACACACACGCACGCACGCACGCACACACACACACACACACACACACACACACACACACACACACACACACACACACACACACACAAACAAGCAAACATAGTGCTTGTTATTTAGTGCGAATAAATTTTAAAGCAAGTAAATTACATCTCCAGTGACTGTATCTTGAGTGGGCTTAAATGCGAGTAAAAGGAATCTAGGGACACAAAAGGGAAGAATATCCATGTCGGCAGAGCATTTCTTGCTCTTCAAAGGTATATTTGCATTTAATTAAGGTGTTGTTGTTGTTGTAGTTTTTGGTCGTTGCTTGGTTTGCTTCAGTTCTGGGTTGACTGATCTAAGATGTAAATTACAAATGTGTTATATATTTATATTATATATTAGTCAGATGTAAAATGTTGTTATCCAGCAACAAAAGAGGACCCGCACATTGTCTTCCTGAGAGTGTGTGGGTCTTCTTCTTTGATGTCGTATTTTTTGTCCTACACATCAACTGTTTGCATCAGTCTTCTTCTAAAAAGCTATCCAGCAACATCACAAATTTGTCAACTACAGATAAGAAAATAGAAAGCAAGTTCTCAGTTATTCTTTTTCGCTTCCTTTTTGCTTCCTTTTTTGCTTCCTTTTTTCCCCATCCTGTCTCCTTTGGAGACATTGTTATTCTCATTAACTATTAAATTACAGATTTAGGCAGCTACCTTGGCGATATGAATACAATAATACAACTGTAACATGATTGTGCTCATTCAAGAGTTCTCAGCTCCAATTTCAGTTCAGGGCCAGAGACGTCTGTCTGTCTGTCTGTCTGTCTGTCTGTCTGTCTGTCTGTCTGTCTGTCTGTCTGTCTGTCTGTCTGTCTGTCTGTCTGTCTGTCTGTCTGTCTGTCTGTCTGTCTGTCTGTCTGTCTGTCTGTCTGTCTGTCTGTCTGTCTGTCCCTCTGTCTGTCCCTCTGTCTGTCCCTCTGTCTGTCCCTCTGTCTGTCTGTCTGTCTGTCTGTCTGTCTGTCTGTCTGTCTGTCTGTCTGTCTGTCTGTCTGTCTATCTGTCCCTCTGTCTGTCCCTCTGTCTGTCCCTCTGTCTGTCTGTCTGTCTGTCTGTCTGTCTGTCCCTCTGTCTCTCTGTCTGTCTGTCCCTCTGTCTCTCTGTCTGTCCCTCTGTCTGTCTGTCCCTCTGTCTGTCTGTCTGTCTCTCTTTCTCGTGGAAACAAAACACCTTAAATCGGTGGTTGAAGTACTGGTACAGGGATGGAGGTCCAGGACCAGCCTGTGTGATGAGCAATACCAAGGCACTGACACAGGGTTTTTTGGGGGGTGCAATGAGATATTTTTAATTTCCAACATTAAAGGGTAAAATAAGGGTGTACAAAATAAAGTAAAAACTACAATACTACAATACTACACTAGTATTGTTCATTTTTGTTTTCCAATGTGAACAGCATGCAATTTGTGATCTATTGATCTTGCAAGTTGCAACCATCCTTTAGTTTGCATGATGAGACTCATGGATTGTTTTGGTGCGATTGCTCTCTCTCACACACGTTTGCTGTATCTTACCAACTGCAGCTATGCCAGTATTATAATATGCATGCACACACGGCAACCCCCTGCCCGCACGCGCGCACGCACGCGCGTGCACACACACACACACACACACACACACACACACACACACACACACACACACACACACACACACACACACACACACACACACACACACACACACACACACACACACACACACACACACTGTGTGAAGTGGCATCATCCTTATTAACAGTGGTGAGTGTTCTGATGTGCGCAGTCGCAGTCTCACAGCAATTTACTCGTCCGTTAGAGAGAGGGATCAACTCGGGTAGACAATTAGTGTCTTTGCACACTGTGTGATACAGTATATAATCATTCCATGGCACACTGTGCAACGTGAAAGGGGTCAAATCGTGATTATTATCCACCTGGTGGACAGTTTGCGATTTACAATTACAATATGCAATGTAGTCATTCTTATCCAGAGCAACAAGAATTGCAATAAGGAGTAACAGTGCAATTAGATTACAGAGAGAAGGTACAGTGTAGTAGCTGAAATAAACTATGATACCATCCATGAACCAGCTGTGCTGCGGCATTCTGGATCATTTTGGAGGGGCTTAAAGTGGACATTTTTATTTATTTTTCTATTTGTAATAGTCCTTGATCTTTTAGCATTAAAAAAAGAAAACAACATTCTCAGGAAGCCATAAGGAAATGCCATTTTCAAGCTTTTAAATGATGATGAGACCATTAATAAGGAGCTGAAGCTTTCATCTCATAGATTATCATCTGTCGGATGTTAGGAAGTGTAAACACCCAGAATCAAGTGTGCCATGAAGGACAGTCCAGGACAACTCCCAGGCCCTTGACAGGTGGAACAGAAGCCACCGGGGACTTATTGATGGAAATAATGAGATCCTGCATGGGCCAGGGCTTACCTGGGAACAAGAGAAGGTCAGCCTTATCTGTGTTAAGCTTCAGGTGGTTGGAAGACATCCATTGTGAGATGTCAGCCAGGCATGCAGCATTGCACTCTTCAACCTGAGTGAACTCACTCCAATGGGCGAGTTTAATTCAGTTCATTCTACCTGTTACATTGTGTGACAATGTGACCCAATGTAGTATAACCGGGCAACATTTAAAATGAATCACACTGATACTGAAAAGGGGACAAAAAGGGAGGTGATAATCTATAATGACCTTCCTTTTATTTTGTTTAATGATGGACTCACGTTGTCTTGATCTAGTCATTGAGAGGAAGTGAGACTTGACCTTAGCGTTTTGCTTCATTGAAATCTGAACTTTTTTTTTTTTTTTTTTACTTTATTCAAGACTTGTCAGAAGGACAGTGTGATTTGCTGGGACCTGAAGGTTTTTTCCTCAGTCTCAGTGCCAACCTTCAACAGCAATGGCATTATACTTGTAGCTTGCTGCCATGGTAATAGGGCTGCAACCGTTAATCTAAATAATAAATGATATTTAAGAAATTACCTCATTAAAATAATTTTGGAGGGGTTGATTTATTGTATTTATGAAAAATAATAGTGAAAATATTATATACAGTATTTTAAATTGTATTTGTGTTATTTGTTGGTTTGGACAAACTCTTTTCTCAATTGAGTAGATAGTATTTTATATTGATACAGTATATTGCCTGTTCACTAATAAAAAAGTATCTGTTAGGGCTGTGCTGAAGTATCGATATTGCGATATACTGTATATCACTTCCTACTGGGACCTTCAGTCCCAAAAACAAAAGATAAAAATAAAAAGCCTGATATAAGAATCATTTGAGACAAATAAAAGCCCAGATTAATAATTGAGTATATACAGTACATTAGCAAGCCTTTTAGTTTTTCATTTATACATTTATTTATTTTAAGCTGCCGCTACAGTATCATTGTTGATGAATTTCATGCAATATAGTGATATATCGCAAATATTGCAATATATCAAATATCATGATATTCATTATTGAAGGCCTAATATCGCCACCTGTATCGTACCCGTATTGTCCCAGCCATAGTATCTGTAGCCGTATTGGATTTTCACACTGTGTATTACAGTGGTTATTTTGTTCATATGTGCACTGCACATGCATGTGAGTGTGCTCACATCTGTGGAAAAAAATAGTGTTTGTGAGCTTGTTTTGATCACCGAGAGCACACCTCTCAGCAAACGTTTAAAGAGCAGCAAAGTGATGGAGAGCTCAGTGCCTTCTCCTATCTTCTACGTCTACATCTCTCAGTCCACTCTGACACAGTGAGTCACTTATCTTCAGTCTCTCTTTAGATAGTTCAACCCCTGCAATTGGATGGTCCATTACATTCATTTGTGGTTAGAACATGGTTCAATGTGAAATTTTAATTAGGCATCCCTGTTTTGGGCAAATGTTAGAATACTGTAAGTAAAAAGTAAAAACTGTAAGTATTTCACTGACCAGATTCATTTATATAAGTGTACCAGTACAAGCGTTTTGAATTTCAGGCTTCTTTATACTGTAGGTGAAACATTAGAATAAGACAAAAACTGATGATCTCTGGGTTGCAGTATTAGTGCTTGCAAATTGGCTACTTTTTTGACATGCAACCAAGTTTATAGACCTTAAGCTAATACCATTGTACTTCATTATGCTGCTGTGGGTTCTTCAGCTTAAGAAAAAACAGCAACATGGTGCCTTTGAGTTTATTCATTCAGCTATAGAGGATCAATGTTAAGTCCCTGTCCATTCATTTCATTGGACCACTGAACAGTGACACCTGGGGTAAAAAAAAGGAGAAAACATTACATAAAAATAATGACATTAATGACAGCAGACATTGACTGTGTGTGTGTGTGTGTGTGTGTGTGTGTGTGTGTGTGTGTGTGTGTGTGTGTGCGTGCGCGTGCGCGCACACATGCTCGGTGATGCTGGTTAATGTCAAGCCAATTATGTTTGTGCACTGTCGATATGTCTGGATCTATACTAAGCTACCATATACCTGCATGTCTATAGCCCTGCTCATTAGTGTGCACAAATGCTTTTACAGGTATATCCATGAGCACAAAATGAATATTGAGAAATCATAGCGTTGGGCACAAACTGTGTGCCCCCTGCATACAATAATTCTACAGTTGTAGCCCTCTGACGATCTAGTTGATTGCCCTGGTGCATGTGTGTGTTGTCATAATATGTAACTTAATCAACAGGTGTTCATACTAACGATAGAAAGTTATATAGTGACACATGTGTACAAAATTTTATATTCTACTATTAACAGTAGGGACAGTATTTGATCTGCGTCAGCAAGGTTGCTAGTGTTATAGAGAACTCTGCTATACTGGGGACTTGCAGGGTGATATTGTACTTTCCCACACGTGGCTGTGTTGGCCATTAGGAGAGACTGCATTGAAATGAACAGGCTGAGCTGTGTCAGTGACATGGAGTTCCTGACTCTGTAGAGTAGAATCACACCCACTCTGATTCACACACTCACCCATCCATAAGATGGCAGACAGAGGCTGATTAGACTGACACTCGTCTGGGTTCCTGACAAGATGGCTAGTGGCTATGCGGTCTCGTCCCTTGAGGCTACACTAGCTTCTAAATGAAATAGTAAATCGAAACCTGTTCTGCAGAACTCTCCGATGAGACATGATAACCTCCATTCCATCTCCATCCACTCAATCGCTCTCTCCTTTTCCGAGGAGTACGTAAAGATAGCAGTGGCTTGTAAATCCAGACTCTCTGTCTCCCTGCCTCAAGTGGGCCAGCAGAATTTCATGTTCAGCTCTCGCTGTCAGTCTGACTTGAACCGTGAATCCACCACTCAGCAACACTGAAGACATTTTGTATAATCGGCCTGAAGTCTTAAAGGGATAGTTCACGTTGTTGTTTTACTTAGTTTCATGGAATACTTGCCACAGTCAGTGGTTGCAACTCTATTATTGTAATTGATTGCCTGAGTCCCATGGAAGGGGTTTCTGCTCTGGTTTTAGTATGAAGTATTTCTAGTCATTTTGTGTGGGACACTGGGGCCACACATTAAAATTAAATTAATTTGCAAAGCTAACATCAATTGTATTGTTCATTTGTGAGCCCTCTATGGAAAGGGATTATATGCGGTAGCATATCACTATGCACAAAAAGTAGTTCTTAAGTTAAAGCAATGTGAACTATCCCTTTAATAGCTTATAATGGGATCTTGGTAGAGTTGTAGGTTCAGTGTGGCTACTCCCCCAAGGTTCAAAACATTACCAAGTATAATTGCATATGTGAGCAGCAACACTGGCATGGAGATTTTGATATTGTATGCCATTTAACTTTTTTTGATCCAGTACCCATCCTAATAGGTCTGGGATATGTGTGTCTTTTAGCTGTTTATCAGCTTCTCTCTCATCAGTGTGGCTGTTCCCATATGACCCTTGATGTAAACTCACTCCTACATTAATTACCACATATTTGGATGGCAGTTGGAATCCGATAGCAAGGTGGTTAAGGAGAATGCCACTACCACATGGGCTCTAAAGCCCCACAGTCAAATAAACACTCAAAAAAAGCCCCCCAAAAAGTATTTTCCAGTGCCATATAAAACACAGAGCACAGAGCTACTTTGATTGTCACATTGCTGAGAGACTCTCGAGTGCCTCCAAAAATTATTGTATTTTGTGGCTGACCTCCATGTGCACCATCAAAATATTTTGCTTGAGAGACACCCTCAGAATTGAGTTTAAAAGGAATGTTTTGTCCTGTGCCTCTAATGGGCAGACCTGGAGCAGATGCCTGCGTCACTCGCTTCCCCTCTGAAAGAGCCTTAATGCAGATTAATGAATACATGTAGCATTCTGCATACATGAGAGGAAACTGAGCACCTCTCCATCCAAACCAATGACATTCCACTGACGTTGGTTTAATAAAATTGGCTTAATGTTACAGGACCAAGAGGGGAGATTAATGAAAAATGCTGATGCTTCATTGCTCAGGTTTATTATTTATCCAAGCTCTTTACAAGCTGGGGAAGCATTTACTATGAAGCAAGATGTTCACAACTCATCGTTCCACTCTCAGTAATAGCATTAGTTAAACCCTGTCAATGTATGTTTCCATCTTTAATGTGTGATTGTCAAGCAGCATCACTTTATTCCCCATCTATAGTTTGTATGAAGACTCGTTCTGACATGATGCGTTTACACTGTACGGATAGTTTCCTTCCTTAGTTCAATTCCCCCTTAGCACATTTCTTGAGAAAAGATCTGTCTGTATGTGTGCGTACTGCACAGTCACACATACATTCATAATGGGTACACACCGGTACAGTATAAGATGATGGTGTAAAGAACTTTGCAATCACCCAGGCATTTTCCCTCTCAATCCTAATACATTTCAATGTGAACTCATTTGAAGTCTGTTGTTCAGTCAATAGTAGGTAGGTAGGCACTGTGTGTGTGTGTGTGTGCGTGTGCGTGTGCGTGTGCGGGCACACGGGCACGGGGGGGGGGGGTTCTAAAACTCATGATATAGCTGAGTGCAGGAAAACCTGGGGTATCTCTGACATGTACAGCAGTTAGGTTGAAGTGTACCAGTGATGTCAGAAAAAGGAGGCTCTTAATCTAGATGCCAAAGAACAGTTGAAGTATCCCTCAGGGTAATGCATCTTCATTAAAGCAGTTAGGTGGTGGCAGCGATTGCAGGAGGGAGGAGTAGAGAGAATGGTGGAGGTACGTCTACAAAAAGGGGCGGTGGAGACACACAGAGAGAGGGAGAAAGAGGGAGGACAGCTGTGTCCCTTCCTCATCCATCATCTGGAAAAACAGCTGGTTCCTCCTTCTGTCTCTATCCCTCCATCCTTCCTCTCTCTGTCTCGAGTCTCATTTCTATCTCTACATCCTCCCTCTGCCCTCTTCCCTCGCCAGTCCAAATTGGCCAACATCTTCATTAAGGTCTCATCAGGTCTGAGTCAGCAAATGTAATTTTCAGACGGATTAGCACAGACACACTGTTTCACATGTGGCTCTCAGGGCTCAGAGTTGCTCTCAGTGCAACATGATACTCATCTGTATTCCACTGGAACAGAGCAAAGCTGCTAATAGCAACTTCAGTGGATTCGCTCATTTCTGCTTTAATAATGAGGCCAAACACATTTGCATTGTTGGAGGCATTTAGCCAACTCCCCTCATCCAGAACCATTTAGTGATACAGCAGCTCACTTAAATGCCTCTGTCAGCAATATTAAAAGTGGGTCACTACAAAAGTGCGAGTAATGTTGTCCAGACAGAAGAAGAAGAAATGTCCCCTTGCTCCTTGGGTATTTCCATGTGCTAGTATCTTAAAAACAGAAGTGCTAGCTAAGCAGGAAACTTGTTCTTTTTGTTCTATCAGCAAGATCAGCTGCAGGTACTCTACATGAAGGTAGGAGAGGAAAGAATATGAGGTTCTCCTCAGGGACTTGGGATTATGGCTCCTCTTGGCTGGGTTGGGGAGGTCATTGTACCTTTGGAAGTCAGAACAGAAGGGGATAATGCTCAACAACTGGCTTTGTGCCGAACAACATACTGTACCTGTATATCATTGCTGAAACCTTACGAGTCTATACCAACCGTACAAGAGTGTCATATGAAAAGTAGCTGAACTGGACGATCTACAAACTCACCATGCAGATGTGTTTTTATGACCACATGTGTCTAGATTATTTGCCGGTATATTCACTGTTCATGAAAATTGTGGAACATTTTTGTACCACTTAATATTAACATTACAAAAAGCACATCATCATTACTAAATGGAACAAACAAGATCAAAAACTAGTGATAAGATAAAATACTTAGTTGTATTTGGCTATTCGGTATTTGGCCAACTGTTCCGCTATATTCGGTTTCGCCCAAGAATTTCCATTTTGGTGCATCCCTACAAAAACATAAAATGCCACAGTTTTGAAATATAATTCCAGAGACTCAGGAAAACTAAAGAAAACTACACTACTAAACACTCCTAACTAATACATTTTAGTTTTTTGAAATGTTCCATTTTTTATCATCCATAATGTAATGGATGTAAAGGATGGATAATATATGTAGGAAATTTGCGCAAAGGCTGCACCTCAACTTCAAGACTTATTATTATGTGACCTAGCTGTGAGGACAATTTTAAAAGTTTGGAAATGGACATTCTTCCTTGGACTACTCGAGGGAGTGTGCGTGCAAAGTTCCACAGAGAACGGTCCAGTGGTGCGTAAGATTAGCTGGTCACAGACAGATAGACAGACAGAGAGAGAGACTCACAGTCTGAAGAAGGCTCCCTTGGAAGAGAGATCTTGGAAATCTAGAAAAGAAGAGGAGGGATGATGAGTGTGACAGTAATAGCCAGGAGCTTTCACCAACATTTGAAACTTGTCAAGTTTTATAATTACATTTTTATTCCTCCCTGTGCCTCTGACTGGGCGGCTTGAGTGAACCTCCAGGACACAGATTGTTTAACATCCAGCAAGAATAGAAAAGAAAGGCAACTGTAGTGGAGAAAGACAGAATCCAATCTATTGTTCTTCTCCCCTGTAAGATTCACATGCAATGCAGTTGAGACGTCAGGGTTTGATGGGTTGGGTGGGTAGAAAGAGACCCACAGGCTTCACTTTTGATGTGTTTTCCTGAAGCGAGTCCTTCATCATTTCTGTGTCGGTGAAGATTACCACCTGACTGAAAAACGGATGTTTTACCTCATGATATGGTTCCATTTAAGTTTATTGTATATGTAATATGCTTATTAAACATTCCCTTGTTGTGGAATGTGACCAATAGTCTTATATTGCCTATAGTATGTTTCTATTTTTCTTAACAAATATTTCTTACATTTAAGCATAAGTAGTATAGTATAGATAATGTCTGCAGTGAATATTCCTCTCATCATGAGATACAGTATAAGTAGGTGGCTCCTAAAATCTTCGTGTAAATTAAGTGTGCAAATGTGGACATAATCTTGTCTGGTACTGTTTGCACATGCACAGTTGCACACACATGCACACAACATATACCAGAAGAATATGAGCACTGCCGCACTGCCGCAAATTGAGCCAGCCATGATGTAGTGCAATCTTTTTCATTTGTTTGCCCAAACTGAGTTTGTGCTCTGTCAATATTGAGACACATGGTCTCATGAAATTAACATTTCCAAGTTGTTACTGTATGTCCCTGGTTCAATAAAGCACTGCCTACCTTCCCTACCTTCAGGTAGAATGTGATTTCCATGAATCCTCTGACTGAACGATCAAACACCCTCATAGCTTCAGTCATATAATTCCATACAGTGCAGCCATAGTCTGGTGGTGACGCATGCACGCGCACGCGCGCACACACACACACACACACACACACACACGCACACGCACACACACACGCTTCTGCAAACCTGTGCATGCCCATTGATAAACAGCTGCTGTCTAAATCAGTATTTGTCAATATCATTTTTTGTTGTGGCTTTCACAGCATATGTATCCTAATGCCATAGATCATGTTTCTAACAGCAGGAGTAAATAAGAATGAGTCAAGATAACATTTGTTAAATATGCATGATGTTTGCCAGATGATTTTTTATTCATGAGAAGCTGTGGTATTTCGTTGTTTCTAGGTTGCATATGTGTCACTGGTGTTGACAGAATAGTCAACTAGGGAATAAAACACAGTGTAAAATATGAGCTTTGGGTTAAACTGGTGGACAGAAGAAACTCATATGTACAGTATTATTTGTAAGTTGGGCTGCGCTCCCAGCACTCGGCTATTAATGCATATTCTCAACAACATTTCCCTTCCACCTAACAACCTAGATACCGCTGTTGTGATATGGTATGGTGACCCCGCTCCTCTCTGGGGATGTACTGTACCAATCATCAGGGACATCATCCACTGCCAGAGCTGCACCTTCTTCTCTGCAAACCTGAATAGGTCTACATAATTCAGAGGCTATTCATCTGAACATACTTTATGTGATGTTACACCATTTGACTTTCACCAGGCTGTTGGGGTGGGGGAGTAGGCCTAGTTGTATATTATTGGAAGCTTGGCCTGTGTTACAAAACAACACTTCCCTGCTGTGTAAAAAAGAGGTGACAACTTCTGTCTTCCTACTCAGCTCCTCTGTCCTCCTCCTGGCCTTTGTGTTTTTATTATGCCAGACATGTAATGAGAGCCAGGGGTTTGTATTATCTAGTCTCCATTTAGTTTGAGTTTGAATAGAAATGAGTGTGGCGAATAGAGGTGGACCCCCACTCCCTATGCTTTAAGTTCAATTTTACTAGAAAATTAGACTAGACTACAGTCTATGAACTTCACTTGTCTTTCAATGTCATCTCAATGTGTCTGCTTCTTCAAGGTATACCGCTTAAATAATAATACCTCAGCACAGAAGACACTTCACAATCCTGCAAAAACAACAACAAAGGAAATACCTAAGCTGCCTTTATTTGGTGTGTGTGTGTGTGTGTGTGTGTGTGTGTGTGTGTGTGTGTGTGTGTGTGTGTGTGTGTGTGTGTGTGTGTGTGTGTGTGTGTGTGTGTGTGTGTGTGTGTGTGTGTGTGTGTGTGTGTGTGTGTGTGTGTGTGTGTGTGTGTGTGTGTGTGTGTGTGTGTGTGTGTGTGTGGGTGCGTGTGTGTGTGTGGGTGTGTCTGTCTGTCTACTCATGCTGTGAACAGAAAAAATGGTCAAAAATCAGAAAAACACAAATTAGACATTCATGTTTTTCCTTCACTTTAGAACTTGCCTTGCAGCATCATAGCAGGGCTTTAAGGGTAGCGATGGTACAGTATGAAAAATGACATGGGTAACCTACTGTTGTACCATTTCATTGAAAGCAGATCTCTCCACTTTTCTTCTTCATTTGTTTCGCTGTTCAAACCAGATACTATCTACCCTTAGGTGCCTGATCTGTCCTCCCTGCTGTGTTCACTCATTTCGTCCAACTTATTCTCCCCTCATGATCGCTCTCATCTGTCACCAGGCTATGAGTCGATCATGAAAGACATATCAAAGGTGAGCAATAGACGCAAAGCTAGATTCAGAGCAAACCGGTGCAGGTGCTTTTTGACTGCAAATGTCTAGAATGCCTTTGTGAAGCACGGTGGTGCTTCACACAGTTTCACCAACAGAGATTGCTGTGTGCCTTTGCCCCCCCACAGGGAGAAAACACTTCAAACCTTTTATTAAGAAATAATCCAAGCAAGTCTTCCAACTCTATTAAAAGCAGAACATGCATAACATCCAATCTTAAATTTTAGCCACTACAATCTCTCTTCTATACTACAAAATGTAGTGGTTGGTAAATTAGTGTGTACACGGAAAGTACATAGGCTACTGTACAGTAAATACTGTATAAATGGTAATTAGGGCATTTATATAGTGCCTTTATCCAATGAACTTAGTTTATGAATTATAAACTGTAATCTGAACCGTTGTAATCTGAACCGTTGTTACATAAGGCATAGGTGCGATATGTAGGGTACATGGTGCTGCTGTACCTAATACAGTACATTATCGCAACACTGTCATGCTCCTCATACCAACGACCCTTTCTATCACGCGACACATAGACAATATGTCCAATTGCACACAGAATCTAATGTGTTTTAGATTAGGTCACAAGCAAGATGGTGAACCATGACAAGAGTGAATGAGTTGAAATCATATTTGGGTTTAAGACTGGGAGACAACAACTGCACTGCTCTTTTGCTGTGTAATGTACCGGCATGAGTGTCATTAGGCCCTGAGAAAAACATGCTTCTTGTGTTGTTGTGTTTTTGTCATAGGCCTACACGCCGTAAGAAGGACGGTGTTATTTACTGTATATAGGCAGACAGACATAACTAGAACAGAGCGAGCGAGCAGAACACAAATGCCCCTGACACCTCCAGGAGTTAATACTCATGACAATACTTTTGATAATAGCTATAAAGTAACCAGCCAATCAAAGTTTGTATGCTCTTGTGGGTAACAAAGATAATGCTGTGAAATCAGAGTTCTTCCATGTTTCCACAGTACAGTAGTGAAATCAGCTCTATTGAGTATCAATAGCACAGCATTAAAACAGCACAGGCAGAATTTTGATATTGGGTATCATTAGGCCTTCCTAATTTAGTGGGAGGGGCCTATTAAAAAAATCACAAATCATGCACCAAATGTCCAATCCACCCCAAATTTGAATCACAGCAATTCCACTTTCGTTCCACATGATCATAGGGGTTACTTGACAAGTTGACATCGTACTGGGCTAGCAGAGGTTGCAGGAGGGCCTACTGTATATAAACGACCTCTCCAAAACCACACAAGATTTTAGTTGTAACTGTGTGACAGTGTAGTAGCTTAAAGTTGTAGCATCAGAGTAATAACCAGATGCCTATGAGTTAATATTGAAATTCACATTGAAGCAAAGTCCCCATGTTGTCTCCAACATAGTGGATGTCATGGATGGATGTCACATGCAACCTCTCTCTCTCTCTCTCTCTCTCTCTCTCTCTCTCTCTCTCTCTCTCTCTCTCTCTCTCTCTCTCTCTCTCTCTCTCTCTCTCTCTCTCCCTCTCCCCTCTTCTCTCTCTCGCTCTCTCTCCCCTCTTCTCTCTCTCTCTCTCTCTCTCTCTCTCCCCTCTTCTCTCTCTCGCTCTCTCTCTCTCCCCTTCTTCTCTCTCTCTCTCTCTCTCTCTCTCTCTCTCTCTCTCTCTCGCTCTCTCTGTCTTTCTCGCTCTCTCTCTCTGACAGACCAACACATCCCCTATCTTTCCTCTCTCTTAACTCTTCTTTTTGTCTCATTTTCTTGTCTGTTGTTGGATGTTTTGTTGTGGAATGTGGATTCATGTCCTTCACGTCTGGGAACCCAACTGGTGGTTTTTGATCATCAAACTGAGTATCATTATTCAGACTAAGCAGTCTGTATTTGTCCCATGACTGTCTTTAGAGGCTGTTTCAAGAAATCACGTTTATGGGAGTCTTTCCGTTTATGGTTGTGTATGTGTGCGCGCACATGCACGGTGCATGTGTTTGTGTGCACTTGCTGTACGTGTTTGCACTTGTGAGTCTGCGTGTCTACGCATCAGCGTGCATGTGATGATTAATCACAATGTCATATGGTCGTATCTTGATTAATTTGTGTATCAGACCAGTGGGTGGCCACAGAGACAGCGGTCCTCAGGGACACATCTACTGTATTCCTGCAGATTGGTTCTGTGTGTCTGCATTGTTCTCCCTCCATACGCCTGTACCACATGGGGATGGCTGGCCACAATCGGCATCCCTGAGTGCTACAATGATTAGCTGGTTCACTCCATGTACAAATGAGAAGAGGCCAGATCTATTTCAGATTATCTCCTGTTCAGCTCTTATCTATGCAGAATGAATCATTTCTGCTGTGCTGACAATTTCCATGCTTACGGCAGATTAGCATAAAAATAAAATACAATGTGATCAAAGTATTTTTTGTATTAGTTTGCATCAGCCTTGTTATTAGATAATGGTAAGATTTCTACATTTCTTTTTTTTTTTTTTTCAAATGCTATTTAACCTTTTTGCAGTACTTGAATCTCTTGGACAAAGGTCATTCAACCAAACAGGTCTTCCTTGGCATTCACATGTTTGCCCACTAGCTTGTTAAGCATATGATGTCATTCCACAGACCTCAACTGTGTGGATAATATTGTTCCTATATAGGAGCAGATTGTCTCAGTTGTTATTTAGGTCCATTAGGCCACTAATGGTGTTTTAGTACATTGTGGCTCCCACTACTCCCAGTCAGAGACCCAGACAACAGAGGTCATGAATCAACTGGGAAGTGGACAGAAGGTAGTCATGTGACACACGGCTGATGCTTTCTTATCTTATCTCCATTTCCCAGCAGCCTCCACAATCCCACATGTCTTAAATCTCCTCTATGTAAAGTATTGGCCCAGACGTCAGAGTTTGTAGCTTTCTCCATTAACAATACTGGCTCTGCACATCCCCAGAAACACGCATGCACACATACAGTATGTGAACGTATATATGCACGCCACGCACACATACACACACAGCAGCAGCAGAACACAGTCTCCTGTATGAAATATTGAACCGGCACAAACTCTGGGCAGCAGTGGAATCAACACGACTATATAGTACTATAGTATCCTGTGCTCCTGCTCCTCTGGTGTGCGTTCATGCAGTGCGCAGGACATCTCAGGAGTCAGTAGGAATCATTATGCACAAGGCAAAAGCCACAAACACACACAGCAAAGCTTCCACAGACACTATGGTGATTTAAACCATCAATTAACTATATGAGCTTGATTTCACTTCAAATCCACAAACAGCTCCATTAGTGGAGCAAGAGAGAGAGAGAGAGATGGAGTGGCAGAGATAGAGAGTAGGAGGGAAGGAACGAGGGAGGTTTCAGTGTCAGGTCCACTAGAGTAATAATTAGTCTTTCTCTGCCTCCCGCATGGATAAACATGAGCTTCATAAACCCACGCAGCTACAATTGCAGGGGGACGGACAGACTTACAAGCATCTCGACATTACTGGCAGATCAGATAAACAGAAACAAAACAAACATTAAATGTATTACACATCACCCATTGTCCATGCTGTCCCTACGGTGTCCACATAATCTGGTAAATCTTTTTACCTACAATAGTTCATGCAGTGCACAACTCCACATCATTTAGTCCATGTTTCCACCTAGCATAGTTAATATATGTGTATTTGTGTTTGCAGTGAGTACACACAACCACACATCTTTATGTCTCCCGGGCTTCAGCTGTGCATTGACCTGCACAATCTGCATGATAGCTTAGCTAACAAAACTGTAGCCTATATAGCTGAAGACCCTGATGTTAGATAGGAGAGAGTGGAGGGAAGCCATCCAGGAGTCTCCAGAGTGTTGGCTAGAGCAAACTCTGGCTCACATCGCATGTGCGTTGACCTTAGTGAAAGGTTTGTTTTCCAGTGTCAGGAATATCTCTATGGATTCACAGATTTATTCATTTTTCCATCTCTCCCAAGACATTTAAAGATGCTGTGCCGGCTTTGCCCTGTGTTCTATAGTTTAGTGACATACTAGTCTAGTCCTGTAAAAGGTCATAAAAGAAGTAATGCAAAAATCTATAATGCAGCTTTGGTGCCATAACGAACCTCATCCACTGCCCCTTGACTCACCCTTTAAGGCTTTGGTTTTCACCTCTTGTGTTAAGCTACTGCCTACAGGAGTCTGTGTTGTACATCTTCACCAGCATGTTGACTAGAATGCTAACCCCCAGGCAGTGCAGCCATACCGGTATAAGAATTCTTGGCATGAATTCGGTGTTTATGTTTTCATAAGGTACACAGAGAAAAACCAATGGTCAAAAACAACCTAACTTCGGTCAAATTTCAACCAAACGTAGAGGTTGAATAAGGACCAACTGGGTCTTTGGTCAATTTGACCGAATAATGCGTGTTATTATATTTGACCGAATGCATTTGGTTACATTAATAACCCAATTATGAGGGTCAACATAACCTAAGTACCAGTTGATTTGACCGAACATATTAGCTTGCATCAATAACCTAATTTTGATGGTCAAGATTACCCAACTGCCAGTTGAATTGATCCAGAATATTCAGTTAACTCATTTGTTTTATTAAAGGGAAATTCCACCCATTTAACATTTTACTATGTCATTAATATACCTTAGAAATAAAGGTGTCCGCGTTAACGCGTTAATCTCGTGTTAACTCTGCCGTGCGTTAACGGCGTCAAAAAAAATTTACGCGAGATTAACGCACTGACGATGGCTTTCCTTGGTGCGCCTGTACAAACCATTTGTACAAATCCGTTTGTATACCGGTTTGCACGACGGTGTGTATAACACATGTGTGGGCGCTAGGCCTGTCCCCGACTAAGGATTTCTATAGTCGAAATTAATATGAATAAATGTGCCGTTAGTCGACTGCCAGTCGAATGAGCCCCCCCCGCGGGCAAAATTAACATTAATATTAATATTATTATTATTATTTCTTTACCCCGCGGCGCCCGCGGGACCCAACGCAAAATGTTGCCATACGGCTCACAACGCAGCCGTGTGCATGTGTTCTGAGAGAATCGATGTTAACTTAGGCTACTGTCACTGTGTACCTTTTGCAGTATTTTATCAAAGATATAATCCATATATACCGTAATCCACGAGGGTTGAGGGAGGGGAAAGAGCGTCTGTGGATCGCCTTCTTTCTTTCTTTCTTATTTCCTTTTTTTTGGGAAGCATTTGCAGAGCCGGATAAAAGGCTGTGCACAGGGGGGGAATGCCCCCCAAACGCCCTAAATCTCCGGAATCTCTAGGCTTAAACTTTTCGCCTGCCCCCCCTATTGTGAAATTTTATACCCGGACCTGAAAACAGTAACGTAAGCCGACAACAAGAGAGAGCGCGCACACCGGAGCTCGAGATTTGACAAGAAAGCAGTGACATGTTCACAAACGGCTCCTCTCATCACGTTGGTGGTGAACTTTAGGTGTTTGTGCCGTGGTTCCAAAAAATAAGCAAATAAGCGATCATAGCCGCGTTCTTTGAGACAGACTGCGGGGAGGAGGAGGAGGACGCCGCCGCCCGCCGCAGCAGCAGCAGCAGCAGCAGCAGCACAGACTCGCACAGCACAGACATGTCCTCGGTACAGCGATAGTAAAATAAGCAAATAAGCAATTCTCTTCCCTATAAAACAGTAACGTTATAACGTTTTGAACAAGAAATGACAAAGAATACAGCCGGACAGCGATGCATTCATATCCTGCGCTCCGTCTGGGTTATCAGTGGCTTGTCCTCTGCTGTTCTCACTGGGCGTTTGTGAGATCAAGTGCACGGTCGGACTTTTTACTGACAGTTAAATCTGACAGCACTTCAACAATAGGCTCTCTCTGGTCATTTGTTTATGTTAGACATTAACCACCCCAACCCCGAGAGTGGATTGATTAAAAAAAACGAGTACAAAAAAAAAAAAAAAAAAACGAGTAAAAAAAAAAAAAAAAAAAAAAAAAAAAACGACATTCGACTGGGAGGTTGTCAGTCGACAGCGCCCCCTACCGACTGACTAGTCGACTAGTCGACTAGTTGGGGTCAGGCCTAGTGGGCGCCCACACATTTGTTGTACAGACCAATCGGTTTGTATAACGGTTTGCACAACGGTGTGTATAACACATGTGCGGGCGCCCACACAGTCTGAATCTGGGCCAGATCTTTTAAGCAACGCTGCCTATAATATTTAATGAAAAAGTCAATAACTTTGCCTGCTATGTACTGTATGTTTGTCATACCTTTTAATTTTGGCTAAAAACATGTTCAGCGACCCCCCCCCCCCCCCCCCCCGCGCACAATAAAATAAGCATTTCTGGCAAAGTATTTGTCTCTGCTTACATTTGGTAAGAGTGTTAAAGTCAGAGTGTTTAAGTCAGATTTAAAACAAATGAAAATATGCGATTAATTTGCGATTAATCGAAGATTAACTATGGGCCATCATGCGATTAATCGCGATTAAATATTTTAATCGACTGACAGCTCTACTTAGAAATAGTCTGGAAATAACAGGGTGAAACATACATACTCCAGAGCCTCCGTGTGTGGTTGGCAGTTGGGACATACCACTCACTCGTTTAAAAAAAGAGGGGGGGAATTGGACCAGTCCACTCCATCAATAAATCAAATCAACCAAAGTCTGTGACCTAACAAATTGGTTATTCTCATTAAAACAACCCAAAACCAATAACCAAATAAAACAACCCATGAATTCGGTCAAAATAAAATCCCTGCAACCCAGGAAAAGGTTATGGCTTCAAGAAACAACCCAGGAAAGTGACCTAACACCATTGACTGAAGTGTTTAGTTGCAATTTTGACCGAATAGTTTTTTGTGTGTAGGTGGAATTATGGAACGCAAACAAGGATTTGTAGTGTGTGTGTGTGTGTGTGTGTGTGTGTGTGTGTGTGTGTGTGTGTGTGTGTGTGTGTGTGTGTGTGTGTGTGTGTGTGTGTGTGTGTGTGTGTGCGTGCGTGCGCGTGCGCGTGCACATGTGTGTGGTAGTGATGCGCGGGTCGACCCGTGACCCGCGGGTCCCGCGGGTTACCCGCGGGCTGGGTTGGGTCGAGTCAAGAAATGTTCACTTTATTCGCGGGCTGGGTTGGGGCGGGTCAAATAATGTATAATGGGAGTTTTCAAAATGACTGTCTTAAACACAAGTCCTGGGAGAACATTTGCGCATCCTACCTGATTGTTGCATGTTGCCGTGGTGGTTGGTATATCCTCCAGTGTGACCAATAAATCCACAAACAGCTACTTTAGAAGCCTACTTACAGATCGCTCTCAACAAAGCAGTCACGTACTGTAACGTACGTAGCAGTAGCTGGCTTTAGCCTACAATCATCACCATCAGGGACGTGCACAGACAGATGAGAGGGGCTTCCGCCCCTGCCCTTTTACTAAACAAATGCTCTGCATGGCATGTTGTTACACAACTCCATCTTTAGCTAAAGGGTGCTGCAGCCCCAAATATAGTCTACAAGAATCTACTAGAATCTACAAGCTCTCAGTGCGCGACAGCGCGACGTTCTGAGAGCTATTTTTGTCCAGATGCCCTTTGGGTTGTCAGCCCCTGCCCCTTTCCAACACTCTCTGCACGTACTGCAGTGCTTTTCACTTGCAAACTTTTCCCTGCGCGACAGGGTGTGTGTGTGTGTGTGTGTGTGTGTGTGTGTGTGAGAGAGAGAGAGAGTGGTGGGCGCGTCTCTGTTTTCGTCCTCTCTTCGCACACGTTTATGTCGCATGTTGTGATGTGATGATGTCCATGCTTGTCAGTGTTATAAGACACAAGAAAAGCTTTTTTATCACATAAAAGCCGCGTTCTTAGGCATATTTGGCGTGTATTTAATGTCGGCGGGCTGCGGGCCGAGTCGAGTCATGAAAATGAATCTAATGCTGCGGGGCGGGCTGGACCGAGTCAGAATTATTATAACAGGCGGGCCCCGCGGGTCATAAAAAACCCTGACCCGCGCATCACTAGTGTGTGTGTGTACATGGGTATGCGTGCGTGCATATGAAAGCATGCAATTCTGTCCTATTAAGCATCCTCCATGTCAATAATCCATGCAAACATCTTATTTGTATTCATGAGTTGCCTTACTCTTGGTTCATACTAATTTGAACATGGCGATCAGACTCTGTTCTCCGCCTTCCCATGGTGCACCTGTGATTAAAGGTCCGCCCCTATCAAATGTTTTGTCCTCCCACGTCCACCCATGTCTTTGAAAGGACAGATCCACACATCCTTCCTGCCTGCTTCCTCTTTCTGTTCAACTCACCTGGACCGTGACCTAGCTTTGTCCTTTTAGTCACTAGTAATACATGTCATAGGACCACACAAAGCAACATTGCTCGCTGAACATAATTTCGTTTTAAATTAAAATGTAGCCTGTGCTTTCAGTTTAACCTTGACGATCAGCTGCTTTGTTGGACCTGACACTATAATGATTAAATGTTCTATTAGCAATCACATGCAACAATGCGCCACGTGCACACCACACATGCATCATTCTCTGCACACATTTTTAAAAGTGTATTTGAATCCACAAATTACGAGTCACTTGCAGGGAAACAAATATAACAGGGTTGGCAGTTCGTAGTGGGCCCCTAAGGATACATATCGCACCTTCTCATCCATACAGGCGAACTGCTGAAATAGAGCAATATTTCGCAAGTTGTATGGCTTTGCTCTTTTCATGCCAGCGATTGTTAGGCCAATCGGTTTATATATGGTCCACGCTTCCAAATGAGTCTCTCTCTCTCTCTCTCTCTCTCTCTCTCTCTCTCTCTCTCTCTCTCTCTCTCACACTCACACTTATATTGTATTGCAGTGGTTTTCAACCAGGGGTCCGGGGATCAACAGTGGTCCTTCCAGGTGGTCCCCAGCTAAATGATGGCAGTTGGTTAACCAGGTGTAACTCTTTGAGAGCGTAAAAATGAAACCAAATGGACCCTTGCGGGTCCATTTGGTTTCATGTTTACGCTCTCAAGAGTTAAAATATTCATCATGTGAATTATCCCAAGTCTACACAACTACAGAATGTAGAAGATTAATGTTCGTTTTTGATCTATGTTTTGTTTCCCAAATCCAACCTGGTATTGTGGACAAAAGCGAAATAGATCTTTAGTTTTTGGGTCTGTTGGGTGAAAATGTCCTCAAATGGTGGGCCGTGGCTCAAATTCTGAATAAATAGTGGGCCCTGGCATCAAAAAGGTTGAAAACCCCTGTTGTATTGCATTGTATTGCACTGCATTGCAATAGCTTCTGGCTTCTGTTTTACGTTGATAAAAAAAAAAAAAAAATCTATCCAGGACAGATGTGTGTGCGTGCATGGGGTTTTAAACAGTTGGGATATTTTGCTCCCTTATTTCCTATGAGAGGATGTCAGTGTGTTGGTGTGGAGCTTGTATTGCTTGCTGTTCCTCACATGCGTCATGTCTCAGTGTTGTGTGTTGCCATGTGTGATGTGTCTCCTCACACAGCGTAGTTGACTACCCTCCATTCTCTTGCTCCATTAGCTTCAGTGGTTCTGTGGAGCTGGAAGGCTCAGACATTACTGTTGCCCAAACAAACCTCCTGTAGGTGGAGTTGGAGGCTAGCGCACATTCCTATTACCATAATGTCCAATGTTTGCCAAGGGTGCAATGCACTGACTGCATCTCAAACCCCAAAAGATATGATTTCATTCACTGTAAAAGGTGAATAAAACATTTGAAAACTAGGCAAACCCATTCAGTCCTGCCCCCCTTCCTGGTCTAACAGCTGAAGTTAAGCAGTAGTGGTCAGTGAGTGGAAGCACAGAAGATTGGTATTTTGTCTGTACTGTCTCATTGCCTTTGAGCATTTCCAGCTGTGTGCTGTCAGATTAGGTTAGAAGTTACCCACAGTACATTTTGGGCTCATCTGAGGATGGCATAGACCAGGGGTCAGCAACCTGCGGCTCAGGAGCCGCATGCGGCTTCAGAACACAGCAGTAGTGGCTCAGTGGCTGTAGCATTATTACATACACACACTGGGGTGATCCACACCAAAATAACTAAACATTTCAGTCACCCAAAACGTGTTGCGCTGTCTGACAGTCGCCAGTTAAAGCAGCACTTGGCCATGTCAAAAATGCCCAGCAGTTATCAAAGGTGGAGCTTTCAATCTGAACCACCCATTTTCAAAGGCTTACTCAGTTTACTGTCATTAATATACCTTAGAGATGTTGTGTGTGGTTCTGTAAAACTCCTTTCCCAGATAGCAAAATCTATTGATTCAACGTTTATCTAACCAAAATTCAACGTTGAATCAATGCATTTTGCTATCTGGGTTATTATTTTTTAGAAACTCTATTTCTGAAGAATGGTTGTGTTTCACCATGTTAATGATTTTTCTTTGAGGACCTTTTTTTCTGAGAGTGTGCAAATGGAACCAAATGGACCCGCCAGGGTCCATTTGGTTCACATTTGCACACTCTCAGAAAAAATAAATAAATAAATAAAATGCGGCTCCAAACAGATTTTGAATTAAATTTTGGGTCGAAAATGGCTCTTTCAACATCTTGGGTTGCAAACCCCTGGCATAGACTGTACATAACCACTGGGGGAAAACCCATAGAGAAACACAAACACACATACAGAGGAAAATATACAGACAATCACAGATCCACGTCACACATACACACATACAGAGACCTGCAGAGAGAGGCATGTACACAAACATTCAGAGACACTCCTGAATCAGGAGTAACACATTACAGGGTTATGTAAAGTATATAGTTTGCTATGTGGCATAGTGTTTCTCACGGTTGTCATTGTTGTGAACCAGAATCCTTTCTCTCCTGTATTAACTCTATATTGCTCGCCCCAGCACCTCTCTCTCTCCTTTATTTAGTCTATGCTCCTCGCTCCAACATACTCTCTCTCCTCGCCCCAGCTCTCCTGTATTAAGTCATGTTAGCAGGTCAAATTACTTTGACCTGCTTTTTAAATTTTGTTCCTAGTTTCATTTTTATTTCTTTATTTTGTCATGTACTATATGCATTGGGCTTTTGCCCTCATAGGTGACAGTCAGTAGATTGATGCCCTCTGGGTCCTTGTCTGCAGCTTAGATGATGATAAAATATCCAACTATCTTTATTATGGTATGCTTTAGTGGTTTACTTATTTCTTGATGTATTAGGCTTAAGATGTCATGAGCCAATTCCCCCAGCACCCAAGCACTGTTTGGAAAGCTCAAAATGGGCCTTTTAAATTGTGAATTGATTCCTTCAACTTCATTTCTCAAGTCCTTACCTAGCTAGTTGTCACATGTAATGGAAATGATGATAGATTCTTGTTTAGATGAAGAGAATCCATTATGCCCCTGCTGTTCATTTCTGCAGGCAGAAAGAAATGGCTGTGCCAACATACAGTCTCTCATGGTCTGTTTATGAAAAGATTAGCTGAATGGATTAAATGAATTGGAAGATGCCAAGTTTGGATAGCTCTCGCCTGATCGACGGGTTGCATCACAGACAGATAAAAGAATTACCATGAAATATTATCGGCATATAAATTTTGTCTTTTTCTCTTCATGCACGATGACAAATGTGGTTATAGCAGCATGGAAGCGTTCTGAATGTATCCCACTTTGCTGATGAATATTCTCCCAACATAAGTGTTGATGCCCCCTGCAACTCTCAAGTGCTCTGTATTTAAATGAGCACAGCAGGAGGTGAGCTTTCTCAGTTGTGTTCTCTGTGAATGAGAATGTAACCCACACACATGGAACTCGATTTACAAACACCTTCAAAGTAGAAGGTCCACAATTAGGTTACGTGATTGGAAATTGGGGCCATAATTTTCAAATGACCGATTTGAAAATAAATTTGATTGTGGACATCCCTAGTATCAATGCTATCTATCCTTTATTTAGTCTATGTTGCTCGCCCCAAGATCCTCTCTCCTCGCCCCAAGATCTCTCCTGTACTAGCTCAGCAGGTTTAATAGTGCATGTTAGCATGCTAGCTTGTCAAGCGGCAGACACACAGTCGAATTTCTTCGATTTACAGTAGAAGGTCCACAATCAGGTTACCTGATTGGAAATTGGAGCCGTAATTTTCAAATGACCGATTTGAAAATAAATTTACTGTACATACCATGATATCATACTGGATGTTGTCTGTGAGTTTAGCTATGAAAGGATAAGTCCTACTATTTGCTAGTAGGATAAGTCCTACTTTTTTAAATGCATCACACAGCTAGTTTTAAATGAATATCATGCTTTCCTCTGCAGGAGAAAGTCTGGTGAATCTATCATTCCAGCACCATGGTCAGAGTCACAGCTAGTGCAGTGCCGCTACATGAAATTAGCACCATGGCCAGAGTCACAGCTAGTCTCAGAGTCTCACCATTTATTTAGCACATTGGCCAGAGATGTTTTTCATTGTCTCCACCAATTGGTTTTGTTTTACCATGCTTTGTGGTACACAAAGAAAGTGCCACAGTCCTGCCTCCAATGGCCGGCCCAGAAGTGAATTCCCTATTCATTCTCCTCTTTTCAACGACTTTATAAAAAGTATTTCTAAAAGACATTTACATCACAAAGCCAACTGGGGTTGTGACCGCTCATAACAACAAACATATTTTTGGAGAAAGAAAAAATGTCAGGTTACTTTTTTTGTATTGTATCTCTTCTTTGTAATTATTTGTTCGGAACAAAATATTGTGTTTCATGTCATGATTTGTCATGACCAGAGTTACCTTTGTGCGACGATTACAAGGTCTTTAAATTAATGGGCCAGGCGTCTTCATGAAAGGGGATGGGACTGGGGCACTCTATACAGAAAACTCTCAATACATGAAAAATAAGCTAGCTTCTGTTTTATGTGAGTGTGGTCATGTGCATGTACATGTGTTACTCCTTTATGTTTGGATGTATTCATGTGCCAATTACATGTTCTCTTTTTCTCATGTTTCCAATTTACTGCAGCTGGAAACATCAAAGCAAGATGACGGAGATAATGAGGAGAGCTTTATACAGACCAGAGTAAGGGGATAACAAGCACTGAACCCTCTTCACTCTCTTAATACGTACCAATTTGGGGCTGCCTTGCTTTATACCATAATTATCAGATCAAATGTTGCTTGTGCAATGTTAGTATTTACATTCACAAGTCGACATTAAGTCCTCAGGGAGAACCTCACCAACAATTCTTGTGTGTGTGTGTGTGTGTGTGTGTGTGTGTGTGTGTGTGTGTGTGTGTGTGCGTGTGCGTGTGCGTGTGCGTGTGCGTGTGCGTGTGCGTGTGCGTGTGCGTGCGTGCGTGCGTGCGTGCGTGCGTGCGTGCGTGCGTGCGTGCGCACTTGTGTAGAAGCGACAGTGGTGGTGTCTGTGATGTCTTGCAAGTCAGAAGGATGACACATGCTGTAATAATCTTCATCAATACAGCTATTGAGATGCATTGATTCACTCCAATAGTTAATTAAAACAACCAATTTGGCAACACTGGCTCTGGAGCTGGTGTTGCACTGTGGTGAGCAGACTGTTCCCAGTTCCCTGGCTCCTACTTGCTTCAAGTTGTATTTGACCAGAACACTGAAACTCTTAACTGATGAGAAGGTTTATTTATTTGACAAGGACTTGAAAACCACATTGGACAAACCAAATGCAGTGCTTAAAGTGTACGCAGCATGAGTGCTAGTTTTCAACACATACGGTATCCATGGTTTCCTGCACTGTCTGCACTCATATACTCAAACAGTGTATTTATTTGGAGATGCCCCCTGGGTCAGTCTGACTGGAAATACCAATTGTGTCTTGTTGTAAAAAAGACAGACTTACTCCATGTTGTCTATTTTGCATATCAGGTGTACCTTTGCAGATATGGTGGAGGCAAGCTCTAAAACCCAAAGAATTGCACTCCTGAGATCAGATGCCCCTCTAACAGTCTAACAGTAGCAGTCCCCTTTAATGTGCCAAGTATGAGATATTATTTTTATTACAAGGCTCAGGCTGCCAAATATGAGGATTTTGTGTTTTCAGTGGTTTGATGTTACCATGGCGCTCTTTGGCGTTTTCCAGTACCTCAGGGGTCATTTCAACCTTCCCCCATATCCATCCATTTGGAGCCCCAGCATTGAGTACATTTGCTACCATCTACAGTGCCTGCACACCAAGGTTACTGGACGCAGACACAGCAGGGGTTGTCCTGCAGCATCCTGCCACTGCATATTCATTGAGACATAAATGAGACAGGCGCACACAAGCACAGAAACAGGTTTGACATAATGGGCCAGTTGTATGCCAGTGCTTCCAGCACTTTCGAGTGTCATCACAGGAGACACTTGATGCAGGCAGTGAGGCCTAATGCTTTTACAAAGTACTGAGACAGATGGCAGCTTTTTTAAACTGAAACCGTGCTCAGATGTATTCTTCTATGCTAATTTTATTTAAGATCTCGTTTTTACTGTTAGTACGGTTCCAGTGTCACTAATGGCTAATGGATTTTATTCGGTCAGTATTTTGTCTGGGAATAGAATACAAAAACCAATTGCACATTGGTCTCTTTGAAAGCTTGTGTAATAAAATAGCTCTCAAGTGCTATTGTAACTCAATATAATAATTGATGTTGTTCTAAAAATAGATGGAAGTGAAAGTTCAGGTATTAGTATCACAGTACTTTGTATCAGTCTTTACAATTGCCTATGCCCTTCTCTCCTCTTGGAACAGAATATACAGCATCAATGACTACGTTCTCCTGTTCTATGCTGACATTTCATGCCTTTGCTATTCATTAAAAGTCTCATCTTGACGGCTGGTTGTAGATGAATGGGTAGAGAGCCTGTGTGGGAAGCAAAATGTTTGATTTGTATTATTTGTGGTTCATGGTGTAGTTGTGATTGTACAAATTCTTTGTGTGTGTGTGTGTGTGTGTGTGTGTGTGTGTGTGTGTGTGTGTGTGTGTGTGTGTGTGTGCGTGCGCGTGCGTGCGCGTGCATGTTGGATGCCTTGCTCTCTCGGCCGCCCTGCACCTACATACAGCTGGTGGTATTTTTTTAAAACACTAATTACACTACATATTTTCTACAGAACTGCGTCACAAGAACTTTCTACGCACTTATACAGGATATCTAAAAGTATACAGTATAAATGATTATTAAAGTGCTAAAATGATGATGCTGGATTAACTACACTTTTTAACTGAAATGGCAGATGTGTTCCCGATTTTAATGAGTTAAAGTATATATAAGCAATGGTTCTCAGAATCTTAATGGCATTTTTATCTTAGACCGTTTCATTATTATATCACTTATTGAAAATGGGTGCAATTCCCGATCGCTGTGGTGTAGCCAGGTATGGTGTAAGTCCTCTCATTGGCTGCATGGCGGCAAATCAGGTTTGGGTCCGTGCTCATTGGCTGCATGGCAGCAAATCAGATCTGGGCCTTGAGGTAGGCCCGAAAGCCTATACCACCAGGTCTGGGCCTGGGCCTACCAAATAATTATCCATAATAATTAAAACCAGTCATCAAGAGCTTCAACTCATGACAAACAAAGCAGAGGAGTACAGTAACAATTTTAATTGGGGGTCAGGTGATTTCTGGAACTTTTGACTTGCAGGTTTTAATTATTCTGGGTAATTATTGGGTAAGATCAGGCCCAGGGCTGGTGGGTTTCGGCCTACCCCAAGGCCCCAGACTTGATTTGCTGCCATGCAGCCAATGAGAAGACTTACACCATACCTGGCTACACCACAGCGATTGAGAATTGCAGCCAATATCTGTTATCTATGACAACCATAGCAGCCACAGTGACCCTTTAAAAAGCATAGTCCTCCTCCTCCACTACATTTGACTCCATCAGTCCTACTTTTCTCCCGTTATTCATTTGGCCACGCCTAGCGCGCCGTTAATGTTATAACAAGTTTGTATAGGAAGGGTTGGGCAGTTAAAATGAACATCAAATATCTAAATATTGTATCAAGTAATGTATAAATTGTCTGGGGTGTTCACATGGGACTGAGTAGACACAGCACAGTGAGGCTCTTCCTGATTGGCTAACAAGCCAATGACTAACAAGCCAATGACAAAGCTTATAGTATTAGGCAGGGGTTTTCAACCGGTGGTCCGGGGACCACCAGTGGTCCTTGAGAGGGTTCCAGGTGGTCCCCAGCTAAGTTGGTTAACCAGATGTAACTCTTGAGAACGTAAAAATGAAACCAAATGGACCCTTGCGGGTCCATTTGGTTTCATTTTTACACTCTCAAGAGTTAAAATATTCATCATCTTAATTAGCCCAGGTCTACACAACTAGAAAATGTAGCAGATTAATGGTCATTTTGGTCTGTACGTTTTGCCTGTCTGTGGAGCTAAAATGTCCTCAAATGGTGGTCCGTGGCTGAAATGCTGAATAAATGGTGGGCCCTGGTGTCAAAAAGGTTGAAAACCCCTGGTATTAGGGATTTCTTTGGAGGCCTCCTGCAGCCCCAGAGGCATCAAAAAGACTAGTTTTTTGGAGATGATCTAATTAAAGGAAGACCAGAATGTACCATATACTGTACTGTAGGTGTACACTGCATGGCATTGAGATCAAATAAAAGGGATTTCAATTTATGGTAGCTGTGCAAACAACTAGTGAATGTCAACTCTGAGCTATGATGGGTGGGTTGTCACTCAAAGTAGATCATCAGAGTTCACCCAAGACCAACTAAGTGCTTCTAGTTTAACTGAAGCCTACACAATCAACCTGTGTGAGAGATGTGAGATTCAGTCACAACAGCGGTTGCAGTGTGAAACAGACAAGTATGGTATCATGAACCGATTCATTCAATTCATGTTGTCAGGTTGACATTATTTAATTTCCACTGGAATTCTGTTAACCGAATGGATATACAATACTCCCCAATACATGAGCTTGTAGTAGCTATGATAGAGTACATCTATAGATGCAGTAGATAGAAACATGGGAGCCTGAACTTGAGAAATACATCAGGTAATTGTGGGAGCAGGGCAGGGTTTTTGAACCTTTCAGACTGGCCTGCTATAGGCTTGAGGCGCGGTTGGAACTTCCTGTTGTTCACAGTACATCTTACTATAGTGCTTGACTCTTATTTCTTAATCATTTTTGATCCACTGCTACTTCTGGTCTCTACAAGGCACTATTGAAAAACGTAGAATGTATCTATTACAATCCCTCAAAATGGATGAAACACAATGCAAGGCTTTGATTTCAAATGGACAAAGACATATTTAAGTACACAATACATGAACATGAACAACATGCAACAGTTATATGCTGTATCTAATGATGAAGAATCCACCCACTGGTGCCTCATTTCATAGGCTAGTGAGCACAGCACGTAGCTTTGCTGGAGTATTGAGTAGTTAATTAATGGTAAAATTACCAGGTAAATGATCTATGAGGTGAAGACAGGTGGATAATCATTCACAGATCATGTGGAAAGGCGAGCCATGGATCGGTAGAGCTAATTTCAGAATCCTGCAAACAATTTTGTTTATGAAGGCAGATTTAATTCTGCCCCCCGCCTCTCATAAAACATGAACCCTACCACCATATATCTGTTATAGCTAGGAATTTACAAGGGTATTGTTATATTGCTGCTTGGGAGATATGGGAGATTTTTTATTTCACCCCCCCCCCCATGCCTCTCTGTCTCTATCTTCTCTCTCTCTCTCTCTCTCTCTCTCTCTCTCTCTCTCTCTCTCTCTCTCTCTCTCTCTCTCTCTCTCTCTCTCTGTCTCCTTCTCTCTCTCTCTCTCTCTCTCTCTCTCCTTCTCTCTCTCTCTCTCTCTCTCTCTCTCTCTCTCTCTCTCTCTGGGAGGGCATAATGAATACTTTTATTATGTATTGTAGACCTGGTTAAATCCAGTCAGTATTGTGTGAGATAACCTTCAGATAAGAGACAATTCTTTCCCAGGGTCAATATGGTTGCGACCACAACCATTATCCCGATACTGTCTGTAATGGAAGGTCAACTGTTAAAAACTGTTGTCTTTGAGAAATGGACTTCATTACTGCTGGCTGTTACCCTCAATAATTCACTTCGGTGTAAACTAAAGTGCATTTCAAAATATCCACAAAAATGGCCATGTTACTGGAGAATCATATGACCTTCAGAGAGAGAGAGAGAGAGAGAGAAAGAGAGAGAGAGAGGGTGTGTGTGTGTGTGTGTGTGTGTGTGTGTGTGTGTGTGTGTGTGTGTGTGTGTGTGTGTGTGTGTGTGTGTGTGTGTGTGTGTGTGTGTGTGTGTGTGCGTGTGCATGTGTGCGTGTGCATGTGCGTGTGTGTATGTGTATGTGTGCGCGCACGTGCAGATGAAGGTCAATGTTCCATCTAATACCTGCACTTGCTGTGCTATAGCAGGCAAACATTGATCAAGTAATAATTCTATAAATATTATTAATAAATAAAGTTAAAGTTAAAGATGTATGTAATGGTCCACTTAGTTACCAACTCTCATTTGTAGATTGCAGTGGCAAATATTATACAGTTAATCCACCACTTGTAAACATTAGTTAGTAGACTTTGTTGATTTTGATTATTACAAACAGAGGTTGTTAATTGTTGTTGTTAATAAATAATTACACTAATAGTGTAATTATTATTACCCTTATATTCAAAATATGTCTATACCTTTTATGAATTTGAATACCTGGAACGGTCATTTCTTTTTTCATCCCATGATTTTGTAACCCATTCACACAGTGCCAATTCATAATGTGATCCTGGGCTCTACACACCCTCTGCCAACCTGGGGAGGCAGCGGACTTGCATCATACTTCCTTCAATGCATGAGGAGTCCAAGCTGCCTTCTTTTCACCTGACGGGGGAGTTTCCCTGGTTGGACGTAGCATGTGGAAGGAACACGTTATTCCAACCAATTCCTGCCCCCTCCAACAGGTGCCCCATCAGGGAGGCAGTTTAGAGCCCAGGATTACTGCATGTTTTTATGAGGGTATCAAAATGGTAATTTAATTTTCTGCAAAATGAATAATTAACCAGTACTTTTGGAGGTTTTGGTATTAAGGTATACCTTTACGCTAATACCTTTGTACTTTGATAATTTGACATTTGTACGTTTTAATGGTGTAGTTCCCTGAAAGTCATATTGTGAAAGATCTGTATCGGAATCGCATTTGGAGCAAAAAATAATTATAATAAAAAACTTGATCGTCAAGATCAGGAAGAGATCTTGAGCTGGAAGTGTTTAAGAGACAGACATAATTCTCTCTCTCGGCCGTCCTCAGACGAGCTTCCATTGGTGTCTCCGGTCCTTCCGTTTCTCCATACACCCAGCCAGCTCTGAAGAGCTTTCAGGTAATTCTGCTGGAAGAGAAACAGTCCACCAAAGCTGAGCTTTCTGTCCAAATTAAGTTACAAAACACTTGAGGGTTATGCATGAGGTTTCAAATTGGAATGTTTTTTTTCCCAACCTCATATAAATAACTCAAACATTAATGACATCGGAAGCGCTCAAACGAGGTAAATCATTAAGCAATCTTAAAAGGCGCCCATGGCATGGAAGAATAAAAACTATTTAATTTGCGTGCCCCCATGGTTTCAGTTAAAGTGCTCCACTGAATGTGTTGTGGATGCTTTAGGGCTAACTGGGTGTGTCAAGTTTGTTAATCTCCCAAAGTTGAAGCTTAGATGAAACTTAAGACTCTTTGGCAACAGATGTGGCATTTCATGTTAAGGACCAAGTTAACTCTCTCAGTGCCAGCCCTTTTTCATATTTTTGGAGGTCGCCAGTGCCAGCGATTTTCATCTAAAAGTCATATTTCATATTTCGGTCCATGTTTCCCGACGGACAAGTTAGTAGGACGGACACACACTTTTGGTTCCGGGTTAGTCCGTCCCTTGTTATGGTCTAGCAATGGTCGCTGCGGTCGCTGCTAGCTGCTGTTAGCATGGGGATCGTATTAAACCGGCGCCGGTAAGTAACGTCACGTACAGTAGCGTTAACGTCAGCGGCATCAGTTGTTACTGTAAATCATAATGATAACGGGTGACGTAGATTCATTTCCACGGCACGAAAACTGTTAATGTATGACTGTAACAAATGATACAGTACATGGTGCTCCAGCTAGTTCAGGCTACTTTATCATACTACAGTGCCACACAAAAGCGTCCATGCTTGAAATGCAATGCGATTGACACATTTTGAGCTTGTCGGTTCGTATTTTGTTTATAATTTGCATCTGTTTGCAGTTGGGGAATGAGGTTTCCCCCAAAAAGAGGCAATACAAGAAAGCAGTAAGATAGTCCTGATGATGAGATCTTAAACGGTAGCCTCACGGCTAGAGCGTACTGGGTTTGATTCACACTGGAGATGCGGGCACTAGGGGGCACTAGGAGTGTGGTCTCTTCTCAGTGCCCATGTACTAGGTGGGGTTGGCAAAAAGGGGCTTTCTCTGTGGAGTGCATATTGTTCTTCCCGTGTCCGCTAGGCCTAGAGTATGTACGTATGTTACCTCTCAAAAAACATGCAGCAATCCTCTATACTGCCTTCATCTGGTCAGCCGAGGCATCTGATTGAAGGGAAAAGAAACTGGTTGGTGTCTTTTCACATGCCCACATAAACTCCCCTCTGCCAGTTGAAAAGAAGCAGAAGCATTATTTAAAGAGGACGTAAACCAGAAAAATATATGATACAAAATGTATTCCCTGTTTGTCACACCACAGAGTAATGTATTTTAGCCCCACAAACCAAATATTTATGATTGAAAATGTCGCTATGTTTCAGAAATGATGTTTAAACATGTGTGAAATTCAATGGAAAAAATCTGGCCCAATTCTCCAGGACTGTAGGGGCGTGGCTGGCCACTGCTGTGAGCTAATTAGCATGTTCATGAGCATTATGCTAATAAGCATATCTCTCGCCATCCAAACAGCCTGTCTGTCAACAAGCCAGTACTACAGCGCGCTAACTTTACGTGCGTGCGTGTGTGTGTGTGTGTGTGTGTGTGTGTACGGCAGTGTTGTTTGTTTGAGAATATTTTGTCTTAGTCTTAGTCTTAGTCTTTTGAGTAACACATATTTCGTCTTTTAGTCCCATTTAGTCTTCTGAAATTCATTTTTTTAGTCTTAGTCTAGTCGACAAAATATCAACGTCGATTTAGTCTTAGTCTCAGTCTTAGTCTTTATTTAGTCTTAGTCTTTTTTTAGTCTTAGTCTTTTATTAGTCTTAGTCTTTTATTAGTCTTATAGTCTTTGAGGTTTAGTCTTACTCTTGCAATTTTAGTCTTACTAGCTTTCAACATGCCATACAGATTATACAGGCATATTTAGTTTGCATGTTGCATGGAGGCAAACAGCAAGATTGGTTGTATAAACCAGTGGTTTTCAAAATTTGATACCAGGGCCCACTATGTATTCAGCATTTGAGCCACGGACCACCATTTGATGACATTTTAGCCCCCACAGACCCAAAACTAAAGATTTATTTTGCTTTGGTTTGAATGGTTTCATGTGTAAACATGAAACCAAATGGACCCGCAAGGGTCCATTTGGTTCCATGGTTACGCTTTCAGAGATTTACATCTGGTTAAAAAAAAAGCTGGGGACCACCTGGAATCCTCTCAGGGACCACTGGTGGTCCCCGGACCACCTGTTGAAAGCCCCTGGCATAAACAGACAAGTGTTCTGCGGGGCAGGGCTGTGGCACGCATTGGGAAACGTTTGCAGCCTATTTTTCAGAGCGCTGCGTTTCATTGGCATTGTTTGTTTGGCTGAACCATTTCGGTTGTTTTGCTCGGTGCAGCGCTGCCGTGGGAAGCCATAGCGGGCAGTTTAGAGTGCGTCCGAGCGTGGTTGCATCGGCGGTGAGCAGCTGGCGGCTCAGCCTCAGTCTATGTCCGTGTACAGTAGCAGGAGCTCCGCTGCTTCTGAGTCTGAGGGGCGGCACGCAGCGGGCTGTACCAGCGCTATACGGACATGGACGGAGCCGGTGGCTGCTGCTGCCGCGTGCGCTCGAGCTGCTTTCTGGGCTGCCTGCTGTGGCTTCTCGCGGCGGTGCTGTATCGAGTGAGATGGCCAGCGCGGTTCAGCTAGACAAATAGTGTTGATGAAACAACGTGGCGTTCTGGGGGTAGGCTGCGGGTGTTTCCTCCGTAGTAAAGTAGTAAAAACTCCTGGTGGTGCCACAGTTTCGCATCGTGGAAGAATTGTTTGTTTGTGCAACCAATCGTGAGCTTTTCCTCCATCCAGCATGCTGACGATCAACCTAACATGATAACGCATTGGGAAGCGTTCTGATTGGATGTCTTCCCAACTAGTCCCCCAAAAAGAAAAGTTGTGATTGGATCTCATTTCCGTTCGTCCCGCCCTAACATTTTCGTCTCGTCTGATTCGTTGACGAACGTGTCCATTACAGTACGTCTTCAAGTTCGTCTTTAGAGGATACTTTTCGTTTAGTCTTTGGATCGTCTTCGTCTTGGAAAAAGCTTTGTTGACGAGCATTTTCGTCTTAGTCTTAGTCAACGAAAACAACACTGGTGTACGACATACGGATTGAGGAAAGAGACTGACTGACTACAGCGGTCCCATCGTGGTCCCATATCCTGTAGGCATGGCCACGGTCCACAGGCCAACAGACAGCCAACGGAGTGGAGGTCCGCCGTTACTACGGTATATGATTGAATGACTGAGTCAGAGTGACTATAGAATGACTACTACTAAGCTGCTGGGTCTGTACAGGTATCCTATAGAAACGACCGAAATGAACGAAATGATCAGATTATTTTGGTGAACGACCAACTCGTTCACTAATGTGACCGACAATTCCCAACACTACCCGATGATGAGAGGCAGAGCCATAGAGTATAGACAGAGTTGCGACAACTCCGTCCACTTCATCGACCGGCGTTGCACGCCGACGTCGGCTGACATCGGCCGGAAAGATAAAAATTGGTGAGCTTTTCGGCCAAATCGGCCGACGTTTGGCCGGGGATAACCAATCAGAGCCAAGTGCTGCTTTTTTGCCCTCGACCCGAAACCATTCAGCGCAGTTTGGTTCCTAGTTCCGCCCCACTTCCTCCTCCACCATACTTTTTTTTTTCAGCCATTCTAAGCGAGAATTTACGGTAATGACCGTTGGCGTCGCTCATATCGACCGACATTTCTTGTCCATTGCCCGCCGTCGCCCGCCGTTAAAACGTATTGTTAGGTAGTGTGTAAAACGCCGCCAAGCTCTCCATCGATTGTTACTAAAAAATACTCAGTAGTTTTCAGCTGTCATCCACAAAATCACGCATAGAGAGCAAACAAATGTCAGTGCTTTAGTCAGCCTACAGGCAAACACACACTGTAGTAACTACGCTTTCTTATATATCTATGGTAGCTACTAGCTAGCTATCAACCAACACCACCTTCACCAGAGCAGCAGCACCCCCAGCTGTGAGTAAGAGGGGGCGGGGCTTCGGCTTCTAACTGCCTATATGGAATATGATTTATATACAGTAGTACTGTAGGCTCATTAGCATAATTCGGCGTGACTAAGTCATCAAGCCGAATTATGCTAATGAGACCAAACCTACCCATGGCATGAACCAAAACAATTATTCTACAATGCTGTAAAATAATGTTTTTTTTTGTCCAGGGTTATAAAAATGAACTTTGTACATGATTTTTTATGTCTAAAAGAAAATGGCTGAATTTGGTTTACATCCACTTTAATTGATACACTTTGGCTCAGATTATTGACCATTTATTGCAAAGCTATTGCATGTTAATATGGCGGCTTGGCTCTGCTCATGTGATATTAGATGATCTATGTACTGATCCGTGGAGAGGTGCAGTCCTTCGCCGGTTGAATGGTGGTAGCACCTGTCAGCAAGCAGTGAATTGAATCGCTTTTAGCAGTAATCATTTCAAACGGGAAAGGTATCAATCGAAGGGTAAGAAAAAAATACTCAACTGCAACCCTTAACATTTTAACAGAGACAGAGAGACATCAACAGAGAGACTTCAAAGCAATTGTTTATTATCGGACAGTGTGATTTCTTTCCCCGGCTTTTCTGATGTATTCTTGTGGTAATAGAATTTTGCCATTTTTTCGCCTTTCAAACCTGATTTTAAGCATTTTTGTGATGACTCAATTAAAATGTAAAAAAAGGGCTGCAGTTGAGTATTTTACAATATTTTCTCTCGATTGATACTTTTCCCTACTTTCCCCACACTTTCATCCTAAAGGGGCTTAATTCGCTGCATGTCGACCCTTGGAGCTTAGTTGTATAGTCCATTCACATTTCAGATCTTTCTGTCTAAATTTCAACAAGCACATATTTCCTCATGACTATTTACCATGCTGCAAATTATGTTTATTCAGGAACTATGGTTCAGTTCCAACAAACCGTGAATAGCATCTCACTCTGCATGTGGCACAATAAACACTAAAGGGGTGAATTCCCAAAGGGATTGCAAGGCCTTTGTGGCCATTACACGAGCAAATAAGACAGAAAACAAGCGATTAATTCTCCCCCAGAAAGTGTGAAATGGATTCGTACAATATTATGTGTTGCCCAGCAAATAGCATCTCTGTGCTCTGGTGCTCTTTGCGGGGATTTAAATGAGGTAGTTTTACATTTGGCACCACATTGGCCCCTTTCTATGCAAATGAACACCACTGCAAAATCAACAACATCCATTTCGTAACATAAGTGCTAATAGCCACACACAGTTGGAGTCAAGCAATGTTAGTGTCTTCATTTTGATTACTACACAGGCATTATCCATTTCCGGGCTTTTGCTACATAAAGCCTAACCACCAGCCACACAAGCTCTGGGGCTGACTGCTCAATCTAGGCAGGTGACCAGATGTCCCCCTTTGTGTGGGGCAATCCCTAATTCCCAATACTTCCAAAGGCATCCCACAAATTGTCACACTGTCCTCACTGTTGGTCTCAACTGTAAAATGTTACGGCCATGCTTGTGCCAGCAATATCATTTGTGAACCAGACCTTAAGTTAAAACCGGGAAAGTGTCATTATCTACATTGCTATTATTGCTATTGCTATATTGCTATTTATTTGCTATTGCTATTTATTTTAAGCATTACTTTGGCCAATCAAAAATAGCAGACACAGTATTATGTATATAGCCTGGCCTCAGTCTGAAATGTCATGTTAGTATCGGGGGAAAAAAATAAGGTAGTATTTTTTAAGGTGATGATTCAGGGCTGGGGCCAGGCTAGAGTATACCATGATGGCATGACATGTTGTGATCTTGTCAATCTGTTATCTTTGATAACAATATCATGCAATATCATGATTGTAAGATCAAAGGAAGATGGCATTCCCAGTCTTTTTCTTGTCTGGTACAGCCCTTGAGGTCCGTGATGAGGTCAAGTACTTAGGCCATTATATAACTAATGACCTATCAGATGATAGGGACATTTACCGGCAACAAAGAATGTTATATGCACAAGCAAACATGATTGTACGTAAGTTCAGTATGTGTTCAGCTCATGTAAAGTCCACTTTATTTAAAACCTTTTGTACACCAATGTATACTGCCCACCTGTGGCGACACTACAAAAAGAGCAGTATGCAGAAACCTAATGTGGCTTATAATGATGCCATGAGGCTTTTGCTTAAAGTGCCACGATGCAGCAGTGCAAGTGAAATGTTCTGTCTGTATTGGTGTACCCACCGGTCTGCTGCGCTGAGGAATCTCATGTACAGATGTATGTGTAGGTTATCAGATTCTGGCAACCGCATTATCTTAATTCTGACTAACCCTTTATTGAGCTCAGTCAGATTTGTTTCAAAACTATGGAACCATTGGCGTGTTAGCCTGTATAGTGGGATTTTATGATTTTATGCAGACATTTTATGTGCCTCTGTTTGTACTTGTGTCTGTCTGTCTTTTTAAATGTCACTATGGACCATGTGTCCTTAATAAAGTTTGAATTGAATTGAATTTGAAAAATCTTTGAATATGCTCCTATACATATAAAACATTGCCTAAACATTGTTAACTCAAATATTTGCTGCTTGGGGGTCCCTGGAACAAAAGCTTTTGCGATGGGGTCTACAATAATATTGTGGGGGGACTTAACATAAAACAGTTTGAGCACAACTCATACTGTATACAGTAGCAACAAAATTCAACTTTTGTATTTGGAGACATTTGGGAACCCATCGTCAAAAACACAACAAAACAAAAAAACGCACCCGCTGCTATTTCTTTCCTTTGAATTTTCATCTTGGAATTAGAATAGAATAGAATTTATTGCAGATAACAAGATGTTGGGTCTGCCCTCAGTCCTCCTCCAGTGGATCTCTTATGTTTTCATTCATACATTGCCCCTGCTGACAGATTCAGTAGCGCAACAGAATCTGTTTTCAAGAGATTAGTTATAGAGGTACTATCATCTGTGAAGAGCATGCATGCACTTTTGAGAGGCTATAGGCTATGTCTTCCTTCCTATGTCCAATGTGATTGGCCAGAATGAGATGACATATGTTGATGTGTTGCACGATGATAAGAGCGCCCCACACTTCACACAGGTGTGATTGTTTCGAAATTCAGATGCCCTTTCTTCAGTCAGAAACCAGGGGGTTGCAGTCATGATTCTGGTGTTGCATTTTTATTGTAAGAGGCAACAAGCCTCTCCATTTATGTGCAAAGAGGGGGAACAATTATCCTGTTATGACAAACTCACCTCAGCCAACCCCACCCAGTCCAATCAAGTGTCAGGTTTCTGACAGCCACATTAATCTGGATAAACAAGTTCGGATCTGATAGCAGAGGTTTGCTTTTTTGTGAGCGGAGCCTGTACATGTGTCCACCACTATGCTTTGCATGCTGATTGGAGAAGGTCTCTCATTATCCGATGACTGTGATCAGAATGATTTATAAAGCAGGGCTGAGAGAGTGCAATGAAATGAATCACACAGAAAATGCAGGGCGGGGAGGCAACTCCTGACATCTAGGACTACTTTGTTGCCCTGGTGACCACTCTTGACTGTTATAATGGCCATGTAGACATCAGCAGTGCTGCTGTTTTCTTGATGATTCAGTGCAGAGAAACCGGCTTCTTTAGGCCAAGACCGGGCTTTTATGGCCCTTCAGTGTCACTTCAAAGAGCCTTTAACCAGCCTGCAGCTGTGACACACAGTAGTGATGCTAATCTTGGGGTGCAAAACGACCCGCGACTGCCTGCATTCATAAATAATTTGACCCGTCCCAACCCATCCTACCAAAAAAGTCAACATTTCTCGTACGGGCGTAGCAGGTCAACCAACGCAACACTAACATACATTGACACGTGTATGCATATATGCCGTGTGCAGTTGAAAATGTCATGTGAAGGTCGAGCCGAATTGATCGTCTTGAAGTTCAATGTCATTCGATTTAATCTTTATCACACTGCACAATGTGCCAGGCATTTGTTTCCATATGATTTTTTTATGCCTGCATTATTATGACCTTGAATCCATTGTCTGCTGGTATGCGAGACCTCAGTGTTGTTAATAAATGAATAAAAATAAGAGATCTTTTGACACTGTGTGGAAAGAAGACTTTTAAATAAACAAATGTTGCGCTAAAACTTTAGAAATAGTTCAGCAATATGATGCTAGTTTTGTGAATGGATTTATTTTTAATGCATGTCCCCACTACCCTCCACAAAATGTACCGTACTACTCTTGTTAAAAAAAAAAAAAAAATCCAAATCCTTACAGTATCATAGGCTCATGTGTTCAAGACAGCTCTGTCCGAAATCATAATTGGCTATCTTTGACTTTCAAAGTTTGCGAACTTGAGTTGTGCCTGAGCTCGGATCACATGTTTTATGTCCTCGCCAAATCTCATTGCCAGGCATCTCATGCATGACAGGGTTTGATTTGGCCAAGTCAGCCAACCACAGTTTAAACTTTAGAGTAAGAGTAATAGATGGGCTCAAAGAGTATCTGAAAAGGAAATATGGAGGGGTTAGTGAATAGGAGAAAGCAAACAGATATGAAGAGGGCGAGAAAAAAGAAGACAGATTAGAGGTCTTCACGGGTCTCAAAAATTCCATCCGAAAACCGAAATAAATCTGTGCAATGTCCACGATTCCAAACTGTTCTGAAAATATTTTCAAATAAATAAACCAGAACTGAGTCGATCCGTGGCATTTCTTTACGATTCCGAACTGTTCCGAGATTTCTTTCAAATGGTGGCGCCAAATGCGACATGCACAGGCATTCCGAGAGACCCGACTTTATGAACTAATATAGCTGACGTATTGAGCAGTTACCATTTTATTATTAACACTCACAAGAGAGTATGGAAGAGAGACCCAGACAGACAGAGAGGGAGGCGGATCCTACTAATTGCCCAAAAGTACGCAAAACAACCCAAAAGTACCCAAAAGCATACCCAAAACTACCCAAAAGCATACCCAAAACTACCCAAAACTACTCAAAAGCATACCCAAATGTACCCAAAATTACCCAAAAGTATACCCAAAAAACCCCAAACTACCCAAAAGCATACGCAAAACTACCCAAAAGCATACCCAAAACTACCCAAAACTACCCAAAAGCATACCCAAAAGCACCCAAAACTACCCCAAAAGCATATCCAAAAGTACCCAAAAGCATACCCAAAAGTATCCAAAACTCAAACTCAAACCCAAAGTATTCCATTTTGCGCAAAAATACTTTTTCGCTGAAAGGTGGCGGATTTTGGAGCGTATCGAAAGAGACTAATGAGCAAATGAAGCCTGGAAATGGCTTGCGAAAAGACTTCTAATTGGAAAGCACTGCACACGCATTATAGCGCATTTGAAGAGTTCTACTCTGCCAATGAAAGCATTGTTAATGTAAGTTATATTTCTACAAAACAGCTCAGACGCAGACATCCAAGGAGACTCTCCGTATGTCCCTGGCCAAAATGTAGCCTAAATGTACAGACTCCCACCACGTTTGTTCATGAAAGTCACAGGGCAACTACAGGTCCTATATTTACAGTATCTGTATCATGATGCATGATAACTGCTGAAGATATGCAAGTGATATCATACCATAAACAGCTGTTTTACATGGCAAGGTTCTGTCCTTAGATATTAATCATTTCGTTAATAAAGTTCAATCAGCAACAAAGTCTAATGCACACCTGTGAGTCTTTGGGACGGGTGTGTAGGCAGGCAAAAAGCTTGAATCAGGATCAATATACCAATGTACGGAGGCCCGCACACCGTCTATACTTGCAAGTAACTTTTTATTGAGGCAACGTTTAGGTCAAAGGACCTTCTTCAAGCATCTGACACATAATGGCAGCAACACAGTTATATAAACATTCACATGATTCAATGTCCAATCAGGCCTTTTCCAGGCCTTTACACTGGCTTTACACAAGGCCTTTTAATAAAGAAATGAAATCCTAATTTACCGAAAGGGGTTATGATTTGGTGTGTGTGGAAAAGGCCTTTACACTGGCTCTTAATAAACCCCGCTCTCAATTATTGCAAAAAAGCAACAAAAAGCAGAAGAAATTCTCTGTCACATGCGTCACCACTTATTCTGCCAATTCCCATAAGATCCTATCTATTTTTAAAAAACATTGGCACATACTCAAGTCCGACCCTGAATTGTCACAACTTTTCAAATACCCTCCCCTTTTTTCTTTCAAAAGGGGCAAAAACTTAAGAGATCATCTGGGACATGCAGACTTTGAGTCCAATGTCCCTTTTACGCGTGGTCAGACTCTGCTCTCTCCCCTTCCTAAGGGTAATTATCCATGTGGCCACTGCATGCAGTGTAATAACACTATCAAAGCCACATTGTTTAAACATCCACACACAGGTAAACAATTTAAGATCAAGGTAAGATCAAGTTAAGGGTACCACGAGTGTGATCTATCTTATTCATTGTGCATGTGGACTGGCCTATGAAGGGAAACCTCTAGACAATTTAAAAAAGAGGATGAGCGAACATAAAAGCTCAATCCAGAGAAGTGATTGGGACTATCCCGTTGCAGTGCACTTTTAATGATTAGCACTTTAATGAGAGTAGAAACACATGAGACTATATATAATGCACAGAACAGCAGGAAGGAAAGACAATTATGCATTCAATGCACAATTGCTTCCTATGCAAAGGTGCCTTTGTGACCTCGATTTTGCACTGGATGTGGCATGCATATGTGTGCATTTGGAGGACTGCCTATGAGTTAGGCCTACATACTGTATCTCGATGCACAAACACAGACGTGTGTGTGTGTGTGTGTGTGTGTGTGTGTGTGTGTGTGTGTGTGTGTGTGTGTGTGTGTGTGTGTGTGTGTGTGTGTGTGTGTGTGTGTGTGTGTGTGTGTGTGTGTGTGTGTGTGTGTGTGTGTGTGTGTGTGTGTTTATTTTTCCATTGGCTACTCAGATTGACTAGTGGGTGACTTTCACACCCAAAGATGCATCATTATTTTGGGGGCAGCTAAGAGTTTTGTACACTGACAATGACATTTGTCAGCTGACGGGTGTTTGTACGATATAGACCATGCCCATGTAAACTGAGCTACATGTAAACAGACCTTAAATCTGATTTGTTTTTCTGCCTGATCTTGAGGAAAAATGTCACCATTTGTCACATTTCTGTGCACGTCCAACTATTCTTGTTTTATTCCCTATAGATCACATTTACCTGTTTTTAGAGGTGAATAAACTTGATTTACTGCAATAATTATATTATGAATATTTGCTTCCAACAAGACACCTCAGATTGATTAAATGATAACACTGATGTGAACCAACAATTAAAACTGAACACAAGCACTCCACAAGTTTATTTTGATTAGAATTTGCCTAGTTACTGTAGCATTCTTAAATTGTTGCCATGGCTGCAAATTCTAAAAACAGATGTGTGATTAAACAGGTTTGATTCTTTGATTGTGTTATATAATAGCAAGTTTATTATCAGTGTTTGTGTGCTCAAGTAGCTGAGAATAGTCACAAAGTAAAGAAATTAGAACAGCTCCAGCATGTGTTATCATGCACATTTTATTTGTGCGGTATGTCAATTGTTCCATTTGAAGTGTCGCAGTGCAGTTCCAATTATAAATAATTGTGGTGTGATTATGGTTAAATGAACGTCATTCCACATGAGAAGCAACTGCTGCAGGCAGTTAGCTGTAGGCTAATACATTTTCAAGGCAAGCTTTCAGGTATTATGGGGAGGTGCAGGCAATCTGAGGTCCTATAGCGATAAGCGGACGGTGGCTCCCTGCGTGAAAAGCCCTTGAGTGCACATCTGATGAGCTTATTGATGCTTTCTGTCTGTCAGGGTTTTTACCCTCTTTCCCTCAGGTGCACATGATGACAAGGAAATGCTGTCGTCAACACATAATCAAAACTAGAACATCACCAGCTGTCTACTCTACAGAACTTATCTGGATGTAGTGCACGTTTGACTGCATGACATTAACATTCAATGAACTCTCTGTTCTATGTCGTATTTCTAGACATATCTCAATGCTCAGTAAATGCTGTAACTTTTAGAATGTATTTGAAAGAGCAAATACACCTATGCTACTGATTCACTACCACTATACAACGGCCAGTAGGCCACATACATTAATGAGAATGATATATCTCTGATATAAGAATATATGTGTCTATATGTATATAGATATATGATATATGATATGTGATATGTGTCTACATGCTTTGGTAGATGGTATCATATTCGGCAGAGTTGGAATTTAAAATACTGTATATTGGATAGTGATGCTATCCCAACTGTCCCAACTGGCATTGTGTTTTGTTTATGGTGATGATTTAAAATGATTTGGAATATAAAAAAAAAAAAAAAATGGAACAGCCTTACCCAGCCTCTGATAGACTGCAATGAGGCTTCAATAACCAACAGACCTTTGGGCTTTAGGCTTCATTGACTGAACAAACACAGGAAGATGCTTCATGATCCGACCATTCACAAGGCTCAGGGATTTGGTACATAGTAGACACCGGTCTATCTCTGGGATGATGCTCTTGGTCTCACTTAATCACAAGTAGAAAATCTGAGCATTAGTTCTGCAGCCATAATTCATACACACACATCCATTACAGGCCATATGTTTTCAGTGGTTAAGGTACAGTACAGCACTTTGTCTCGCAGCTAATGCCTTTATTTGATATGATCCATTAACCAATTACAGAAGTATGGCTACATTCTGCAGATCAAACAAGATTATGTAGTAAACCACTCAGATGTGATGTGAACGATATGGTTTCAATTTCATTGTCGGTGGAGCCTCCGGTTACAGTGGGGGCTGGCAGGAAGTTGGGTTGCTGGGGAAGACAGTAGGCCCTGAATGTGCTTTATGTGAGAATATCTTCATCAGCAGTTCTAATAACACAACAGACCCCGAGTTAGTAAAACATCTGCTAAATATATAAGCATGGGTCCTCACAACACAGAATGGGCTAATAAAGAATCTGCCCCAGTTTTAGCAGAGTCAGCGCTAGAGAATTGGGTTAGAAAAAATCTCTGAACTCCCATTGTGCCAATAGCATCAGTAAATAATAAAAAAAAAATGACCAGGCGAGTCAACAACAGAATCATCTGTTTAATTGTGGCAAAGTTTTTATGTGAAGTAATGGTAAATTTACCAGTTCAACATTTTCAAGAGCAGAGTTGAAATTTAAAGTAAGATGAATGAAGATGGTAGAAAACCAACGGTCCAAAGTGGCAATGTGTTTTGTTTATGGTGCCGATTTAAAATGATGTGTACCCTTTTTTCAATTCACACGTGAGATCCAAGTCAATGTTCAGATGGCAAGCAGATGTTTACATTTTTAAATATTAAATAAGTGATTTCACTTAATTCAAATTCTGTTTTTTTTTTCTTCTTTTTTGGCTAATCCTCACTACTACAGAGTGTGGTGACCATGTAAGGAGTTCCTCCCTGTCCCCCGTGAGCCCCTTGGGCCTATAGTTTGGGCTTTGGGAGAAAAGCCTTTAGTCAGGATAATCAGGCTCGTGTGGGGATGGGTCTTTGTGTATGTGTTTTTAGAATGTTGTACTTCCCCTCACTAGAGCATGTGCATGTTCACATCATGCAGACGGGGACCAGAGGGTTTTCCAAATCACATACTCAACAAACACTGTTGTAAGGACATTACAACAAACATTATATAAGAAATAGTTAAAGGTAGGGGAAGTGATTTGAAATTCATGGTGTAGTACCAGCCTGGTGCACTAGGGGCCCCCAAAAGTAGCTACACTATGTGAACCTGCTGCTCTCTCCTGATTGGAGGAGAATTGTGGTGACCTGGGGAACTTTTATTAGCTCCTCTGCTAACGTGGGGGAGGGGAAACTCCATATGTGGTTTCCACACCTTATAATAGAGCATTTTAACAGAAAAAAATATTTTTTGGGTGATATCTGACAAAAGTGAAATCACTTCCCCTACCTTTAAGAATAAAGGACAAAACCTAAAGTAAACCTAAAGTCTATCACCTCGTTATACAGTACTTGTATAGCTAACTAACTAATGGCAAAAACAGAAAGGAAAAAAAAAAATTAAAAAAATAAAAATACAAATGAGGTGGAAGAGAAAAAAATAAAATCAAGATTCCTAACTGTAATTGTGAACTGTAAATGTGGTTACATTGTGTATGTATTGACAGGATACAGACTGTACTTACCATGCTTACTAGGCTGTGTATAAAATGTTGTGACAGCTAGTACAGAATACCAGTGTTTCCCCTCGCCAGAAGATGGCTGTGCTGGGTGGTGGCCCACCATGCAATAATGCTTATACTGTAGGCAAAAACCTGGTATACAGGACATGTACAGTATGTACATGATGATGTGATAATGATTCGTTAAATGCCTTTCTTTCAGACATCAACGCTTATCAATACAACCCAACCTACTCCAGACCCTAGGAGCCATGTACACAGATTAGATACTACAAATCTCCAAGCCCTGGTATTTGCTGAAGCTACATTTTGACCTCTGGTCTGGTGTACAAAGCAAGGGACATACTGGCATTAACAACCAAGCCCGCTGGCAAGGACAGCCAGTCCTTGCAGGAATTGCTCCGGCCAGCCTCCGACGAGAGGCTGCTACTTTATCTGACCCAGGAGCCGGCACCAGACTGGAGAAGTCCTGCCATGTCGGGAATGCACCTGGTCAATACTGTGACTATTTCACTCGCAATTGTTCCTAAAATAGATTATACAGTACATTGAGACTTGAACTATTAATCTCGTATTTCACCTTTCTAAACTAAACGTGTTGTATATTTATGGAACATAGACTGAAATTGTTCACACAGTCGACCTAACTTTGTTACTACAGGAAAAATATGCACAAGCACTATACACTTTTCTTATTTTTTACTCTTTATTTGCTCTATATTCTATCTCTTTGATGTGCATACTTGGTGTTTGATTATATATTTGCTGCTGCTTCGTCTGAAGGAAGCCAAACAAAATAAGTCTTACTCTTATGTACCTAAAATGTAACAATAAAGCAGGGCCTTGAACTTTGAAGTTGAAGCATTTTCAATCAAAATCCAAGGCAGGCTTGGCAGCTCACTAGTCCATCCACTAGCTCTGAATTTCTATAAGACCTATAGACCTGCGCAGTGACGTCACCGCCTCTGTTCCAGAAATGGATTCCCCATTCATTTTTCTCATAGACTTTTCGAAAATAATTTACAGTATATAAAGACGATTATAGTGTTGTAGTTCTCGAGACATTGTCTCGTCTCGAGACCAGTCTCAAGACACATTTTCATTGTCTCGGTCTTGTTTTTGTCTCGCTTTGTTTTGTCTTGGTCTTGTCTCGACCTTGCGGCTCTCCACTTTATTTGTCTTGTGGTCTCGTCTTGTTCTCGTATAATTTTGTCTTGGTCTTGTCTCGACCTCGGAGCCATTGTCTCGGGTCTTGATCGCCAACAAGACCTCTCGAGACAAGACAATGCAAAGGAAAAGTTCTATTCATTGTGTGGAGCGAGGACCCATTCATAAAGACAGCTGCAGGCACAAATAGCAATATACTATTTTCTTCTGTAAATATTGAAAAGAAAGAAGACAGACACTGGGATGTGTCTGATTAGGGATTTATATTCTTGTTATCAACCATATTGCCCCAGCCCTATTATATTATTAGTAGTTTTGTTTAAAAATGTAATGGTGGACGGGGGCAAAACAATCAAATTCAGTGTTACTAATAATAGAAGATTGAAAATCATTAAAGGTAGGGGAAGTGATTTGAAATTCATGGTGTAGTACCAGCCTGGTGCACTAGGGGCCCCCAAAAGTAGCTACACTATGTGAACCTGCTGCTCTCTCCTGATTGGAGGAGAATTGTGGTGACCTGGGGAACTTTTATTAGCTCCTCTGCTAACGTGGGGGAGGGGGAAACTCCATATGTGGTTTCCACACCTTATAATAGAGCATTTTAACCCATAGGGGGCGGGTTACCCCGCACGTACTTCTCCCTTAGTGAACGGGTGCGCTGTGCTGTAAATATCCCTTAGTGGGCGGGAACCCCAATACGTGTTTCTGCTGTTTTTCAGCCGTTTCCGGGCCGATAGCCAATCAAATGCACCATAAATCGATGACGTATGGCTTCCAGGGTATCGCAAATGCATTTCCGGATTTTTTCATTGCTTGTTTTAGAGTATATATTAAATAGAGAGACCACCCGAGCTGCCCTCTCATCCACTTGCATTGAGTTGCTCACTCGCCTCAAGGTTCAGGGTGTTCTCTCTAGCATACTCATTACTCTAAGGTTTTGGCCAGTAGCATTAGCATGTCGGAGAAAATGGATCGTATAGTGCTGTGTTTCAATGGCCCACGTAAGAGAACACAGAATCGAATATATTTCGTGCGAGGACCCCCTCGCACGAATATTTTGTGCGAGGGGATTTATGATACGGATGACCAGCAACAGCAGCGGAGATGAAGATTTTGATGATGATTATAGCGACGCGACGATCGGGGGTTGCAACACACGGACATCTCGAGGTAAGAACAAATATTACTATCAGCCGATCAGACAGAAATATTTGCTATTGTTGTTATACAGGAGGATACGGGAGGATGATGAACAGCAATTTACTACAATGTCATTATAATGACGACGATTGGCGAACGCTATGTGTACCGTTATGCATGGAATTTACTACAGCAAGCCAACCACAAAGATTATGAATGTTTACCGTTATATGGAAACAATAAGCAACTTGGGCTACTACAGTGACCATAACGGTATAATAATGACTACAAAGGGCGTCATTATTATATTCACATTATTATCTGGAAATACTATGTGATGATAGTACTATTGTACACCATGTTGTTATAACTTTATACATGGGTGAAAACGGTACTAAGATGACTATATCAATTCTAATATAAAAAGCATTTGTAAACAACTATACAATGGTGTATACAATGGTGTGTGATACTACTACTACTATAATAATTGTAATAGTAAAGAAAATAGACTACTACTAATATGATGATAAAATAGCTATGACATTTTACTTATGTACATTTTCTACAATTCTGTAAGCAATAATTATAAACAATGTAGAGAGAATAATGTCTGAAGACATGATGGCTTATAGGTAAACATTTTTCTTTCCTCCAAGGTGACTAAAATGTATGTGAATTTGCAGGTCCAGGTCTACAGCTCCACCATAACCAGCCAGCTGATGTGAACCACGCTGGAAGCTGAGATGGTTCCTGAACTTCTCTTGTTCCTTTTGGACCTTCTGCAGCTGCTTTGGGCCAGCGTCTGAGTATGACAAGCTCAGAGACAACAGGATGAGCTGCGTTGTGTGGTTGGTAGAGAACTTTGGAACAAAGAAACGTACTTGTGCTACTGTTTTGCCAGGTATCTGTGTGCAAAGAGTGCTTTGGGAAGCACGTTTGCAGTTTTCTTTGAAATGACACTGTGCATCATCCTCCCATCTCCTGTATAACAATTAGAGCAGTACTACGTTTACTAGTTTTATTGATTTTATTATCCTATATTTATTATTGTGTTTTTTACAAAATAAATGTATTTTCTAATGGAACCCTATTGTGTCAGATCTCATATATATTGCTTCCATCTGCTACAGAGGCTAAGAAAGTAGACATTTCATTGATTTTATAATATTTTCTGAATTTGTAGACGTTTCAGATTTTGTGACAAAGGTTTGGACCAAGAAAGGTAACTGCCTATGGAAGGCACAGGTGTAAGCTATCAAATGGGATTGTAATTTTGTTTCAATCTTCTACAGAGGCTGGGAAATGACAGAAATGGTATTTTTTAGCAGACGTTTTACTACATTTTCATAATTTCTGACTTTGGTGATTTTTCTAAAATTGTGATAATGATTTGGACCATGGCAAGTAATTTTCCATGAAAGCCAAAGGTCTGAGCATTCAAATAGTTTTGGAATTTTGTTTCTAGCTGCTTCAGAGGCTGAGATATCATTTTTTTACTAGACGTTGACAGTCCTGTCAAGTTTTACAGAAAAAGTCAGGTTTTAGGGGTATTTTTCCAATCGGACTTAGGTTTTTAGGGCTTTTTTCTAACCGGACTTAGGACACAATGGGTTAACAGAAAAAAATATTTTTGGGTGATATCTGACAAAAGTGAAATCACTTCCCCTACCTTTAAGAACGTTATTATATGTTAAAATGGGCATGACAAGACTAGGTCTTGGCCTCGGTCTTGACCAGTCTTGGTCTTGTCTTGTTCTCGGCCCCTCTAGGTCTTGGTCTTGTCTTGTTCTTGACCCTCTAGGTACTAGTCTCGTCTCGATCTCGTCTCGATCAAGTCCGTGGTTGTCTTGGTCTTGTCTTGATCTCGACCCTCTAGGTGCTAGTCTCGTCTCGATCTCATCTCGATCCAGTCCGTGGTTATCTTGGTCTTGTCTTGGTCTCGATTTAAGTGGTCTCGACTACAACACTAGACGATTATGCCGCGGACAAAGTCAACTCGAGTCGTGACGAATCATGATGACACACACAAACTTTTGGGACAATCAAATAATTTCTAAGATGAAAAACTAAACAAAAAAGTCTTGTATCATGCCGTTTTCTACTTCTTCCTAATTAGATATTATATGACAATATTGTGTTTGTTGTCATGATCCGAGTTGGCTTTAGCCGCGGCGCAATCGTGTTTTTATTAACCATTTTCGAAAAGTCTATGAGGAAAATGAATGAGGAATCCACTAGTGGAACAGGGCTGGTGACGTCACTGCGCAGGTCTATAGAGTGTGGTATTCATGCATTTCGAACCTACAGTAAGTGTGTTCAAAATCCTTTTTATGTTCATCTTCCAGGATTAGAATGCAAAGATGCTGGAAAAGTCTGTCTCCAAAAACCCTCTGTTTACTCAAGCCAATAAACTCTTCTGTTTAACTTCAATTTTAGAACGGTTTTACTCAGGGCTATATATCAGCCCTGTATAATGTTGAGCAAGACATCTGCAGTGTAATATACGATGTTCTACAGGTCATCTCTGTTTATGTAAGCCAGAGGTGGTGTGAGTTCATCACATTCTCTTTCTTTAGTGTGAGGTGATTTAAATTACTGCAGAGAGCACCTGAGGTTAGTTGGAGGCACATTTCAGTTCACTTACCGTTGACATACAGCCAACCAATAGGAAATGATGAATAATTCAAGCAGTGAACCACCCTATCAGAGAGTGTTACTTCTTTGCCGAGGCTGTCGCTGGAGGTGGATATGTAAATCCAACAGCCTGTGGCTTAATGAATAACAAGTGCAGGTATGATGTCTAAATATCATTTACATTTGTAATTGGATCCTGTGATTATTTAAACGCAGAGCAGCATGTTGGACTCTGGGATATGTTCCCTCCAAAACGGAGGACACATTACATTACAACCATTACAACCAAGATGGGGCAGTGAAACTGTAAAAGTCCCTGCATGTCTGTAAAAGTCTGTGTACATAACATCTGTATGTATGTCTGTAATCCACGTAACTCAAAAACCACTTGCCAAACTGGCTTTGACACACAACGTGTGGAACAAGAGTGTTAAGAAGTTGTAGAGACCTATTGTAGAGAAAGACAGATGGCTTGTTGATTAAATAAATCAATAATAATAACTAATAATAATAATAATTCAATGCATATTTTTAGAGCCATATAGCATCCATGTCTGTGTCGGCACTTAGATGTATTCAGCAAAGTTTTTCATAGCCTGTAGGGAACTGGACCGCTGGCTGACTCAGAACAAAAAGCAAACTTATATTAGCAGTTAATGTTAGCAAAAAGCCATCTATAATGAGTGTATTACTTGTAAACATAATCACCACACAGAAATATGTATCTGAAAACTGTATCGGTTAGAAATAAGCCACGAGCATTGCTGCCCTGTGACATGTAAACAATCAAATTCAACGCACACGGTATGCATACACATGTAGTGAAGCTTTGTCCCATACAGGGATGCAGTGTTCTGAAAAATGTCTTTCTTTTTTCCCAAGTGAAATTTCAAAATAAAATCCCCAAAAATCCATTCTTTGTCTTTAAATGTGAATGCTTTGGGCGTGCTGATTGCCATCCCATGGGACCCCAAAAGACGGCCCTGCTGCTAACAGGCTGATAAGGTCATGTTGAAATATATGGACACTGGTGATGCATAATGTTTAATTGTATTCTGTATAATTTGCCCTTTGTAGTTGTCCATGTCCTGTGAGCTTAATCGTCATGCACAATCCCCACAGCGAGTGTAGCACATATAGCAAAGCTCATTGGAGTGGCATTAACATATAGAGTCAGATGGAACCCCCATGTCCTATAATGATGCATTTCACATCATATCAACAATTTGCCCTGGTTTACAAAGACACTTTGACAATTGCTGTATTATTATTAAATGTCATGTCAGCGTTCTAATCTACACAGATGTTACGATAATGACTTTGGAGAGGCTTGGCTGTGGAGTTTAATAGTCAGTGAAGCCATTTGCAGTCTGTTGGAGAGACCTTTCAGCAGATGTAAACGTGCATTTTGTGTTCCCGATGGTTGGTTGGTGAGGCCCTCCACAGAAGAGCACGGGAGAGTTGAAAATATGATTTAATCATAGTGCTCCAGACTTCAACGACAGAATCGCAATTAAAAGTCATGATTATGTGGGTCATAATTAAAAATCACGTAAAATGTCATAATCGTGACAGCCCTACAAAAAAGTAACACTCAGCATAGACTCATAGCCTGTTGCATCCTACAATTTTCAAATGTTCCCGGTATGGAACAACAGAAGCTGTTTTGATGATCTAGCAACAAAGAGAAGGTGAATCCTCACTCCCAATTTCTGTTTTGTCTTTACAGGCATGCATACTGTATTCTAGCATAAAATAAAACAATAATTGAAATATATTGCTTGATGCTTTGCAGAAATGGGAAAAAAAATTACAAACATGTTAAATTCCTGCCTGGGATGAGATGCACAGGAGTTTCAGACTATAGTATTCAGAGGCTGTGGAATAGTTGTGTGTCTACACGAGACTGCACTCTGTGTATGCTCCTGTTGGCTCCAACCTACCTCCAATGAACATGGGGAAACTAGCTATGATGGGTGTGATGTGAGTGTTCCTGCTTTAGCATCTGCTGTTTTTGGACGGTGAAGAAGGTGCTTAGAATTGTTTCTCTTCTTGAGAGTTCCAAAAGTGCTGCCTAATGAGCAGCTGGGAGTAACAGCTGGGGGATTGATGCATGGTGCCCTTTTGACATTTCTATTTCACAGCTACTGCTATTGAAAAGGTACTTATGAGATCACGTTACAAAATGTAGTTCACGCTCTTTTGCACTAATACAATACAACAATTGTTCAATTTGCATTTCTTTTTCACTTTTGTCATTCTCTCTTTCATCCTCATTTTGCTTTTGTCTTTTTCTCACTTTCTCTCTTAAAATGTTATTTTGTTATTATTATTATTATTACGTTATTAGTTCAGCTCCTAAACTTTAGAGCTGGAGAGGTTTTATGCCATGGCATGGACGATGGATGTGGCACTGGTTTGTGTCCTTATTTGTCCAACCCCTTACCCTACAGATTACCATCACCGCTCATAGTCTTAACATAGTCATAGTCGGAATAATAATTAAAACTAGAAATCCATACTATAATTAAGGAAATGTCTGTCTGTCTGTCTGAAACCGCGATAACTCTTCACTGGCTGCACCAATCGCTATGATTTTTCACACAGTCATTGACCATAACATTAGGAAGAGACTGACAAAGCCCTTTTTTCAAATTAACCAATTGTTGATTAATAATGAATTTATTGGTGCATTACCATCTGCTTAACATTGGCAATTCCCTTTTCAGCCATAGGGGGCAATGCAAATAGCAAAACATGCACGTGGCAGCTGGCACATACACACACAGACATAGGAAAACATGTGGGCGGGCAGGCATGCACATGCACACACACACACACACACACACACACACACACACACACACACACACACACACACACACACACACACACACACACACACACACACACACACGTTATGCCTGGCCATTGTGCTGTCTGTGCATTAATGCATTCCATGATGTTGACTTTTCAATTCACCCCTGTGATCATGTGGAAGGAATTGGGAGGAGATTCATTATGGCCCAAAATCCTGTCTGGTCACTTTAATTGGATAGGTCCATTTTGTGAGATTTGAACAAAATATGTAGGAATAGGGGCAAAAACTGTGTTTTGGACAAAATTCAAAATGGCGGAAAAACTTTAATGGCGGAAATGGGCGTGGCCTACATGGAGCGTAATGGGTCATGACCCAAGGAATTCTGGGAAAAAAGGATTTTAATTTTATGACCTAGGATATAATTTTAAATTTAAATAATTTATAAAAAATATTCCCAACATCTTCCTCAACTTTTGTAACCATAGCCGTTATGGTCTCAGAGGGAAAAATCATTGAACTTGAGTTTTCACGCTTTCCCATTCATTTCAATGGGGAAGTATGTTCCACTAATTAGTAATTAATTAATATAAATTAAACTATAAGACATATCTCTTAGCAACATACAAGCATATGATTCTGATTTTTTCCGTCCAGTTTGACATATGGCTGTGTGTACAGTAAACAAATGTATAGAAAAACTGCCTTGTGGCACAGTTGAGTTATTATTTCCTTCTTGGATTACAGCAAAATGCTGTCCAAATACACAAGTGGTTTCTTTAAAAACACAAACACACTTTTCTACACACTGCCAACCAGGTGAAGAAATCATATTGACACTAACATTTGCTCTTATGAAAAATCCCAGATCATTAGAATTTCCTGGAAGATGCTGATAAACAGATGTTGATATTTGTCTTTGTTGTACCCATGTTCGTACCCCTCAGCTGTGTGACACTATGCCCTAGGAACGAACATCAGCAGAATTACCTCAATGTTAATTGCCACATCATTCATATGTATTCGACCTTAATTCCATATCAGTTCATTATGGAATCTATCTTTTTGTAAACACTTACCAAATTAATTATCCTGTTTTTAAAGGATGGTTGTCAACCATTTACTCACTCCAAAGACCCAACTTTGAGAACCACTGCCTTAGCCCACATACTGAAAAACACAATATTATACGGATCCCGTAACAGAAGTAATTTGTACAGCTACCGTTCTCTCATATACAAGTATATATTTGTTTCACATTTCATCCCACTTGCTTTTTCCCACTTTCAATCTTCCAGTAAATGTTTTATTCATATTTTCTCTGTAGTCATGTTTATTCCTTCGAGGATATCATTCTTTGCAGTGCAGAATTCACAGTCAGTTTACTCCACCTCAATGAGGTGTTTTGCATGTTTCCTCATGTATGATGAAGAGATGGAGATTATCATGGATGCCAATGCCTCGCCAAATTTCTTACATCAAATAAAAGGGCATTTCCAGGGAATACATGTTTCTCAGTCATAGTTTGACACAACACAATAAACTATCCTCTCTCTACACTGTTCCACTTATAAAAGCAATTGTTAAAATGTGATGGTGAAATTAATATTACTAGTCCATACCCATTCAACTAGGACATACCCAATCGCTACCGAAAAAAGTTGATGTGTTTAAACAAATAAAGCACTGTCTTCGGGAGGTGGGTGTGTGTGGAGATGGGGGGGCGCAGTTGCTCCACCTTCAACACCATGGCTGTGATTGTGTTGTGTGAGTCTGCCTTCAAGGCAGTCCTGTAACTACTGCATACACACCTTCACAATTGATATCTTTTCTATGGCATGGTAGGGCAATGAAATGATCCCTGGCTACTTTCCACCACTGTCTTTGAACCCTTTTATCTGTGAGTTAGTGGCAAATTCTTACATTTATTACTCAAATCTTTGTCTTGCGTGGTCCCTGGCACACACCACATTGAGATCGGATTCTACTCTGTGGCCAAATACAGTGTATAATTTTGAGGGATCCTTGACATGAAAAGGTTTGAGCAACACTGATATTGCAAGCAACGTCTTTCAGAAAACTGTGTATAATTTTGAGGGATACAGTATGTTTAGAATGGGCCCTATGTCTTAATGGGTTAAATAAAACCAAAGGCTTTGGTTTGCCTAGGTGCACCTCCATTACAGTGGCTGTCAGTCGGGACAATAATTATAGGAGACTTTTCTTTCTCTCTTTCCACCATTGATTTGATAAATGACAGACTGTAGATGACAGCCAATGCCCTGATGGCCCCCACAAAAGGTATCTATCCATCAAGGAATCTATCTTGTCTGGAGTTCACATACACAAACATATTGCTGATATAGTCTGAATTAAGTCTGGGAAAAAAGAAAGAAAAGGGGAAAAAAGAAAAAGACAGGAAAACTGGCACAATGTTTTCACCATTGTAAGGACAGGCAGAAATCAACACCAACTAAATTGGCAGCTATTACTTGGGTCACTGCACCACAGTAAAAAAAAACACATACAATTTCTTATCTCAGAAAGAACAGTCCAGTGCCATATCCAGAAAGAAATTACACTTTTGTAGACAATTTCTTTGTGTTACTAACAGCCTGGTGAATGCAATTGTATGTTCAATGAAATTCAGTGATGAGACGACTAAGTCTGTGTGCTTATTCATGCATCCAATAGTTCAGCCTCTTTATCTATCCCTCGCTCTCTTTCTCTGGCTCTCCCTGGCTATCTCTTTCTGGCTCAACTAATCTATTCAGTATTTGGCATCTGTCTTTCTTACCCCTTTTCTCATTATCCCTCTCAGCTCCACCTTCTACATCATGGCTGTGATTGTGTTGTGTGAGTCGACCTGTAACTACTGCATACACACCTCGACAAATGCTGCAGCACATGCTTTGAGTCAAGGGAAGGAGGGTGACACATCTGGTCTGAGAGAAAGACTGCTATCTTCTATCCTAGCTGGCCTCACACTCCATAGCCCCCACAAGGAAAAACACTCAATGGAGAGGTTTTATAGCCGATTTTATATTGTTTATGGGAGTAAATAAAGTCGTGCAGGAACAATGAGAAATTACAACAATGACGTTAATTAGTACATACAGTACGTACATACTGTACCTTAGCTCGTCCTTGGATACCACTGGATACCACTGTACCACTTTATGTACTTAGATACTGTATTGTTATGTGTTTACTTTACACTATCTTGAATGGATTTGATCCATTGTTTTCTTTCATGGTTAGATTGTTACAGTGCTTTTTATGTTTTTGATAAAATTACTGAGATGGCAAAGATTTTATGATGAAAAGTTTAGAACCAATTCCCTTCACTATGCACTGAGAGAGCATAACTGCCAGAAATACCTATAAGGCCTAAAGCATGCAGCGATTCTCTTCTAGAATATTAATAATTCATGGTTATGTAGCCCACAGCCAAGGCCCAGCCCTGCCAATAGGGCTGACGATGGGTTGCGTGTTGGTCTGGCGAGTGGGAGCTCCAAGTTAAATTCCCCTTCCATGTATCACTACAATCTGGAGAAGTCGGGCAGGACCTGGAGCATGATATCCTCGCATGAGGGACATCATGTGTGGCAGTCCGCGGTGTGAAGTGAGAAGTACAAGGACACGTTTCAAAGTATGTAGCCCCCAGTCGCAACAGCCCTGCCAATTGGGCTCAGCTCTATTGAGTTCAAGTGAATTGGGCTCAGCCCTATTGGTATGACAGGTTGCGTGTTGGTCTGGTGACTGTGAGTGGGTGCTCCGGGTTCAATCCCTGCTTCTGTGTAGGCTATATTGCATGGGTGTCAAACTCTGGCCCGCGGGCCAAATTTGGCCCGCCGTGTAATTTCATTTGGCCCTTGAGACATTATCAAATTAAAGGGGAAGACCACCCATTTTCAACATTTTAATATGTCAGTAATATACTTTGGAGATGCTGTGTGGACATGATAAAAAAAAAAAGTTGGAGGTCTGAAAAAATCATTAACATGGTGAAATACATCTGATGACATCACCAAGATGTATTTCACCATGTTAATGATTTTTCTTTCAGACCCATTTTTCCTGAGAGGGTGGAATTCCCCTTTAAAAGGTTAGTTCGTTCAAACTTGGCCCGCGGCATTGTTCAGTTTTAAATTTTGGCCCATTCTGTTTCTGAATTTGACACCCCTGCTATATTGTGTTCCAACATTTCCAGCTACAAGAGGTTTCGCTTTTCTTTGCACAGCTATTGTTGCTGCTTTGTAATGCAAGGCTCATATTAAATCTGCTCGGTTACCATCAAATGAAGTCTGTTTTTGAGACATGCGGTCTCAGTGGATGCCTCTCAATCTCTGAACCAAATCACAGGACCACTTCCTCCATAAAATGTTTAACATATCAGTGTCTAAAGAGTAAAGAGTGTAGCCATGGACCCTGACATAACACTGTACCATATGACAGCAGCAAAGCTGGAGTCTCATATATTGTCTTACATTACCACAAATAACAGACACACACACATACATACACAAACCTCAGTCTCTGCCTTATTCCTTTTTTGTTTGTTTGTTTGTTTGTTTTTTTACATATACTGTACCTGCACCGGTCTGAGTGAAACTTTGCATGCACACTCCCTAAAGGGAATGTTATATAATTGGCAAACATACAATTATATAACTATCAACATTTTGCTTTATGATAATGTAAGCATAATTTAACCTACGCTTGACTCTACTCCATAATTAAGAATCATTAGTGAGCAGGCAATATGGCTCAAATTTATCATTCTTGAATACCCTTAATTACCCTTCTAAACTAATAAGAGAATTGAATCAATTTGGGGTTACTGTGAATTAAGCCTTATTAGTATGTGCACAGCATTTGAAGTGGGTTAAAACATATGCAACATGAACCCAATCTTTCATAAATCACTTGCACTATGGGCCAAGGGAACATGGTAATTAAAACCACAGGGCAAATCATTAGACATTTGGTGTGACTTAGTGTAAGCAGTGAGGGCAAAGAAGACAGTGGTGTGGACCATTGGAATAAAGTGCAATAAGTGGGTTAATGTGGGTCAGATGGTATTTCCATGATTTATGCTGATTATCACTGGTGGTTTGTAATGACAAAAACAGTGCTGTCTCTCTATGGTCCTTTTATGAGAGGAGATCCCTGATGTCATCAATATTTAGTATGTTACTGGTGTCATAGACTGGCCTCCAAATACTACGATAATGAGTACTAAGTGCTCAACACAGGGTACAATGTAATCCCCTGATGCTGCTGAGGGGCATCCAGTAACCTGACTCCACCAGCTAGTGGCAGTAGTGAGTTCCTCCTTTTGCTTCACATCTGGAGATGATGCACTCAAACCAATTCTGATCAGGGCAATATGCGGCTGTATAGGCGAGATCAATGCAAGTCTAATGACATATTGAAGCTATGCCACAGTGCAAATGTAAACACAGCTTAACTGGACTACAACTCGAAATTATTATGGAGGTGAGAGACTTTTGTCCCTGCTTCTGGTTCATTGTTTCTGCTTGATAGTCCAGGCACAGGCAGGAGAAGGTAACGTGTGAACTCAATACTGTACAATCTGGCGGAGTCAGGTTATGTATTCTGTAATTATATCGAAAGAAAATCTTATGTCAGAAGACTTTCCATTTTCAATTCAAAGCTTTGTCCAACTACAGTATATAGTAGTTAGAGAAAAGGGTATTCACTGAACAGTATGTAACATTCCTTTTCTACACCAGATGGTTTCCTGCGTGTTGTAAAGTGTTCCTAAGTGTTGAAGTCTTTACCATTTAGATGGTTCTAGTCTTCCACACTGTATTTTTTTTATCTTTTAAGTGATTTATCGAAAGACTTGAGGTAAATCTGTGCTCACTGCTCAGACAAAATGTTATCTCAGAAAACATAGGGAAGCATATCTTGAAAGCAAAGGTAGGTAGGGAGCTATCAGATACAAATATGAAGACTGGTTATCTGATAAGGCATCTGAAATATAGCTGTGACATACACTACTCCTCAGTAAGCTTCTTTAAGCTAGGATATCACTCCAAGTCTGAACATGTGGATTACAGCTTTTCTCAAACACATATTTCTCATTGGTGCTCGAGCTGCATAGTGCAAGTTACCAAGGAGGGAAAATTTAGTTGCGAGAGAGAGAGAGATAAAGACAGATACACACGCACACACACACACACGCACACACACACGCACACAGACACACAGAGATAGGCGGAGGGAAAATAGTCTGCCTCCTGGCCGGCCTTGTGAGGACGTTTTTCTAGAAATCCAGTGTTTTGTAATGATTTATGTTGCTTCATGTAAATATAATGGGGCAAGCAAGTGTGATTTATTTACACGGGGGAAACAGAAAATTAAGCCCAAGAGTTTAAGACAAACTTTCAAGGTGAAAGACTGGATGGGGAAAATATAATATTGTTCATGTACCTTGGAGACTTTGCGTGTGCTAAAGAGACCATTAGTCACTGTGGGAGAGAGCCATGAGTATCTTGTCATCATGTCCTAGATACGTAAAATCACAACCACATGAGTTTCCTGTTCACTTTGGATGAGAGTGCCATGCCCCCCCCCCCCCCCCCCCCATGCCTGCTATATGACATAAACACTCACGCATGCACACACACAGAACGTTTGTCATATTTCATCAAACCAATGGAGAAATGTACAATCAAATAGCCTATGGGTACATGTTCTTTCTGTGCGCATTTCTTTGTTGCACACACGTAAACATACTTAAACAACAAACAAGATGGACTGCAGTCATATGTTCATCAACCACTTGCCGGTTATTATTAAAGAGAACATTCATTTGACATTGGAGAGGAAATGGGAGAGTAAGAGAGATGCAGGGGGAGATGAAAAACGACCCAGTCTCTGATATGGAAGGGACATTCGGTGCTGTTGAGATACCTGAATGAACATGTGTTCATGTGATGCTATGAATTGCTGTCAGTTTGTAATTCATCAAACCAAACGTAGCTTACTACAGTAGTGCTCTCTGCGGGTTAGGGTTTTATTAAGTGATGCCATCTGATTGCTCTGGTGTTAAAACTGGAGCAGGTGATTGTTCAGACAGGGTTTCCATCCCTCCAGAGAATGTGTGCAATCCTAGCATGTTGTGTTGAACAGAAATCTACTAGGGCCTGTCTAACCAACACAGTCCTCTTGGCAGTCGTTTCCTTTTGCTTAGCCTGTCTGCTACTAAGAAATATCGAAGTTTAGTCAAGTCTAAATTTAATATCTCACCTCTTATTACTCTGCTGCTTTCACACACCAGGTTGCACACACCATTTCCCAGTTCTCACTTCATGTTTGGAAAAAGATTTTATTCACATTCATTTTTAGTGAAAACGTTCAGGAGTGCCAGACTGAGGATGCGGAGCAACACAGTCTATTGAATAAAGCTTACAGCTTTTGGATCTGTTTGAGAGCACTCACACAGGACAAACCTAGCTGGAAAGATCTGCAAATATGGGTGCAGGCACTTGTCCAGTGTGCCATGTTAACGTTCCTTGAGCCACCAGAGGCACTGCTGAGCGAGTCACTGCTGAGCGAGTCGCCATGCCGAGCACAAAGTGACCTTCAGCTGACTCAGCGCCGACTGAGTTAAGTACTGTAGCTACTAGCGACTACAGAATTCTGAAAACGCCAAACGCTAATTTGATTTGATGACAACTCATTAAACACCACTTTAAAGAGACAATTAAGTCTTAGACAAAAGTCAAGGCAGCTATTGTCTGATGATGTATTTATATAATATTTATCACGCATTGAAACTCATTAGTAACTAGTTTATTCCTGATTACCACACAAATCAGATGTGCTAATGGGACTTTAAAAGCCATAGTTTGTTAGTATTTCCAAAGAAGGAAAAAAAGGAAAAGGAAAAAAGCATTAATCTATTTGTCCCTGCAGAGGGGGGGGGGGGGGGGGGGGGGGGGGGGGGGGGGGGGGGGGGGGGGGGGGGGGGGGTTAGGTGGGGGAAGGAGTATTGATCAGAAGGCCTCATCAAGTTGCTGCTCAGAGAACCTTATCACATGGCAATATTCTAAACAGTTCTCCATTATTCTAAACAGTTCTCCGTTAATAAGATGCAGCATACACACAGCTGATGCATTGCTCTTAAAATATGTACTGAAGATCTGTTTCTACAGTAATATTGACGCCAAGGGGCCTTATTTTGATTATCTTAACCAAGTATCAGTTCTTAAGTCTTAAGTCAAAACCTGGAGGTGTGGCAAAGCTGTTTGGCTGTTTTCATTGGCCAAACAGCTTTGACACACCTCCAAGTTTAACTTAAGACCTGATACTTAAGACAATCAAAATAGGGCCCATGAGTCTTCTTTGGGCAGTATATAATATATACTGCCCAATATATGCCCAATACTATACATATTATGTATAGTATCTACACATCTCCTCTAGACCTGTTCCTACCTCTTTACACCAAATATCAACTGGTTTAGATGAAAATCAACTTTTTGCTAGGCAACACCGGCATGTGTACTTTCGCCCCTCCAATTGATCCTACATGCCCTAGCCTGCATGGTCTTTAACCATACAAATTCTCACATGTCAATCCCCTTCACTGCTCCCTCCATTGGAGTACAAAACTCTCATGCTTGCTTGCTTTCAAGGCAACTAAAGGAGGGGCACTACCATATTTTTTCAGTCACCTAGCACCCTATAAAGCCCTCCTGAGCACAGTGAGAAGAGTGCCCCAAACTCTTCTCACTGTATGTGTTGTCTGTATTGTTCTGTGTATAGGACCCCTCTAAAACTATGGAATGCACTTCCCATTGTCCCAGTCTGGAAACACAACTCTTCAGACTCCATCTCAGCCCAGAGCACTTGTAGTACATCTCCGCCCATAGCACTTGCGGCACCAACCGATGTATAGTACTAAATTGAAAATTCTGGCAAGTCCTAACTACATTCGGCTGCCTGAAAATTACCGGTAATATCACTGTCTGCTTGAGTCACTTAGTCAGTTATAAAGGCACACGTCGAAATGATGTACTGCATCATAATGCACTATAACCTGTTTATTAAATGAAATAATATCTTATAAACATCTATAACATGCTATAAGATGACTTTTGGACCTTAAAGTAAAGTGGGCAGTTATCCATGTTCATGTCTGTAGTTTATTTTGGTATGATACAACTAATTAGTGATACCTGAATATCTGGCCACTTTACTTAAAAGGTCTCAAAGCCATCTTATGAAATGTTATAGACGTTTATAAGACATTACTTCATTTAATAAACACATTGGTTATAATGCACTATGACGCAGTACATCATTTCTGTTTGTGCCTTTATAACAGACTAAGTGATAATAGTTATAATGTGTTGTTCCTTTGGCCATAATAATGCTTTATAAATATAGTTATGAGTTATACATGGTTATGGATATTTATGACAAGTATTATAATGCATTGGGCTTATAATGCATTATTAAGGTGATCTTCAAGTAAAATGTTACTGACACATTTTTACTTTTTCAAAAACCCATGCACTTCTTTATACATAATGAAAGACTCATTAAGCAGGTGGTAACTCATCACTCTTATGTCATATTATTGATTTATGTATGAGTGTATATTCTTAGGAAACATACAAAGAATTTTATTTATACATGGGCAATAAAATATCATCATGATCATCTCCTTACAGCATATCACTCAAATTACACATAATCACTGTCCACTGTCCACTACCTCTCTGCATGGCATCGCTCCCCCTGGCATACGCACTATGTAGTATATTGCTAAAACTCAACTCAACTCAACGAACTAAGTTTTAGGCAGGGAAAATCCTACAGAAATAGTGGATGTTTTGGTTGTAGGGTCTAGCAGAAGCAATTTAGAAGCCACCTCAGCTGACCCCAAAGGCCCGGGAGAATAGGTGGTTCTTAAGCAGTGATTTAAAACAGATGATAGACTGGGCGGCTCGGATATTGAGGTAAACTATTCCAGAGCCTATAGGAGCACAGTTGTTGCGAAGGCTCCATCCCTCTTCAAGCGTCACTTAGTGGGAATAATGTCCTGCTACAAGCAGAGCACATGACAGTGCTCACTCCAACTCCACAAACACTTGACAGAAATGGCTTGAAGTCCAGGAGTAGATTCTTTGATGTCACAAGCAGTGGAACAGCCTGGGCCTGAGCCAGACGTGATGGACCGAGAGAGGCATCACTTCAGACAAATGTCTCGCTGCTCTGTACTGGCCATGCCTGTTGGCGGTTGCTACACCAGAATGCTGCTACGTGTTGTGCTCAGCAAGAGTGCACACGTTACAAACGAGAATATGTATGCTGGGATATTCAGGGTGAGTGACAAGATAGCAGCCAGGAGAATGCGACTTGCAGGACACTGCCAAACACATCAAGAGCTGCCAGCCAGCAAACTGGTGTCGTGGGAACCAACACATGGCACCGGTCACAAGGACATTCCATACTAACATATGTGGATCTGCTCAAGAAAGATGCACGAGCGCAGAACACCAGCTATTTGGTGGATATATGGAGAACCGGGATGATTGGAAACGATGATGCAAAACACCTAGAGAGACACACACACACACACACACACACACACACAAACATACACACACACAGCGTATATATTCTACAGTATATACACATTTTGAGCTGTAGCTATACGCTACATACAATTTACTGGAAATGGCCGGAGGAAAAAAAATCATCCCATTTGTTTGTCAACCTGTGAACAGCTAATCTCCAACCACACTGGACAGATCGCTGCAGATTTACAAATTGGCCTCATGGTGGGGCTTCATGCTTTGGCCCTGATAAAAGAAAGCAGTTTGAAATTTTCTAGTAAAGGAACTTTTGAAGGATTTCTTCAACACAAAAACAACAAATGCTTTTGTATTAACTGTATTTTAATTATCAGTGTCATATCAGTGTAAAATGTTGTCCCAGTGTGCAGCCTGTTGTCAGATGAAGCTGAATAAACATTCTTTCTTCCCCCTTTAATTCCATTAAATTATGTGAATATTGTTTCCTCTGTTTGTGCGATTTATCAGACTGATCACTGCTGCTTAACAGAAAAATAATAATAACAATGTCCTGCTATTATCCCCCCCCCTTAAGAACTTTTCTTAAGATAAACTTTAGATTATTTCCATTTACTCTTGTTTACGTTGTATATAATTTATAATGTTCAATATTCAGAGTATCTTTTCAGATGTGTGCGTGTGTGGATGTGTGTGTGCATGTGCTACATCATATGCATGCAGTTATATCCTTTGAAACCATCAGAGAGAGCCTTTTTATTGTGTTTTAGAATGTAAGTTAAAGAAAATAAAACATCCTTATCCTTCATATTATGAACCCAATATAGAGCTATGCATAATGCACAAATATAACCCACCAAAACAATGCACCTCAGGCATGCATTTATACTGTACGCAAACAAATGCACCCCCCCTTCCAAAACACACACACAAACACACACACAGAAAACACAAAATGCATTCGACTCCAAAGAATTCCTCAGCACGCTGATCCTCCTCCCCTACCTCAGCCAGCGCCACTCAGTTCGGATGGGTTTTTATCTCAAAAGTCAGCAGAGTTGTAGCAGACCAGTTTAAGATAATGTAATGTGGTGTGTAAAAACTGACTGCTGTTTATTTCTGATTCTAGGGGCATAAACAGTCTAACAGATACACTGAGACGTCTGGATGGTTCATATCATAAAAGATCAGAAATGTATATGTGTGCCTGAAATAACTTATAAACCAGCAGTAGTGTGTTGAAATACAGGGAGTCCATTCATATATTGCTACTGTGTAACAGAGGCATGGTTTCACAGACTTATCCATCCATACTATAACTAAGGAAATGTCTGAATGTCTGTCTGAAGCCACCAGAACTCCTCACAGACTGCACCAATCAGTCTGACGTTTCACACAATCATTGAGCATAATATGAGGAAGAGACTTGCAAAGCCCTTTTTTCAAATCAACCAATTGTTAATGAATCATTAATTTAATAGTGCATTAACTTTTCCCCATCGACTTAATATTGGACCCTCCGACAGCCCCCTAACGTCACACACATCACAGGTCAACGCAGCTAATAATTGCCTATACAATTCAATTCCTATACATGTGGTGTTGGTGTTGGGGAGGAGGAGGAGGAGGCACGCCACACCCCCGCCCCCAGGGCTCTACAGTCGACTGGGTATGGCATCTGCGACTACATTTATACTGCTATCGTACAGCGGCGGTGTTCGCTAAAAACAAGTAGATCTTCAAGCTAACAACAACCGAGTTGCATGGAATCGAGAGACCAGGCGTGCAAGGACAGGTTGCATGTCGATGGCAGCCTATCTTTTTCGCATTTCCCTGCCTCGGTGCATTGCATTGTCACTCACGCTCTGTCCAAAAAAACAAGCTGAATGACTTTCGACACCAACATGGAATATAAGTGCATGGACACAAGTGAGCCCTCGGCGCCTCACATTGCCTCAATCAAGAAAAAAACATAGCTTCGATTATCCGTCTCGCAACGGGTCAGATGCGTAACTGCTGTTCCACAACAGCAGGGACGTGCAATTTTTCCTATGCGTGTGTACAGGCGTCTCCCTCCGAGTACGCACTAATGGCTTAAAACAGTGGTTTTCAACCAGTGGTCCGGGGACCACCAGTGGTCCTTTGAGATGATTCCAGGTGGCCCCAGGCCAAATGATGGACAGTTGGTGAACCACCAACTACATCTTCTACAGAATGCAGAAGATTAATGGCCAGCTTGATCTGTATGATATACCATTTCCCATGTTCAAATATACATTAAAATGATTGTTCCTCAAACCACTTACATCATTGGTTTACTTATTACCCACATTTTACATGATTTGGACTTCACATATTCAACGGGTAAGGTCCTAGTTAAATTAAGCAAATAATTCCTTAGAATTCTCATTAATGGCTTAGCAGGGATCATATTCCGATCAACATCTTATAGAACTTCTTGAAACTTTTAACTGTTTTGTTTGTTTGTTTCTGTGTTGGTGAATTATTGATATAACCAAACTTACTGATCTCCTTTGACTTAATGACTATACCTTTAATGCCATACAGTAGGTTAGATAATGATATTTCTGGATGTAATTCTACTCCTGGGGATTGATCGGAATGTTCCACGTCGTCTTTACATATTGCACATGAATATTCATATTCATAAACAAGAGCCTTATTAACATTCAACAGAGTGAATGTTTCAGCGACACGCTGTGATGAATGTGCTTGTTCTCTGTCGGCACAATCCTCCACAATACATACACATTTGCATTGTGTATGAAATGTATGCAAATGCATGTGTATGCCTGCTTGTGATTTATGTCAGCCAAAAACCTTGCAGTATTTCATCCCTGTTAAATTTGGGTATTTAATGCACAGAACAGATAGCAGCGAGTGACCTATAACAAAGTTTCAGGTTACAGTACATTGTATGATGACTCCAGGCTAGTCTGGTTGCACCACTTAGCCTAGCCCAGTAAAACCCTAAGACAATGCCAGACAGTTTAGTTGAGTAAGAGCGCCAATTGTCCAGGGGATGCTGCGCTGCCGTGCATGCACGTTCAAGACAGAGACTGAGAGAGAGAGAGAAGTAGACCGTTATTAATCCCACAGGGGGAATTCAGTTTCAACTTCACCCAGACATATCCATTGATGGCTGCTCAGATGGTCATGATGTCTTCTGCTGTTAGGGGTGAACTGTCTCGCTCAGGGACACCCTTCCACAGTATGTAGGCAACCAATGCTGAGGTGGCAATCTATGCTTAATGTGACATATCCCCTATGGCTGGTCCCAGGGCACCACTACGTCTATACTGGAACGGTTATATCACAGAGCAGTGACCTTCCGATTACCAGATGGTGTCTATTAGGCCCATACGATACATCCACACCGACCAGTTATAGCGAGAGAAAGTCAGTAGTATGCGAGGAATGGAACTAAATGATCCTCTATGGAACAATCATTTTAACTACTGTCTCCATTTACTGGGACCATAGGTCACGTAGTTCACTATGAAAACCTGAAAAACGCATCCCATTCATGGTAAAACATGTCAGTCTGTCCGTCAGTCATGACATGTGACATGCTCGATATAAGGCAGCCAAGAAAGACAGAATTAATTCCATATGTTGATCTTACCTCATCAAACTCTGTACACTCAGGACACTGCCCCTGCTGCCACCCGATCTCCATATACAGTATGGATGGCCAATACAGACGTTGTCCTTCAGGGTGAGGTAGCTTCTGACCTCATGATGTCATGCTCATGATGTCATGACATCTGCTATTATTAAAATACATTTTAACAGCCCATGTCTTATCTTCTGGGGGTCCCTGGCAAAACCTTTTCAAATTTGAGGTACATCCAAGGCCAATGACAACTTAGGGGTCCTCGAAAAGGTTTGAGAACTATTGTTGTATATTGTTGTAAATTTTCCAGAATGGTGTTAGCAGACTGTATTGATGTCTGTAGTTGTCATGCTGCAGTGGTTCACCTCAGCCCCTCGGCCTCAGCCCCTGGTGACAACACCTCAGCAGGAGAACACAATGGAATTCTTGCCAGACATTGATGCATCGCACACTCCCTGCAGACCACAAACTTGTGTCAATGCCTCACGTGCACACACGATTTATCTAGCTGGCATCCTGTGGAGTGTGGATGGATTCTCACTTTCTCACTTGTGGCACACACGCAAAACACACATGCACAGACACAGACACACACACACACACACACACACACACACACACACACACACACACACACACACACACACACACACACACACACACACACACACACACACACACACACACACACACACAATGATCTCTGTCAGGGGAATCCTTATCCAACAAAAGAAATATATAGAAAAGGCAATCTGGAATTTTCCTGTGAGTCCAGTGTAGTAGATATTTCATTCACATCTACCAGTAGATCACAAAGGCTGTGCAGGTAAACGGCATGACGTACCCTGAAGATTATGCACTTTATACACATGAAATAAGGTGACTTAATTGATTGGCATAAAAAAGGACAGTGGAGTGGAGTTGTGAACACTCGGACAGCAAAACAGCGGTGATGTTGAATATCTTTAGGTATTGTCATTATATCCATTACATTGTAGTGGAGTGAGTCATATTAACAGGTGCATTTAAAAATAAACAGAACACCTGCTGCTTTCTTTTGTGCTATTTCTAACATTGCAGCCCGGTCAAGCTTAATTTCTCAATAGTGTCCCTCTAATCTCTCTAACCGACAGAGTGTGGGGTTGGATTTGAGGTGGAGGGAGAGAGAGAAGAATAATATATTTTTTATACAAAATTGCAGTTCTCAATGACCCCTGGAGAGTGTTAAACACATTTCCTACTGGTTATAATTAAAAATGGGAGCTCTAATGAACAGAGTTAATACATCATGTACCACATTGTTGTGGAATGAAGTTTGTATTAGGTCCTTATAGTAGTAGTACAAGAAAAAGTGCATTCCTATTTCATTTTCAGCGGGTAGATCTTGTTGAGATGGTCATTTTTAAAGTAGCTCGCAAGTCAAAAATGTGTGATCACCCCTGATCTAGTCTATGTAGAAGAGGCTGAAGACTGGCTCCATGAAGTGGACAGAGTTTTGCATGTGGCTCACTGTAACCAGAGTATATCAAATACATAGAACCACAATTGAATCATGTGCCTGGGCATTTTAGACTTAACCTTTTAGGAAAAAATAAATAAGGTCCGCACACTGGGCTGAAGCTTAAAGGTGTTTATGTCATCATGCTTATGGTGAAATATACACCTTTAACTTGGAGCTTCAGTCCAGTGTTTATTTTTCCATAGTTTGTCTTTCGGCCCAGCACCTAGTATTTAGTTCTTTTGGATGTGCGTGCCCTTTTGTTTGTTTTAAGACTTAACCTTTTAGCCATAATGTGTTGCTGTACCACATGCTGCTTTTATTTCTGACTAACATTATTCAATCAACCAACCAATGTGTTTTTGGCCATATGACAGAAAGATTAGTGACCAGCAATTGCAATTTGGTAGCTAATGTGCGCACTCATGCACGCACACACGCGCACGCACACACACACACACAAGGTATTGTGTCAGTTGTTGTGCATAAATCATCGATCACAGTCGCACAATGTTAGAAATTGAATCAAGGTGTTTTCTTCATAAATCTATGTGGCGTGTCCTGCCTGTTTATAGACAGACTCTGATCTCATAACTCAAACACCCCCCCCCCCCCCCCCCCATCCCCGGGGCGCCATCATAAATAGAGAATGTGGGAGGATATTTTAGATGTGTTCAATCATTGCCAAAGTCCACAGGCTAGAAGATGAACATTGTCATTAAACAGGTGTTTAGCAGAGAAATTAGCTTGACATGATGGATACATAAATTCACATGTCAAGATGTACTATTTCAGTTTTGAAAGTAACTCGATTGCTTATTTCCTCTTCACTCTCACTATATGAGTCAAGTTCTGTCCATGGAACAGATGATTTATTTCATTATTTGAACAGCATGGATCCGTAACAAGCACTGTTGGAATGTAAGTAACCAACTTAATACTTAAAGTGATATTAAAACATTTCCAGTAACTACTAATATAACACATTACTTTACATTTTGAGTAATTATAATATTAGTTAATTCACCTCAACAATGTTGTTTTTCTTTGCAAGGTGATTAAATTCCACTGTCGAATGAACAATCAGTGTGATTGGGCCAGACAAAAAACTATATTAGTTGTGCCCATGTCTGTTTGTGGGTTGTATGTGCCTGGAGTGGATGGGCTGATAAATGCCTCTGCTTTTCATATCTCCTTGTCATCATTCATTTTCATCTCCTGTGGGGCAAATTATGTTTCTGGTCAGACTGAATTAAAGACGTGCATTTGGGAAAGGGCAACATAATACTTTTATGTGGCGCTTTGGTCCCTATATGTATGCACATTTTAAGAGACGAAGACAGATTGAAGAGCTCATAAAAGCGGAAAAGATGGATTAGATAATATTTAAAGAGACAGGAAGAGGGCAGCAGGTAATACATAGTGGAGATAAGATTGGAAGAGAGTAGTGCTGTATAGTCGCCTGAAATTGCCATTCGAGCCTCGGACAGCAATTTCAGGCCGAGCTTCGAACCTTCGCTAAAAAAAAAAAAAAAAAAAAACAATATGCTGCGACCCCCCCCCCCCCCCCCCCCCCCCCCGCGACACGCATCTACTAACTCTTAAAATCGTGGATGTTGCCATCGGTAGATAAGTTTTCTACTGCCCTGAGATGTGATTGACATCAGTGAATACACCAGTCATGACACCGCTCTCCTTTCTCTCCTTTCTGATGAGACTGATCCGACACAGCCACGGGTAACACGCTGTTCTGATTGCCAAAACATGCCGTCCGTCGGCTCGTTTAATTATTTGTTTCCTGTGAACGCCTACGTGTCTATTGTAGGCTATAGTCTAAACTGCCTGCTTCTGCTGGACAGCTAACCATAAAACCAAAACCAACCAAAGGCTTGTTTAATTATTTGTTTGCTGTGAACGACTACGTGTCTATTGTAAGCTAGTCTAAACTGCCTGCTGGCTAGCCTGCTGCTGGCTAGGTAAATACCATACCATAACCATAAAACCAACCCCAAAGTCAGCGTGCAGCTCTATAGAGTACAGACGGAGTTGCGCAAACTCCGTTCACTTCCTAGAGCTAGTCTAATGGCGGATCGCCTACATAGACTTATATTGAGAATGGGACACCTTCAGTGAAAACAATGCATTTCCAACTGCAGTAACAGCGCGTTTCACAGCGAGTTTCTGACCCCTCGATGTCGCACATCTACTAGATGGGGGGAAAAGTTAAATAAATAAATAAATGCGAATGGTTCGGGATCATTAATATTCGTTCGCGTGGCGACCTTAGCGAGCGAATGGTTCGAATCCCGAGCTTCGGTATACAGCCCTAGAAGAGAGTGATAAGAAGAAATACAGTGCCTTTTTAAGCAAATGACTTTATAACAGACAGATTACATTCATTACATTGTGTATTCTACACACAACCTTACAAATCACATATGTGTGTGAGCACACACATGCACACAAATAGGGGTACGCATGCTCACGCACGTCACACCCACCCACGTCACACACACACATACATACACACACATTTGACATTTCAAAATGAACCGTCTTTGGCCACAGAGTTTGGTTGATCCTAGCTTGTTAATGGTCCCCTGGAGGACAGAAATGACTAATCCAAAGCAGATAAACAGTGACTGATCTAATCTCCAAAATATCAGGCTTTTCTTCCCTGATGTGATTGGCTGAGTCTACATGGACATGCCAGTGAATCGATCAAACACTGACGATGTTTCAAGTTGGAATTATCCACTGGGATTCGCTGTCATCAAAGCACTGCAGGGTTGCTTAAGAGAATACTTCAAGAATGCTATGTCTGTGATTTAGTGCAATCTCATAAATAAATGTGAAGATGAACGACTTGTTTAAGAGGAATTCATCAAGAATGCTATTACTGTGGTTTAGTGCCATCCGATAAATAAAATATGAAGATGAACAACTTGTTTGAGAGGAATTCTTCAAGAATGCTATTCATGTGGTTTAGTGCCAATGTACCATCATCATCAACTATCATTTTTGTTTTCTCGGCTAAGGAACAGCTCATGTAAAAAAGGAAATATACTCTGTGTGTGTGTGTGTGTGTGCGTGCGTGCGTGCGTGCGTGTGTGCGACGCTGGAGTTATGGTGTTGCCCATAGCAACTGGGCTGCAGTTTGAAAGTAGATTTTGGGTGAAATACCCCAGTAGGAAATCCACATCTCATCTTCAAAATGAGAAAACACAGGTGCATTATTGTTCATAAATCAAAGATCAGACAGTCGAGTCGATCTTCTAGTAAAGTTATGCTGAGACATGTAAAATAAGCTATTTGCATTATATGTTTGTCGTGTCTCTTCCTGACACCTGGTCCAAGTACACACCGCCACCAAACCGACCTTGCAGATGACGAGGCATTCACTGACACATGAACGCATGCACATAAAGCGTATTCATGCAAGACAGCGGTGCCCACTGACGCACAGCTGAGGGGAGGACAGGCCCTCTGGGAACCACAACAAGGTCACCAGTTCCACCCTTGGTGTACATGTTGAAGTGTCCCTGAGCATGACACTTGCAACCCTAACAGCCCCCCATGCCACCCATCCATATGCTATTATGCACCCATCAGGGCCATCTGAGCAGGCATCAGTGATGTTGTAAAAGCAATTTCCCCCTCCCTTGGGGACATACAGTATGCATGCACGCACACAACTCTGCCTCAGGCAAGAAGAAATAATGTGAGATTGTAGGGGAAAAATAGTATGTGAAGTTGAAAGATTAGCCTGTGGAAGTCCAGGGAGAAGAATACTCAGATGAAATGAACAGGCAGAGACTATGAATCAGAGGTTTATTCAGCAAGACACATAATACAAAGGACAAAGTATTCATTTGATCGGGTAAAAAGCACTAACTCCGTATCCCAAGCCTCTCTTATTAATATGTGACATTATTATTATTTTACTTGACAAAGTCATCCTGACATTTTGGAGACATGTCTTGTTATTGTTAGCTATTTTCACAGTGTTCTTTTTCATCTCCTTCATTCTAGTATCATAAACTCATCCTGTTTGCCTTTTGGCAGTAATTAGACCATTCCAACCTCTTTCTTATTTTATTCATGTGTCTTCCCCATTTGTTCTGGTTAACACTCTGGTAAACAGATAATGTATTTCATAACATTATACTCTGGCTGAAGAGGGAAGGGGCGAATTTTAATAATGGTTAGAATAAGACACTGACATTTAGCTGACACCTCTGGTTTTAAAATCCATGATATTTTCGAGACACAGCAGGAGATGTGACTATGTTACTGAATGTTTGTCTTTGAAAGGACGCTGAAGAGCTACGTGAGTGTGTTTAGAAGCACATTCATGCATGCATGCATGAAGGGATTTTTGAGGTTCATATAAAGTTTGAGAGAGAGAGAGAGAGAGAAATGCAGAGAGATGGAGGGAGTTGTGCCTAGTTAAACGTTATAGGTTTTTTAGAATAGCTGGAATCGGAGCTTCCTTGAGATGACCTCACATGTAAGCCGCTGCCCTCTAACTCCATCAACACATGTGCACGCATTCCCTCTATAAATTAAATTAGAATTGATAATTGCATGTCAGCTTGTATTGTGATCCCCTGTGGTTGAGTCCGAATCAATGCTGTGACCTCCTCATAAGAACCTCAGGGGTTTGAAATCAGCGGTGCAAAAGTAACTAGGTACATTTGCTCAAGAAGTGCACTTTAATGCACTTTTGAGGATTGCTTCTACTCCATTGGAGTGTTTCCAATCTTCGTATCTTTGTACGTATGCTCACATTGATATTAATAAATCACACATGTGAGGGGTGCTGTAATCATACTGTACATTCCAGCCAAACAAATAATCACTAAGTGGTAGCTGGGCATATAGAACACGAACACACACGTGCACATGCGATGCGCGCGCGCACACACACACACACACACACACACACACACACACACACACACACACACACACACACACACACACACACACACACACACACACACACAGGTTTGAAGTCACCAGCCACCGGATCTGCCAATTATCAGCCTAACACCTTGACTCCTCCCTCATCCAATCACCATCACCTGCTGCCTATAAAAGCCTCAGCTCCACCTGGGCTCATTCTCTCAGCCAGTTAATTTGTTTTCTGTTTGTTCCCTTGTCCCTGCATGGCTACATTTTGGTCTCTTTTCTGTCTTCTGGAGCAAACCCCATGTTTCTAGTGATGTTCTTCTCCCAATGTAAATAAATGTTGTATAGTATATGCCCTGCCTTGGGACAGGGAAGACAGAGGCACTTATGCACAGGCAACACGTAGGTAGAACCTTGTTGGGCACACTAGGTAAGGGGTGGTTGCCACCACCACATGTATTTTTGAACTAAGTTTTGGTTAGAGTAGTTGGGTAGTTAGTCTTTTGTTTCTCCGAGCTGCTTGGTGTGTCATACCTGTTTAATTATGTGGATGTTTTGTAAATATGGAAATGTCCTACTTGAAGTAAAGTAGAAATATCTTGTACTTTTTTACTCGGAACTGTCTCCTTTATTTGCACCTTTATGCTTATCATCCCTAGATCCAATGGGGTTTCATAACAGATTCAACTAATATTGTCCCATGTGTCGCTGTAACACTAATATATATATATGTATATATGTGTATATGTGCTGTGTGTGTATGTGTATATGTACTGTGTGTGTATGTGTATATATATTATACACACACTGTACTGTATGTGTGTGTATATACAGTACTGCACTGCAGTCATGTTTATGTTAAACCACCTTCTAGTCTAGTGACTGCCATAATGAAGCTGGTCTTTAATATAACATCAGCAATTAACACACTATCCCAACCAACCCACGCTTGCATTTGTTGCATAAGGCATTTGTGGGAGGCAAGGGATGGGGGCAGAGTAATTGGGTTAGACGGAGAGATGCGGTAGTAACAGAGATTGTAGTTGCTGCATTGAAAAGAAGGCTATGTCTTATTCTTTTTATTGGCAGGAGCATCACATATACAACAAATGACAGTTCAGTTACAGTAAACCAGTGGTTCCCCCCCAGTAGGTTCTGGGGACCCCCAGGAAGAATGGCTTTTACTAGGTGTAACAGCTAATTTACGCTAAACAAATAGAGCAATTCCAGGGGATCCCCAGTTAAACGATGGTCCTTATAGAAACTATATGGAGAATCACTGCTAGAGCAGGGGTTCCTTCATCAAATCCAGAGGCTAATTTGTGCGGGGGTCCTTGACATGAAGTAAACGATCTGCTAATCTCCAAGTGCCTGAAGCATGGCAGAACAGGTTGACTGTTTGTTCCACAAAAACGTACCCACACAGGTTTCATCCAGTCAGCTTGGCAAAGGAATTCTTAAACCAGGACAATTGTGTTAGAGCAGTAACGGAATGAACAACGGAATGAATGCTTGGCCAAAAGCCTGGCACCTTTCCTACCACAATATACTACAACATTGTGACAGGACGTTTGAGGAATTAAGTGTACTTACAGTCCCCTGTATCATGACTTTAACGGCACACTTGACAGAAAAGCTGTCACCGTGAACACAGTCCAGGGTCTTTAAATTTGTCCACTTGCCTCAAGGTGCTAAACTTTCCGTCACCTTACCAAGCTGCCAACCACTGGCGGCATTTTATGTCCAGCACCAATTACAGCATGGTAGCCAGCCAATTAGAAGCCAGGGAGCTCCTGTGATGGAATGCCAACAGCTCAATTAACTCTGCAGAGCCTTTATCTGACTCACACCTCTGTCCTATTAGTCTACTGCCAGGGTAACTGCTGATGATGAATGCTTTGACTGCAGCAATGCCTGGTGCGCCATTCAAAGGTGTGTATGTGTGTTGTAGACCAAATCTAAGTAACTAGTAATTATACAGTTTTCAAAATGTTGTAGTGAATTTGAAATGTACAATATTGTTTCTGAGATGTAGTGGGGTATAAATTAAAATTTGGGGTAATTACAGTATCTGAGTACAGTAGTACGTTGTTACTGTACATTTCACCAAGAGAATGAGAGACTGGGTTCCATTTTTGTCACGGCTAAACCGCTAAAAAGGTGTTTTTTTGTTGTTTTTGTTTTTTTACTATTTGCAAAGCATGTTTGAATAGTGAACTAGTCGGTCTACATTGACACACTGTGAGCTTGTATACTGGCCATTTTAACTATTAAAGATGTTATTCAAAACGGTAAAAGCGCGAAGTTTAGGCATAAGGGATTTTGTGTGTGACGGAAATGGAGCCCTATGACTCTTATGAAAGGTGGTTTGAAGCAGCCTGACAAAATAGACCCATCTCTATTTATACACTCAGTATTAAATTAACACCAGGGTTTTGCTGTGCGGGGATTAACAGAAATGGAGAGCTTCCGAGAGCATGTTCCATCTCAACTTTCAATTTTATATGAAATTACATTTAATGTGTGACAGAAATAGGAATATTGTAATTGAGCCTCTGATACCGAACACTCAAATTAAAATCATTGCCATTTGATAGAGGATATATAAGGCCATACTGCTACTATAGATAAGTAGATTTTTAATAATCTTAATAATAAATAATGCTGCATATGTGCTTACCGGGTTGGTCAGATCATGGTAATGCTGTAGTAACAAGACTGAAATAAATAGTACTGCTCCAGTATAACCTGGCTAAAGCCAGACCAAATCATCTGTTGCCTGTCAGCAGATAGGTCTGAAATAGCTCAATTTTATGGCCATTTCCTACTCCAGAAAATTGTGTTGGCTTATGCGTTTAGTTATAAAGCATTACGGATGCATTATAATGCACTATAGGCTAAATGCCATCATAATGCATTAGATGTGGGCTTCATAGAAAGTATAAAAACTAACAAACAAAAATGCTTTAGTAGAAGAACACCACACCTTGCAATACCGGTACCTCACATTGCAAGGCTCTTGTGGTCGTAACAATTACAACGACACAGATTGAAATGTATAACATACAGGATTCCTAAGTCTAAATGGGTTAATTACACGCTGAACTGAGTTCATAATGAAGGAACTAACGATCCTTATTACCAACACACCTGAGGGTGAGCTCAGCCCTCACGTCGTTACATGCAGAGTAATGTTAAAAGGCTGTTAACAAAGCCAGCGCTGTGTTGATCCAAACATCATCATGTGAGAATACCCTGCGGCCTTCACAATGTATATGAACTGACACTTCAAAGAGAAGTGGGTTGTTGTCATCGCTGAGCTGCTGCCGCCGTGCTGGACAAAAGAACTGCATCTAGAACCACATCTATCTATGGTGGACAATGCTCATTAGCTCATTTTAATTAGATTGCATGTTTTTGAAGATTTCAATTGAGAAAATGGGCAGAGCTTGGTGTGAATAAAAACATGAATTATTTGCCATAAGCACTACTCTACCAATGCTCTGTAGTTTTATTCTATTAATCATATAATTCCCACTGAGCAGATTTGGCCATTAGGCATTCAAATTGAAGGTTTTTAGCGTAGTTGTTCTATAGAACAGTGAGAGCTGAGGAAGACCATCTAGGTCGAAACGCGTTCGTTGACTGCACGTGGAGGTAAATAAAGATACACAAAAAGGACATTCATTGAGTGCTGGCATTTCTCTCTTTTTTGTTCTATAGAACAGTGCCCGTTGGGGTGGTGACCAGGAGCAAGCAATTGGCTAATTAAGGGAGAGGTCGACAGGCCAGCTCCAAACATGAAGATCTAGGAGTGATCACTGACTGTTGGGGTGTGATCAGGTGTGATTTAATTGGCTAATAAAGTGTGCGGTTGTGTAATATTGTGATGTCGGAACAGGCCAGCTCCGAATAGGTATATGCAGATCTAGGGGTGATCTTTCTGTATTTGGGCCCTGTCGGCAGCCTGGGAGGAGGCTTTTGTGTTGGTTCTGGAGAACCAGCTATTCAATAGATTTGATACCAGGCAATCTACTCCCTGTGGTGGCTTGGAATGCAAATTTGTTGGTGGGGAAAACACCTCGAGTTACAGACATATAGAGACAGAGATGTGGTGTATTTATAGACTGATATATCACTGTCATCTGTGGGGAATTTATTGTTTATCTCTAAGTCAGTCAACACAATACATGGATACTTAAGACTACAAATAAAGTTATTTACTATAATAACTTAGAATGGTGATTGATGATGCTTTTACACAAAACTGTTTGCTGTGCTCTGCCTTTTAAGAACAGCTCTAGGCGACAGTTACAGAGTTATTTCACTTATTGATAAATGTGAATTTTATAGTATAGCACTGACTTTGTTCTACTCATGCATGGGAATAAAAGCTAAAAATGAAGTTGAGGACAGAAGGTAATAGAGAGGGGAGATGAGTATAAATGTGTATAAAATGATGAGTAGAAATGAGCATAAATCATTGATAGAAAGAGAGGTTTGTCATGCAGATGATTACATTTTCCCAGCATGATGGATATCTGTCCTTAATGTCCTTATGAGTCAAGGAGAGACAGAGATTGTAGAGAAAGTCCTATTAGACACAAAGGGGAGGATGCAAGGATCTGCATTTAATCCATCAGACATCCAGAAAACCCCTTGACAGCGTGTGTGAGGTCATTTTCTGTTTGTCTTTGTAGCCGTTGATGGATGTTTTCAGAGGATAGAGGAGATTGGTGTCTGATAGAAAATGGCTTCTAGCACAAAAAGAATGACTCTTATGAAACCAGGCAACCTGGAGGTGTGATCCTTGTGGCTGTTTCGTGTAGACAGAATGACTTATAGTCTGTGCTGTGAAGTAAGTAAGTACATTTACTCAAGTGCTGTACTAAAGCTTCTACTTTACTGGGGTATTTCTCGTTTGAAATACCTTTATTTACTTTACTACTCAGAGGCAAATTCCGTGCCACAGACCACCATTTGAGGACATTTTCACCACACAGATCCCAAAACTAAAGATTTCTTTCGCTTTTGCCCACAAACCAAATGGACCCGCAAGGGTCCATCATTTAGCCTGGGGACCACCTGGAACCCTCTCAAGGACCACTGGTGGTCCCCGGACCACTGCGCTAGAATGTTATATGCTCGTTCATAAGACAAAAAAAAGTACATTTCACAAAAGTTTGTGAAGCGGCATGGTCACAAGACAGACTGCATTTTCCTCGACAGTGTTGACCCATTTGGGAAACGGTGCTCTGAGGTTAGACGTGAACTGGAACTTTCTCACACAAATCAAGGTCAGGTAGAACAGTGAACCTGAACAGCCCTCCTGCTCTCAGTGCTGCAGCAGGCAGGGGTAAGGATGATGAAATGCCATCATCGCTTTAGATAGTTCTGGGTGAGCCTTAGAGAGGAATAAGGAATGGAATGTTACTCAGACAGGTCACAAAAAGAAATACAGTGTTGTGTATACACACACTGCACACACACACATATGCGCACGCGCGCACACACACACACACACACACACATACACACACACACACACACACACTCACTCTCTCTCAGCTGCAGTACATTTCATTGGCTTTTACCAACAGCCTGAATTCATTAATTTACAGTACACATTTATCAAAAACATGCACTGTAAGTGAGGGGAGATTATTATAACAATATCTTCCTCTCTGTCTCTCCAGCACTATGGATCAATATCTCTTTTAGGGCCTACACATGTACACTTTGAAATGAATGGATGTCAATATGACCGCAAGGACAACAAAGCCCTAATCATTTATCAATAACTTGAATTCATTTCTAGTGTCTCTGTTGGGACTAAACCTAAAACTGTTATACTTTTCAAGAAATGTAAAAAAATAAATGAACAGTGTTCACTACAATGTAGCTATCTGGTGGTCACAAGTTGTTGTTGATGCCTTTTTGAATGGTTAAATATCAAAACCCACAGACAGAAGGGGGACATACTGGTAAGGAGGAATGACCTGATGATACTTAGGCCTGATTATCTTATTTAAAAAGGAGACAGGAAGTGACTGGTCCCATTTGTGTTCCATATGCTGAGAAAGAGGAATGGTGGCAGGAGGATTTGTGACCCTCTACAGACCTTGCTTGTGTATTGCTCATGTTTTCGGCCGAGATGTGACATCACATCCTGCTTTCTTGAATGGGTGTCAACGACAGTCTTCCGGCTTCTTCCGGCTTCTATTTTTCGGCAACAGAAGGCTTTCCCTGCAAGCTGGCTGCGGGCGACAATGCAAGCAGGAAATGTCATTGACACCCATCCAAAAAAAAAATTGACGTGTCATCACAGCTCTCCCGAAAACACAGGCAGTGCACAAGCAAGGTGTCGAGGCAACCTAAATGAGGATGAGAGGAACTGCGAGCATGGGGATCCAATGAGGAGGTAAAACCCTTTACAGACCTGCTTGTGCGCTGCACGTGTGCTATGACGTCACATTCTTTTTTTTTAATGGGTGTCAGGGACACTTTGGGCTTGTTCCTGCTTGCATTTTCGGCCATGGCTAGCTTTTCCTGCAAGCTGCCAGCAGCCGAAAATGAAAAGTGTCATTGACACCCATTCACAAAGGCAGACTTTATAACTATGCGAACTTTTGAAAGTAGGTCCTTTCATACAAGTCTTATTCAAGTATTATTATTATAAATTACAAAATTATATATGTTTCACTTTACAAAAAATACTATGGACCTAATATCTTTTTTTGAAAGTCATATATAACTCTTATAAATCACAATGATTCACTTTACAAGACATTCTATGGATCTTATATTAACTTTATTCACTTTATATTTATATAAACTTTATTATTATTAACTTATTAACTTATATGAAAGGTGCCACTTTCAAGAGTTTGCATGTATTTTTTTTCCATATGGGACAGCTTGTCCAGAACACAGGCAGTGCACAAGCAAGCTAGTCAAGACTGCAGTACATTAGAAAACCACAAAAGGCTTTGACACAAATGAGGCCAGGAGAACGCCTGAGGTCACGATCATGTAAACCAAAACTCCACAGCTGGGATTAATGGCCAAATCACACTGATACAAAAAAATAATAATAATAATGTGAAGGGTGTATTCACTTTCCTTGGAATGTAACATCACAGTGTGCTTTCAACAACATTTGTTGTAATGAACTTAAAAAAAAAAAAACATTCCATCAATGACAAGTTCAACCCACACCATTTGATGATATTTTCTGTGATTTTCTGCAAAACAAAAAACAAAGAACAAACATCAAAACAGTTGGATTTTCAGTATCTAGTACATCATTTTGGCTTAAGAATAGTTACAATTTAGCATGCTTGACATCTCTACTTCCAAGTCTCCCAGTTTGATCTCCCTTACAAAGATTACTTTCATCCACACTACCAAGTAAACAGAGACATGTACTGTACATTTGGAGTCGGCTCTGGGTATAAGGAACATAAATACCTATATCCAGTACAATATTGTAACTACATTAATTGCATCAAAGGGTCCTTTGTAATGAAAAAATAAAAGAAACCCATGTATGGCGCTGTCTCCACAAGCTTTGGCTTATCAAAGATGAGGGCTTTTAGATGAACAAGGGTACAGAACAGAAAAATGTCTTCCTTTCAGATTAGGTTTTCTGCAATGTCGGCCACAGTCCCCAGGCTGATGAATGAAGAGAGACACTTCTCATAACTAATTATTTATCTTCCTTCCAGAGCTGTTGTGTCTGTAGGGTGAAAATAACTCACAGGCCTCCAGTCCCTGGCCAAGTAGTAAATGATGAAGCTGAAGGAGCCTTCTATCCACAAAGTGTAAAGATAGTTGCTTCCCGTATGGAAACAAACTTTATATGCAAACTCTTGAAAGTGGCACCTTTCATACAATCCTCATGCTGTATATGAGAATAAAGTTAATAAGATCCATAGGTTTTTTTTGTAAAGTGAAACATATACTGTATAAAACATATTCATGTATAATTCTGTGATTTATAAGAATTATATATGACATTCAAAAATAAATAAGATCCATAGTATTTTGTAAAGTGAAACATTTTGTAATTTGTAAGAAATATGACATACAAAACAGATATAGGATCAGATATATTTTTGTAAAGTGACTTGTATAAAAGGTGCTACTTTCAAGAGTTCACATATAAAGAGTTCGTTTTTTTTTGGGGGGGGGGGGGGTTGATTTGAGCAAAGCTGATATTTTGACCCGCCATGTATCCCATAAAAGCATTTTAGATTTTCTTTGCACTGGCTATATGCAATAAAATATTTAAAGATAACCAATATTTTGAGGTGGAAAAAGTGAAGACAAGCCTCAAGTCTGGGTGAAGAGATATTAACAAATGCCTTTAGATAATTAAAATGTGAAGAAGTACCGTCGTGGCTGAAAGTATTGGCACCCTTGCACATAAAGATCAAACATCTCCAAATGTCTGTAAAATACGTTGAAATAGACAAAAGTATGTGGTGTCTCAAATTCTTTATTAAACTAATAATAACACAGAAACTTTGTTTTTTAATCATAACTTAATATTATTTTTTAAATAATATATTACACCAAAATTGCTGTGTCAAAATATTGACACCTTGAATTCAATATTTGGTAGCACATCCTTTGGAGTAAATGACTGCTGTCAAATGCTTCCTATAGGTTTCAGTAAGATGCCTACACCTCTCTACTAGCAGTTTGGCCCACTCTTCTGTTGCAAACTGCTCCACTTGACGCAGATTTTATGTGCAACTTGTACAAGGGTGCCAAAACTTTCAGCCATGACAGCAAATGCCTGCTAGTTAAACATTTAAATTATTCAGGTACATGCTGTGTCTTGAGGGATGGCTGTAGCTTAGTGGGTGGAGCAGCTGTAATTAAAAGGTCACCGGCTGGCCTCCCGGTCCATGTGTCGGGAAGTGTCCCTGAACAAGATGCTTAACCATCCCTTGTGCTCATCATAACCATCTGAGTCAGCAGCAGTCAGCTGGGTGAAACACAATGTGAATTCCCCATGCAGGATTGACAATCCCACCCCTGAACCCTGGTACATGCCTGTAGAGGGGGCCAGGGACATTCTCAGTCATCAGAGGGAAATGTATTTTCTGAGTGAGTTTCTCTGATGGCACATTCGATATACCTGATATTTTGAGCCCAGTGGAACAAAGGAGAACTTTAGCCTTTGCTTATAGCCACACTAATTTCATGATTACAGAAAGATTCAAACAGACTATTGGTTAAACCTACAACCAATCAGAGCAACACAGCCTGCTATGTCACACACAGTGATGGGCAGTAACTTGTTCCAAGTAGCTAAGCTACATAGCTTAACTACATTTTCCCGTAGCTTGTAGTGTAACTCTCTACATTTGTTATGGGAATAGCTTGTAGTGAAGCTACACTACTTGTTTCGAGTAACAAAGAGTGTAGCTTACTACATTTTCCCACACACATTTTCGAATTCTGCCCATTTTTAATAGGTAGAAAACCTCTAACTTAGACATGCCACCATCATGTGTTCAAACTTTATGATTGTATTTATATTATTTTATTAGTAGTATTATTATTTAGAAAGTTGTACATTAAGTTGAGATATACTGTATATTTATATACAGTATATGTAGTGCTGATCTAGCAAGCTACTTTTGTAGTATAGCTTAGCTAAATTTTCCCAGTAATTTGCCCATCACTGGTCACACATATCCTTGTAGCCTTGTAAACCCACCGTGTACTGGTAGACCCTACACCCTACACTTCTCCTGGTCTGCAAAATATGCCCCCAAATGAGCAACACTAGACTCAATCTGCTTGTGGTAATATGCATTACAAATGCAAATAGAACACTGTCTACACAAGGCTAGGAGAACATACTAGCCGAGAGATGACTATTGGGAAAGTAAAACAAAACAAATAAATTTAGAAAGAGAAAAGTGCAGTGTCTGTCTCCCATCCAAGGGTTATACGAGGATACCAAAAGATGGAACAAGCAGCATCAGATGCATGTAGATTAAATGTTTAATTATGAGTCCAATGCCCACCCCGGGGTACTGAAAACGGATCAAGAGTACTGGGTAGATCTGGACTGACACGATCAGATTGCAATCCTAAAAAGTAGACCTTCACTATGAACTTTTGTAAAGAAGAGTCTCATGCACAGCATCTAGACTTGACTAAATTGTATGTCTATAGACCTTTCTATTATGTCTAACCGGTCTGTCTAGATATTATTTAAATGGATTTGGCTAGACCAGGGGCAACTGTGCAATGGAGACATGGGCAGCATGGGATCCCCCCAGTGTGGGCCAGTTGCCTGGATACCAAGTTTTACAGGAGTACAGGAAGGAAGATAAGGTTTCCTGTTAATCACTCACTCAGAGTTTTCACAATCGTGTGTGTGTGTGTGTGTGTGTGTGTGTGTGTGCGCGCGCGCGTGTGCCTAAATGATGTCAGCAGTAAAGAATGGGAAGTGTTTCTTCTCACATGTTACAAACGAAAGAGAAAGCAACAGAAGCAAAAGAGAAGACGCCGTGGCGAACATTTTGTTGTTGTTTTCATAATCTCTTACCTAAAATGAAAACTCTTTTCAAAGAATCAGCAAAAACACAGGTAAACCTTCATTGTTTTCTATGGGCTTTGCTTGCTGTGAATGTTGTCTATATATTAAAATTCAGAAAATTTGCAACTCTAAATGTGTATTGACCGCATGGCCACTCAACTGAACCAACAATTGATGATCTATTCCAGGTTCAGATATGGCTTCTGCTTCTCATAGACTACTGGCTGAAGATTTCGTTTGTTCTATCTGTTTGGATGTGTTTACCAAAGCTACAACTTTACCCTGTGGCCACAACTTCTGTTCCCACTGCATCACTGGATACTGGGACACCAATGTAGTATGCCTGTGTCCATTGTGTAAAGAGAGGTTTGTGAAAAGGCCTACGCTTCCGGTCAATACTTTACTTTCTGAGATGGCAGAAAAGTTCAAGAAATCAGCGCAGAGTCACAGCGGTACTGGACAACAATCTGTCCTATCAGGAAATTATGTGCCGTGTGATATCTGTGCTGGGGTGAATGAAAGGGCAATAAAGTCCTGTCTGGTGTGCCTGGCCTCTTATTGTGCCAATCATCTGGAGCCTCATCAGAAGAAGCCTACCTTAATGAAACACAAACTAATTGATCCTGTGGAGAACCCAGAAAGTCGGCTCTGTGCAGTGCATGAAAAGCCGTTGGAGTTGTTCTGCAGGGCAGATCAAATGTTTCTCTGTGAGGACTGCGTCATGGGCGACCACAGAAGCCATGAAACTGTCCCCGTGGATGAGGAGTTTCAGTCCAGGAAGGCTCAGCTGGCACAGACTGAAATGGAGATGCTTCAAATGATCGAGATGCGCCAGCAGAAGATGCGGGAGATCAGATGCATGGTGGCGGATAGCAAGGCTGATGTGGATGCAGTGATGTCAGACAGCATGCAGGGGCTGAATGCTTTGATGCTCTACATCAAGAGAAGCCAGGCTGAGCTCACTGACGTGGTGAATGATAAACACAAAGCAATAGAGACAAAGGCTGAGGGTTGGATTCATGAGCTGGAGGGGGAAGTAGCTCGGATAGAACAGAAAATCACTGATCTCAAGCCGGTCCTCAGCGAAGATCACTTCCTGTCCCTCCAGCGCATGCTGTCGATCCCCGTCGCTCCTGAGGACACAAGGGACTGGTCTGTCGTCAGCATCCACAGAGGAGAGAATACTCTGGTGAGAGCCATGACTCAGTTGCACCTGGCGGTAGTGAAAGAATTGAGGAGCTTGTGTGATCCTGACCTGAGGAACATGCAGCGGCACGCTGCAGATGTCACTCTGAATGCTGACACGGCGCACCCGTCTCTGGTCCTCTCTGGGGATCAGAAACAAGTGCGGTATGGGGAACAAAAGAGCAACGCCCCGACCACACCGGAGAGGTTTTGTCACGTCCTCAATGTATTGGCAAAGGAAGGCCTTTCCTGTGGGAAATGTTATTACGAGGTACTGGTCAAAGACAAGACGCAGTGGGATTTAGGGGTTGCAAAAGAGTCCATTAACAGGAAGGGGGATATAAGACTCAGCCCAAAGACTGGATACTGGACTCTTTGGCTGAGAAAGGGCAGTGAGTACACAGCTAATGCATGCCCCGCTGTTCCTCTTACCCTGAGAGACAAACCCCAGAAGGTCGGTGTGTTTGTGGATTACGAGGAGGGTCAGGTTTCCTTCTATGATGTAGACAATCGGGCTTTGATCTACTCTTTCACTGGTTGCATCTTTACAGAAATGATATTTCCATTCTTTAGCCCTGGGGCAAATGACAGTGGCAGAAACTCTGCACCCCTGATCATTAGTCCTGTTAAACACTAGCAGTGTTAATTTGGTTGACTACAACTACGATTTCATGCAGCCAAGTATAAATCAGGCATTATGATGCTACAGCCTGCCAACAAACCTTTACTGTATTGTCTAATCAACTGTATATTTAGAGGATTAAAATGCTATGACTGAAAGCTAAAACATTTCAAATGAAATATATAAGACTAAAACTCAATTAAACATTGCACAACAGTGAACATCAATTTACCTTTATCGTGGTTGAACAACAACAAGGTAAATTACTTTGTCTTTCCTGCAATGTTTAATCACTTAATGTCTAATTAATTATAGTTTGTTTAGATTTGTTTAGATATTTCATGATTCAATTTGTACTGTTTTATTTGTATTATCAATTCCACAGAGAAAAGCATACTGTAGAAAGGACTGGTGGACAAAGATAGATATACATTCAGGAAGTAGCACTTTCATCAGCAGGAGTCTCAGATAATCTTGTGTCTCTGTGTGGTCTCTCTGTCACAGAGACTATGACCCCCACCAGTGACAACCATGCTGCTGGTATAGGCTGAGAGAGAGAGAGAGAGAGAGAGAGAGAGAGAGAGAGAGAGAGAGAGAGAGAGAGAGAGAGAGAGAGAGAGAGAGAGAGGGAGAGAGAGAGAGAGAGAGAGAGAGAGAGAGAGAGATGAAACCGGGACCCCCTCTACTGCATATTGGATTTGTGATTTGTGTGTTTTCAGACAATCAATACTTGATTTGACTCATAGATCAGATATATTTCTTGGCTAATGTGTCGTCCCTAGAATAGGAATGTAAGTGTTCAAGTGGTCCATGTAAAAATAAAGGAATAAAATCCCTGTCATACAAAGTTTTGGCGGCTTCATATCAGAGGACCCCCTAGGGAAGCAAAGCCCTAGTCAGCACTCAACTCAAACATAACATGTAACCCATTAGAATACCAAAATATTGGTTTTATAGTTCTGTGTTAAGTGTGTTTTTAATGAATTTGCTAGATGTCTGATAAGGTGTACTCTGTATGTAACTTTGTATGTGTTATAATTTTATGCTGCTTCTGAAATCACCCATCTCTTGGGAAAGAGGAGAAAAAGATGCAAGCCTCTGTGGGTGTCTGCATGAATGAAGAAAAATTATTAAAGCAGTATCTATTTAAATAGTTTTGTGTTGTATGTATGTATGTATTTTTCAATAAGGTACTGTAACTTTGATAAGGTGTGCTCTGTAGCTGTAGCTGCTTTCTTTATGTGTATTACAGTTTTATTGTTGTCTTCTCAAATCAGCCATCTCTTGAGGATAAAACGAGAAATATATACTTAACCTCTGTGGGTGTCTGCATTAGTGAACAATTAAAGCGGGATCTATTTACATAGCTGATGAGGTGAGTGGACTTTTAGACTGTGTGAGTCAGTGCTAATTAAGAAAGACCTTTATTATTCACTTCAAAATAAAAAGGGAAAAAAGGTTAAGTGTGTCACACAAGTGTGATGCATGTGGCTGCTATCTCTCACGTGTGATATTTATAGGCTGCAGTGGTTGTTTAACTGGCAAAGATCATGGTTGATTGTAATACCTTTTGTAAATGAAGTTATTTGCCTCACACACTCAAGGCTCCCACACAGAATACCATTGAAAGTGCCTTCATGTTGGATATCGCAAACATATATAAATATTCTGCATGCATAAATCCTGAAATAAATTATTAATGATAGGGCTTAAATCAGATAGTAGATCCATACAAATTTAATGCAAAGTATTTACAAAATACATGACTTCCTGCTTTCTTTTATGTACAGCCAGAGACACAACTACAGTATGTTTTAATGATTTATGGCCAAGTTGGCCAACACATGCTGACAGGAGATTATGCACTTAGTGTTAACTGCTCCAAAGCAAACAAACAGTGAGCAAAGGTCTAACTGTAAGAATACCACGTGCAACAGGTACACGTGTACAGTTATTATGACAATTATTAGTTGTTAGAAAATCTACCCTACAACTTTTAGGGTGTAGCAGTTCAAGGAAAAATACTCTAAACACTGGAAGAAATGTGTTTTTAAATGATCAAATTATATCGACAGCAGCTGTGGAAGTGATCTGTTAAGAAAACTAAATAGAAACATTTGCAGGCTTGATTGTAAGTGCATTGGTAATGTTGGCAGGGCGACAGGCAGGCAGACAATCTGAGGTGAGCAGCTTTCTGGTTTTAGCAGCCTGATCTACAAACGGCCGATCAAGCTTCAGGCCACAGCAACAGGGACATATCTGGGAAACCTATTGGTTGCCTATGGCAACAACTAGACCCCTACACCCATGGCTACCAGGGTTACCACTTGAAATTAGTAATGGTGCCTCGTTTGTCTTTTATTCCATATGTCTTTGGGGATCAATCAATGAATGACACACATCTTACAAGTAAAAAAAACAGCAACGATAAGATAAGATCTTTATTGTCATTGCACAGTATACAATGAAAAATGGTTTGGGGCTTTAGCCACGTCAACAGTATTAAAAGAAAAAAGAAAAGAACATTATACACAATAATGGAGCAATAAAAGTCTGGTCAGATCATGCAGGCATCAGTCACATGATTAAAAATATAAAACACAAGTAAGGATGCCCCCATAAAACAAACTCATATTGTATATATACTGTATATTCCACTTCCAGAAGAAGCTATTAGACAGCCTGTCTGTCCTAGTTCTAGGTTCCTTCAGCCTGCCCTAGGGCAAAGTCTCAAACAGATGATGGCCGGGGTGTGGGGTGTCCTCGAGGATTTTCAAGGCTTGCCTATGGAGACCGCCTGAGTGGACGTCACACAGGCGAGGCACTGGTGCACCAATAATTCGCTGTGATGTCTTAGCAACACGCTTTTACACTGCTACATGTCGCGGAGTACAGAGCCGCAGCGCCGCATCTAAACACAATTGCAGGCATGCAGTGCTCACACACACACGTCCAATATGCATGCATGCATGCACGTGCACGCACACATGCATGCATGCACATACATGTGCACACACTTACAGAAACATGCATACGACAACACACTATAATAGTGCAATGCCTGAATGTAAGGCAAGCAGCAGTGGTCATGAATACTACAACATACATAGCCAGAGGCAGTGCTACATTAGGACAATAACATTTTGCATGTTTTGCCTTAGGGCCAGCTGGAGTCTCATCAAACCTGAAGTTTGGAGCAGATTATCAAGAAAGCACTTCCTTTTTTATGTCGATACATGTGATGCTTTGCCTCGTCATCTTGAGAAGAGTTATTTAAAATGACTTGTGTAATAGTCTAATGTCACAGTGGTTACAAGGGGCAAAGTAACCCACCAAGCCCCCATTTATATAGTGCGATGCCAAGGTTTCCCCCGTTGTAACCTGTATTTTCAAGAGTCAAATCTCTGAAACCGTTGGCGTACTCGTGTGTGTGTGCTGTCTTGATCGGATGACCTTCTTCCCCTCCATGCAGAAAAATACCGCAAGTCTCACAGCTCCTGCTCTCGGTCATTGAAAAACTCTCGTCTGCCAGAGACTTGACATTGACAAGCATAATCTGGAGTGCCGATGTTGAATGCAGACAATAGAAATGACATGGATACAACTTCACTTTTTATAGAAGGTTGTCATTTTGCCACACCTGTTTCCATTGCTCATGTAATCTTTTATAATTGCTGATGTTTTGAAACATTTTGAACAACCTTAGGCCCTCGAAAAGTTGATTTTCTGTATATGCTTAGAGTAATATTAGTTCCTTGCATTAAAATTGGGCTTTGTTCTGGTCCAGTGGTTTGTTCATATTTATTAAATGTGTCCAAAACATCTTCTAGCATTACATACATCCCGAAAGATAAATAAACCATTTGCAAAAAAAGAAAAAAAAATAGAGCTACTGTATAATAAAATAAAGAAAAGAACATGGCCTCGCTATGCAAACAACATTTAGGTATATTTTGTGTTATGTATATTTATAATTCATAGGTGTTGATTGGAATCGACTTGAGCTTGTGCTCATGAAACATTCATGTCTGCTTCTAGTTTACACCTATTTCTGCAAAGCTTTGTTTCTTCTGCCGCTGAAATCAAAACCTGTACCTCCATATCTCAGTCTGTCTCTATTGATTGTCAAATAGTACAGCGCAGGTAATGAGAAAACACTTCAAACTGTCAAACTGTGACAAACAACATTAGCTGTTTTAGCATGAAAATGTATGTATTGTGTGTGCGTGCGCATGTGTGTGTCTGTGTGTGTGTGCGTGCGTGTGTCTGTGCGTGTGTGTGTGTGTGTGTGTGTGCTTCAATTGCACAATGTGAGTAGTTTTCCACACTTGTATGAGTTAGTTGGGCTATAGTCAAATTAAGATGTGCCGACACCGCTTGAAATGGACTGAAGCATACTACTGTATGGAAATACAAGGTATTAAAGTTTCATGCTAACAGTTGTAGTCGTGAACATCAAGATTGAGTAATTACTTGGCCTATTCCATGACTAAATTGTAGCTGGCAATATGTACTACAGTATAAAATGTAAATGCAAAGTATGCATGCATATAATATTTCTACTTTCTCTTGGTGTTTTTCTCTGCTATTTTCATTAAACATTAAGTGCAGGCTGAAAGATATACAATAACAACTTCTGTTGGAGCCCACTGGTGCTGAGGTGGCGGTGGGAGCAAACAGTGCATAACAACAACCCCATTTAAAAAAATAAAATAAAAATACTGTACTGTACATACTGAACAGAACCCCAAATGGGGTACCCATCCAGAAGGGGAGGGTTACAATTATATGTTCCTGCCTATAATAGGTTCAATACCCCACTCAATTGCTTAGCTCATAAGCGGATTATGAAATTAAGGGCCCCTGGGCCGCCACCAGCCAAGGGGCCCCCCTACACCAGAGGATTTTTCTGCCCGGCAAGGCGGCATGATGGTTTTGGACTTTTGGGGCTATTTTAGTCACGCAAAATTAACCCATTGTTGGTGCACCCAATGTGCACCATTATTATTCACTTTTACCCCTTTTTTGGGTGGGCCCTGAGCTTGAGCCTCTTAGCGATCATGCGTACACTCAAGCTCATGGGCCCCCTAGCTCAGGGGCCCCTGGGCCTGGGCCCAACGTGCCCGTTGGATAATCCTTCCCTGGCTCAGCTGACTGCCACATCAGTGCAATACACCCACATAGTAATGCAGCATATCATAGCATGAAGCCCCTCAAGTATATTTGACTGAACTAACTCTGCAAGCTATGAATCATTTGTAGTGAGTGAAAAGTTGTCTCTGAGATGTAGTGGAGTACAAGAAAAACTATTGGGCATTGGAATACCCCAGTAAAGTACAGTTCTCTGTCGATGGTGAAATATTAATAGCTCGGCAGTCTAGAAAATACTAACATGAGGCATATATAGTGTGATGAATAAACATTGTTTTTTCCATCCCCTGTGCATTTCCCCAATTACATTGTCTTCACATTCAGCAGTTGCATGTTTGTATACATGTAAAATCATCTGGGTTAATTAGTTGATTTGCAACTGAGATGGTAGAAAGGTCATATAATTCTACACTCTAAGGATGATATTAAAACTGGTAAATGAATGCCGGAGGAGTCCGGTGCAAATTGCCTGTCTGTTTTAGTTGCCTGGGAAAGCAAACAAGTCCCCGACGTCGGCCTTTGAGGCAACAAACCACTCTCTGTTTACTAAGCCGTCTGACATCTCACCTAGCGGGAGGTCTGTGATCACTTGTCCCAGACAGGAGAGCAAGCAGGCGAGAAAGAGAGTTTCTGGCTGCCTGTCTTTCAAGGATCTAATACATTTTACTCAATACATAAATACATACAGTAGGCCATGCACCTGCCCAATCATGAATCTTTTTTTTGGTTTGTTTTTTACATGAACAGAGTGAGAACAGAGTTTGGGGAGCTAATGTAGCAGAGAGGTGAAAGCCATTGTCTGAAGACTCACCTCGTCAGAAAGAACGCTACCTTTGCCTGTAGCATTTGCAGTAGCACTTGTCTTGCTGTAGCTTTTGCCCTAGCCTAGCTTGAGAAACTCAGATGTTTTGTTCCAGGGAGAAGAAGGGGAAAAAATGCCTGGAGTCCTTTGGAATTCGGCATACAGTTGTGGTGCGCATCACTCACTCTTTCCTGATCTTTGATCACCTAGATCGAGAATAAATTGATGTAGACACACGCACACGAACATCCGCACACACCTCTCTCTCTCTCTCTGTCACTCTAATTAATTAGTATAATGACGTGCAGGTGCAGGTACTTTCTCCTGGCGGATGTATGCCGGAAAAAGCAGGGTTGGGATACAGTCTAGCTAGCCCTTGCCTTGATAACCTTGCAAGCTTATGCAAAGGCCAATTTATGATTTAGATAGCCTGTTATGTACTGTATACAGATGCCAGGTCATTTGTAGATATGGCAACCTATAGTGTGAATGTGCTGCATAGTTTCACTGTAGAACACATTATGTTTTGATTTTATACTGTTTAGACTGATAATAGGTTATTGGCTTACTAGACTGACTATTTATACGCTTTCGGTAATTCACATTTCCCTTGCTCACAATAAATTGCTCTGGATTAAGCATCTGCTAAATGCCTAAATTGTGAAGGGACTAAGGGACGGGTTCTCAGGAAGCATCCTGCTTCCTTTTGCATCCTCTTCGCTGCAAACACCTGAAGACAGGCATAAACATCTTATGTGGACTCACAGAGCCTCTTGTTTGGCTATTTTCACAAAATGTATCCTTCATGGAACAGTGTAAAACTAAAAAATACCTCAAATCCCACAATACCAAGTGCTCTGGATGGGTCAGGTCCCCGGGTGGGTGTGGTCTCCAGTTTTGTGGAGTTGGGCATCGCTTGGACAATCTGGGAGCTCCTGGCTCAAATCTGGGGCAGGACATGAAAGTACATGTATACTTTCAGCAAAATTATATGGTATGTTATAGCATAATTGCAGTGATCAGGTGCAGCTCAAGCTAGCATAGCGATAAATTGGTCAGTTGCAACTTAACCAGTCGGTACGTATATGTCTAACAAACTGTGGCCATTTGAGGAATTTACATTCTAAAATTCTGACTGAGTAAACAGGAATATTTCCCTACAGTAAATGCAGATTCCCCAGAACTGCATTTTGTACATTGTACAACCGAGCAAATGTAGAACATCATTATTGAGTCATTTTAAGGTTTTGGGACAGACTACTAGAATTATCATTGATCATGATCCTCTTTTGTGTTAGTATCCAGGTTAATTGAGTGCACATGAGTTTGAGCAAAGATTAAATTCTGTTGTACAAATGTCAGTCTCACAGCTGCTATAAGTTATCAAGAGTAATGAGACTCTAAAGTAATTGAAAGGGTATGATCTCTAGGAGGGCACTTGAATACAAAAGAGGTTCCCTTCAACCCCTGCTTTCCAAACTTCAGTGCTCAGTTTGCAACGACTTTCTTGGTTTCAATGACATGAGACTTTCTAAAAACCTCTTCTGACTTCTCTTCTTCTGACAGCATATACAGGCGGATATCTCCTAAGTATTTGTGCATTCCGGCAGCAGCATGTACGTTCCCACACCTGGAAGTCTCTGTAGAGCTCCTGTCTGGAGGAGTTCCATCAAACTCCTACATATACACACTTCTTTCACTCTGTCTGCAACAGCCTTTCTCTCAAAGTCATGCTTGGCTTGTACTCTATGTTCATATTGTCACTGTAGAAACCTCTCATCTCCGTATTTTTACTTGGTCCTGTTTTTTCATAAATCAGCGCCCAATGCTTGATTATAGCAGGAGCATATCCACAAGCTTGAAACAAAACACAGCACATTTAGAGCTTGAAGGCCTGACACTTTTGCTCATTTTTATTTAATCCTGAAAAGTTGAAATTTAAATTACTTTATTTAATATAGGAAAGACACATGAGGTTTCCACCCGATAGAGATGATGTGCTTAGTGTGCTTGTGTGCAATTGCTGCTGTTCTGAGCTCTGTTTGTGTGTGTGGCTCAACTACTATACATCCCACTGCCATCTGGTCTGGAAGAGATAGACAGAATGAAGTCATCCTTCCAATACCTCCCACACACAGGAGATGTGGTTCATCAGTAGTCTAACATGACACGCCTGTAGTCTACATAGAGCATCACACCAGTATCACAAGTATAATCCAAAATACATTTAAATAAACTTCCAGTATGTTTGTGCTATATGTTTGTGTGCCTATATGTCATTTCGCTGTCTTTCGACTATAGCTCCACTTGAAGGTTTTATAGAAACACCCAGTGAAAGACGGAGAGCTCAGAGCTTCTCACGCGGTTAGGAACCTTGAAGAACCTTGGAAAAACTCCACTGACTGGTGCTGCTGTATAGTACAGCAACAAACACATCATCATTGAAAACATGCACGCAAAACACTTGGCGGTGACCTTCCAGAAAAGCACAAACCACCTCCGCCTATTTGTCTCCTGTGCACCGCCTGTCAGCCATGAATGAGAGAACTGTTCAAAGAATGAAAGAAGGAACATTTAATAAACCGAACTAGCTCTTAGAGATGATCATACTCCAGACTGTATGACTGCGCTTGATGTTCCTATAATATTATAACAGAACTTATACTGCACTGTTAGTAGATCTATTCAACCCTCCCTATACAGTATATTACTGACTACAGAAGATGAATGTGTGAATGTTTTTTCTGTTACCACACAATTGGCCCTTGTTAGGGATAGGGTGATACCGGTATTTGTCACTGCAAGTGAGTCAGTAGGATACTACTTGGAACTAGGAATGCATTGGAATAGTGACTACATTTTGGAGTCAAAGAAAAGTAATAATCTTTAAGCTGTAGTGATGGCTATATTGAAATAGTTTGCTTTTCAACTATCACACTGCTTTGTTGTGCATTCAGCGCCTTGGGTTTACGGGAGTTAGGAAGAGTCTTTTTTTCCCTTTAAGCATTGAAAATATGAAGGACACTATTATAATATGCATGAGAAAACATGAGAGGCGTAATGTTGTTTGGTAACGAATGAGCTACACATCCTTACATTTCAAAATTGGCTTCAGATAATACCATTGTGAATATATAATGTAAGAGTGGCAAATAGCAATCTATGCCAGAATTCAGACACTGTGTACACGCCATAATGCAGAGCTAGAGATAATGTGAAAAGAGCTGTCAAATCAAATTTACATCATTTAATTGCATTGGATAGCCAATACACAACAGCAGACAACACAAGCACCAAAACATACCTTAGCTATTACATTCCTCTCAGAAGAGCAATTTGTGTATGTCTGGTTATGGCCAGCAATTGGCCTTTTACATTTCAGTTTAGTGGGGTAAACATAAACACTTACACTGAAATAAGCTGACTGCAGAGACCTGGGGTCTTGCCTGTTATCAAGAGCTAGTAGCTACTGAATCAAACAGCATGTTTCACACCAGGAGTGACCCTAATATGCTTCCATTTTGGACTGAGACTGATTGACTAAAAACAGCTTCTAAATACTGACCTGCTTGAGGGCTAGTTTTATGCATACTATATAGAAGCCCAAAAGGTGTTCCGGTCCAGAAGGGAAGCGTTATAAAAAGGGGTTCCACCAGCCTACTGTATAATGGGGTAAACCTATACCTAAAATTGACTGCACTCGCCCAGCAGTCTGCCTTTACTCAGCCGGCTGTGTGCATGTCCTAATACAATCCCTGTTATGTCCATGAAGATCCGGGACCACCAGTGGTCCCTCAGGATTTCAGGTGGTCCCCAGGCTACATGATGGACAGTTGGTAACCAGTTGGACTCTTATAGGTCTGTAACTCTAGAGAGCGTAAAATGAAACCAAATGGACCCTTACGGGTCCATTTTGTTTCATTTTATCTTTAAACTAATGAATGAACTAATTGCCAAGAATCTACACAATTAGAAAATGCAGAAGAATTGTTATTTTGATAAAGTTTTTGCCAGTTTATCTCTCTATCTAAATTGTGGACAGAAACTTCAAAATCCTTTGTTTTGGTTCCGAGAGACTAAACTCAACATCAAATGGTGGTCTGTGGCTAAAATGCAGAATAAATAGTGGGCCCGGTGTGAAAAAGGTACTGAAAACCGCTGCCCTGATCCAATCCCTGTTATGCCCATATACAGAGATCCTTGGTTTGTCATCAGAATTAAGCCCATGGGAATGTGACAGTCTCGTGATTCCAGTGTGGTTTCTGTGACGCGAGTCACACTTGCAAGTGAGCTAAGTTGGCATGACATATGGATTTCCATATGTGTAGCTGATAGTCAGCTGATAGTCATGCCAAAGCAAAAGCCCTAGCTCTCGCATCCAGTCTGCTGTCACTGAGGTGTATGCATGCAGCAACCCCGCCCTTCCCTCACTGCGTCTTACTGAGTGACTAATTGTGTGCAGTCTAAAGCTGTGCCATAGGAGCGTGTTGTTTAATTTTGATTTGACCTGTAGTTCTCAAACTTTTTTCGTGCCAAAAGCCCTCAAATGTGCAGTATATGTTAGAGCCAGTTTATTTCTATCTCATCTATTGGTTTGCTTGGACACTTTTGCTGCCCCCCACTGTTTGGGCAAAGAACTAGGCTACTATAGGCCTTCAGCTCTAACAGCAGGATGGAACCTCTTGATTAGGGAAGAGAGCCAGGGGGGAAATGTTTGGACACGCACACGTGTGAAGGAGGACATCAGCAAATAGTTTTTGACAATAGTTGACAAGTAAAACAATAGAGAGGAAGAAATAAGAAGAAATAAGAAGAAAATAAGAAGAGAATCATTTTTGTTACATTATGTTGAACATTGACGCTGATTACACACGGCGAAGCTGAACATTTGAGTTTGCTTATTTTGTTTTATAAACAACAATGCTGGAAACTATTCATGGACCTTTGAATTGTGCATCTCAACTAGGCCTACTACTACACCGTCCCCATTATGGCGACTTGAATTAAGGTAGGACAAGTAACAGTACAGTATATATATTTGATATAGATTAGATCAATAACTTCCACTTACTTATATGCGCCTGTATCTGGCCACTGGTGCATTGCTTTTTTAAATGATGGATTCTGTAAATTGGAGAGAAAATGTATCTGCTTGTGCATATGAAAGGCGAAACATCAAACGGAAAGATGGACTACCCGCAGTGACCATGCTGCTGCTGGTCAGAATCATTCCACCCTTCCACAGTATGTCTCCACATTTGTTTCCAGAGGTCCTCTGTGACGTCTTGGCATATACCAACTTAATAATCACATGTGTTTTGTCTTAGTTCGATCCGATTCCTTTATTTAACCCAGCATGATGCACACTATGCTCCGTGCCTCGGAACTGCCACAGAATACTGATGACCCAGTGGTGGGCCGCAAGGGCCTTCAAGGCCTGCACTGCAGGCCCTGCACTTGCCTGAGGCAGAAAGTTTTATTTTATAATTCTTATATTGTGTTTATTTTGCTGTTATCATAGCGCTGTTTCTCTCTCAGACAACCTGGAAGCTGTTGTTAAATCGATAGTTCAGATTTTTGGAACTTAAATGTATACTAGGTAACTTTTTTCATTAAAAGAAATCTTGAATTTGATATCCATTATGACTGGCATATTTCTCATCTAAGCCATTGCCTGAATTTCAAGCTGCAAAGCCTAAATATGTTTTCTATCGAAAAGTGATGTACTGTTTCCATGGAAAATGACACATCTGATTAGTCCTTGATTACAAGGACCAATCAGAATGTTAGTTCACAGGGCTGCTGGATTCATTTACTTTTACTGCGTTCACATCTATCGACTCTATCGATGTCTTTGGACGCTGAGCTAAAACATTTGTTAACTGACTGGTCTAGGCCAGGGGGTATCAAACTAGCAGTTCCGGAAGAGTTAAATTGTGGCTCCCAATTACAGTATGTCGCCCCAGCCGCCATCCTCCACAATCCCCCTCATCCCCCACCCTCTTGCTGCTGATTGCTAGCCGCTCTGCACCTCTCTCTCTCTCTCTCTCTCTCTCTCTCTCTCTCTCTCTCTCTCACTTCAGTCAGCCTGCTATTTAAATAACTTGTCTTTGTGCTAAATGTTTGGTGACATCTGCTTAGAAAGAGGCCAATTGCAAATTTGATGCAACTGATTAATTTCTTAGGAGAGCAGAAGGGAACTGCAAATTTGAGAGACTCTGGTCTCCTCTGATTTCCCCGGGTTTTGTAAAATGAGATACGGTATCATAAGAGACGGAGATGTTAATCTCAGTTACACTGCAAAGATGCTTTTGTTGAGAATAGAGCCATAGATATTTATTATCTTTATACTTGCAGGCGATAGTAGCCTATGAAGACAAATGAGCACTTCTCAAAAAGAGAAGAGGAAGGAAAAGAGGCATTATCTCACCAACAAAGACATCAAGCAGAAACATATTGCATCGCTAGGGGTTTAATCCAAAACAAGGGTTTTATCCTTCTTGCATATTAATGAAGGTTAATAGTATGCAGAAGGATAAGCTAAATGAGCCCCCCCCCCCCCCCCCCCCCCACACACACACACACACACACACTGTAATACAACTGTTGAACATCTATACAGCTTGGCCAGTGGTGAAGTACCTTTGCTCTTTGCTTTTCCCATTGCATCCCAAACCCAATTGCAATCTATTTAATTGACTTTGATTTTTTTGTATGGTTCTATTGTTGGTTTGGTGCACGTATACAGTAGTCCATCCAGAAGTATGCGATTCGTATTCATAAGATCATCGACCAGGAGAGAATTGCCCCAGCTTCAGGGAAATCATGGAAACTTAATTTATTGAATTCTCCCCTTCAATCATCTCTACTCCATTAAACTAAACAAATTCATCTTTGGTTTATTGCCTCGGTTTTCTGCTGTCAAATCCCTGTGTCTCCACTACACTTTGTGCATATGCAAAGATGGCACAGTAGATAAAGTGCAGTGGGATGATTGATTGTGTGCATGTGTGTGCGCATATGCATCCGCTCCTTGTCCTCAGCAAACTGCTTGAGGGCTTTCTTGTGCATCATCATGAGAAGAGGCTTAGAGGCCAAGTTGATGCAGCATGTGGCGTATTGTCTGAGCACTGACAGGGTGACCTGACCCCCCACCCTTCTAACCCCTGTAGCAATGCTCACAGAACTTCTATGCATATTTCCCTACGTCTCCCTGTGGATTTGATGCTGAGAACGTGCACTCAACTTCTTTGGTCAACCATGGTGAGGCCTGTTCTGAGTGGATCCTGCTAGAGTTTGCCACCATTGCAAAAGTCCTATCAGGCACATCATAATCTCTCAAGAACAGATTCCGAGCTGTGCTACTGAATCAGTCAGCAAGGGCATTAGAAACGTGTGCACATTGGGGCTTAGTGGAATGACAACATCAGTGTCCCAATGAAAGAGGAGGGCTGGGGGTGGACCCAACATCCTGTTATCCACATTCTATTGGGCCGTGCCCCAAAGAGGAAACCTCAAAGCAAACAAATAGCAGAGGGCACTGCTTCTTCCCCGATCGGTAGTGGTCTTCCACTTAATCAATACGCAAGTGCTGCTAAGGTCACTGAGGACCTCTAAGCCCTTTGTCTGCAACGCCATTTCCCTTCTGTCTTCTCTCTGAAATGTGTCCTATGGTACAGATTGCGGTCACACTTCTCTGACCGTGATATCAACATTTAACCTCTGGTACAATGAGAACTGGCAGTAAGGAGGAGTGCTGTAATCGTTATTACAGCATGTCATGTCAGTGTTATGATCGTCACAGATGCTGTGATGATAATGACTTTGGAGAGGCTTGGTTGACAGTTTAATAGCCTGTGAAGCCATTTGCAGTCTGCCGAAGAGACTTTTCAGCTCATGTCAATGTGTTTTGGGTTGGTTGTTGTTATCAGTTGTATCTTGGTTGTTCCTAAAACTCATTACATGGCAATCAGGCTTTTGTGACCCAGGCTCCTAGGCTTTGGAAACGCCCTACCTGAATACCAACAAGTGTTTATTTTATTGCCTCTGTTATCTAGGCTTGTCTGCCTTTTGTCTCCAATTTGTGGACATGTTTATTTTATCCTCTCATTTGTATTTAGCTGTTTTTTAATCATGCTCCATTGTTTTCCTTTAATTGTAAAGCACTTTGTGTATCAGTGTGTGAGTGAGTGTGAGTGATGTGCGGGTGCATCTGCCCGCGCGTGTGTGTGTGTGTGTGTGTGTGTGTGCGCGCGCGTGTGACTGTGCATGCATGCATGCATGCATGCATGCATGCATGCATGCATACGTACAGTATGCATAGTATGTGTGTATGTGTGTACACAATGTTGAGTGTTTGTGTGTGATGCAAGATGGCTGCGCCACTGAAGCAAACATGACCTCTTTGACTTAAATGTAGCTCTCTAAATCTAAAACATGAAAAACAAGGCTCAAGTCATCCCCCTGCTGCATAAAAGACCTGCTATTAATTCCTGACAGAAAGCATAGTTCAAAATGAGTAATAATGAGTAATAATAAAATACATAATGAACATGTTTACATCAGCCAAAATAAACTTGTGAAAACTTTTATAATGACTGCTGTTTGTAATAGGCCCAGATGGATAGGATTAAATTTCCCCTACAGAATCTTCTCTAAATGCCATCCCTTTTTTCTAACAGTCTCCAATTCAGCAGACGGGAAAAATGACATGAAATGATGCTAAATATCCGTTTTGAAGCGCAGCTTCAAGTATTGAATAAAGCTGAGCTGGCATCTAATACTACAGTTATCAAGTTTCTCTCATATTACCTCACATTCTTATGTAACTCTAGATCTTTTCCAGACCTATCAGCTTAAACCCCACAATCTTTCATCCCTCCTCTATCACCATGCCTGTTGTTTTGGATATGCCATGATTTTCTGTCTCATCAGCTACTGTACAGTACATGATGACTCCTCTGACATGTGAAACATCAGTTAGAAATGTCAGTGTAAATATTAAAGGAGAATTGCACACCATTTTTTATCTTTATTTGCAGTTATTATTATTATTATTTTTTTTTAAGTGGTATTGACATGCACTTTCACTTTAGTTTCAGCAGTGGTTCAAACATAAACAATGTGCCACACCACCACCTTTTGAGACAGCTGAATCACTGCTGTACCAAAAGTGAAAGTGTGAGTGTTAACACACTACTGACATGGTGGGGAGACAATATATAACAGAAAATTGCATTTTGGAGCGATGTATATAGGTGAACTTGTATTAGATCCCTTAGCCCCATTATAAACCTATTTTGGGAGAGGGGAAACAGCCATGAAGGAGCGTTTTCACAAAATAAGACCTGGACCACTTTTTTCTATTAAAAAAAAACTGCAAATAAAGATAAAACAAACTTTTGGTGTGCAATTCTCCTTTAAATAGGGTCCACTGATTGGCATCAACCTTAGGCAATAGTCAACTTAAGGACACTTCACATCCTTCACGTCCAATGTCCTTCACTTTAATGAAATAACACGTAGTGTACTGAACACGTTTTGGTGTTCTCCGCATTATGTTTTAACTATTGAAAAATAGCAGATCTACAAGCTCATAGCGCGCCACCGAGTGGCGCACTATGAGCTTGTATCTCTGCTATTTTTGAAAAATCGTGAAAACGTGGTGAAATCTTTGAATATTATGTTATTCAGAAACTAGATCACAGTCACAGTTTGTATGTAAACCGGGAGGTCATGCTGTGACAACCCACTGTAAACATTGCATGTAACGCTCTTGCCTATCGTGCTGCTAGTGTTGTGTCCAATGCCGAATGTGACTGCGCCAGCAGTACGTAGCATGGACGTGCACACATCAAAGGGGACAGCGATGGCAAATCCAGGGATGTGCACGCATACACATCAAAAGGGGGCAGCAGTGGGCATTATATCCAGGGAGGTGCACACAAACACGTCAAAAGGGGCTTCAACAACTGCCCTTACCAGTAAAAATAGTTTCTATTTTAATTCATGATGATGTACGATGATGAAGTTTTTATTGCAATTTCAATAGCTCATATCATAATAATAGTATATTATATAATATAGTTTGAATGCCCTTTCAGTCAGTGACCTTGGAAGTCTTAAATGAATGCACTATGTCCAAACACTGCACTTCTACACAGATTTGACCATGAGATCATAGTGATTATAATATGATGGAATCTGCCTTCAAGAGGCTGGGACTTCCTGAATGATGGCACAAGGGAAAGCTTCATGATTTAGTGCCAAAAGTCTCCTTTCAAAAGGATACACTTTCTCCTTTGAAGTCATTTCAGGTTGTTGTTACTGTATAAGCCTGGGGAGAGAGCTAGCCAGACGGCTGCTTGTCATTCTATGAGAGTCTGAGCTCCCAGTTCCAGCCCAGTGAACTTAATAGGGATACCGTGACATTAGGGTTAGGGTTTTAAATTTGAGTCCATTTTTCCTTCACCAGACACTTGAAGGAATGGAATGGAACCTAACTATATCAATGTTTATATTAGAAACAAAATCCTGTTATCCACAGCAGTGTAAGGTGTGAGGAATGTGTCAGCACACCGTGGAGATACGAGATAACGTTTCACTGGAACAGGCGTTTACAGTTTTAAAACACACACACACGCACGCAGCATGCACACCCACGCACACACACAAATATCTGAATATGCTATTATGCTTCACACACACACACACACACACACACACACACACACACACACACACACACACACACACACACACACACACACACACACACACACACACACACACACACACACACATCTGAATATACTATTATGGTTTACTGTGACGAAATGCTATACACATATGAACTCCTATCACTTCCATATCTCTGTGCCTCATGCTACAGCCTCTTATGTCACTGTTTGAATGTGAAATAAAATATACCTATGACCATATACCATAGCCCTATAGGCACCTGGGCACTTCTTCGTGACTCACAGCAGACCCCATCTCCAGGTGCACTGGTCACACACAACACCACATTGTTCCCACAGTTGTGACAGACACCTTCCAACCAAACAATGTTGTAGAGGCTTGTGGCTCGAGCCTGTAGTTGAGAGCACTGTTGTGAGGGGTTGGTGGTCTGGTACCAGGGCCCCAAGACGCATGCCATCCATCCTGAGGGCAACATCAACTTGCAGGCGAGGAAGCTGGTTAGTTTTAAAGTGGGTTGAAATGGGCAAGGACAGGAGTTGAGGTTTGTTTTGTACCTTCAGTGTGAGTAAGGACTCTGGCAGATAGACCACATAGACCATAGTCCCAGTCCTTTTTGTGGCAACAGATAGAAGGGAAAAAAATAAAAATAAATCAAGGTATTATTTATTTACAAACGTGACAGTGAACTGTCAGTGGTGAAACTGAAGTGGTCATGAAATATTGACAGACATCACCAGTCATATCAGGCTACAGCAGGGAGGGAGTACAGTCTGTCGTGTTTGTTCTGAAAACAGGAGTTTATAGATGCCTAGGTTCAGGAGTTATAATGCGCTGCCCAACCAGTTATTGCACTGGCCTGGAGCGCAATCTGCATGCAGAGAAAGAAAAGAAAATCACAACAAATAAATCATGACTATTGAACAATGAGACCTCAGTCATACTGTCAGTCAGTCAGGAGAAACAAAACAAACACACACACACACACACACACACACACACACACACACACACACACACACACACACACACACACACACACACACACACACACACACACACACACACACACACACACCAAACAATTAATTCATTGTTAATTTGTTGTGTTTTGATTTGTTTTTGATTTAAAAATCCATACATTGGGCTGTGGGGGATCCTCACAAGTTAATCCTCAGACCCAACTAAGATGATCTTCTCTCCGAAACACCCACTAGATGAGTTTAGATACTCAACTCTTTCTGCTGGATCAGTCCCTACTGGAGAACGGTTGACTTGAACTGGACTATTCTTATCTGCTTGTCTTCCCTCTGCCCATTTGGGCTCAGTGGAGGAGACATGAGACACACATGTATCATGAGGGGTAACATCTGCTTGCGGCTACTAAGGCCAGGTGTGCACGCTAAGCTGTTTGCACTTGACTTATTCTAGCTTGAAAAGTGAAAACAAATTCCAAGGTGGAGGGCATACTCAATTCAGTATGCCCTCACAGGCTTAAGCTTTTTATGAACTGAATTGATGGCCAAGTTTGCAGTATGGCAGGAAGGGAAACGACCTTTCCAGGCAGGAAATGACCAGGTCAGGAAGGCCATTAAAGCGGTAAAGGACAATGACAATTAGCCTGTTCATAGATCACACTTTGGCAGCTGTGGCAAAGCCAGCCAGCCATTGCAGAATCCATTCAGTAAACATCGCAAATAGACCAGCAACTCTCATACTTTTCGGCTTTGATATCCAACAATTCATCTTTCAAGTACACACCATTAAGCATTGAATGTGCTGAATGAATATGGATTTGATCAAAGCAGACTTGTCACTTCTGCCCGTCTACTATTAAATTCTGTGGACGAAGGCCACGATTTATGTGCATAAAATTGATTGAACATTGTCAGGAAGGTTTATGAAAGGAATTGCAGGTGCTCAAGTGGTCAAATGGTAAAGTATCTGTCCACCATCACAGAGTTCATTTCCACTAGGGCCCTGCATCAGGACTCAGGAGTGGGAACCCGCAGCACTCACTTGACTCCTGCATCCTCACACAATTAAACACTGGATACAGATCTTGTATGCACTTTATCAAGATATGATTATGTCTGAAGAGGACATCATTTCCCCTACTGCACTGGACAATGCAGAGGCAAGCTCCCAAAGACCCTGCATGAGCAAACGCCGCAGGCACAGAACAGGAGCGCAGCCACGCCTGTCATTCATTAGTAGACTCTATGAGAAGAAGTGTGTTTTACCAAAGGAGGATTTTCTTTTCCCTGCAACGGGCAATCCCTCTCTCTCCTCATTGGATGGTGAGCCAGTAACAGCGATAGCAAAACAGAGAAATGGATGGGGAATATCTGAATAGCTCCTGTACCCCACTGTGCCAAAATAAGTTTACAAGATCTGTTTCATTGGCAATAATTCAGAATAAAAATGTTTCGAAGATCCAGATCCATTCCCCAAAATGACCTGTTCTAGAATAGTTATTTTTCTGCTCATAGTGGAAGATAATTCAACATTGCGGTGTAGATCGCTCCACAGGCTAGCCCATATGGAACATTTGGAACATTGTACTGTACGTATATACTGGCCTCACAATCCCACCTAGTGTAACTTGAGGGAATGAGTTAAATGATGGTTGCAATTGAATTTTTCAACACATTGTCCAGATATGCTGTGATTTACATGGCAAATAATGGAAGGATAAACACATGTGAACCATGTTTGTAACTGTAAGGGTTTAAACTGGTTTCTACATTCCATTGATTAATTCCAGTGAGAGCTATGGACACAGTGTATGATACCATAATCTGATATGATGATGCTAAAGTTCCTTCTGAGCAACATTAAATCTCTCCAGTGTTGTTCTCCAGGAGCATTGGAATAGCCTCTTTCCTTCTCTTTCTGCTGCATTGTGGGTTAATCCTGTCCCAGCTGGGCGTCAGATGCTGACAGTTCATCTTTACAAAGGTTTTTGACATGTTGTTCCTCCAGGGGGGATTTAAACACCAAGTTCCCTGCAGGAACAGCTCTGCCCTGGGCAAATCTCTCATCGCCACACTGCTCTGTAATACCTGCAAGCTACTGTTACATTCACTGGCTCCACAGTCGGCCTTGTCACTTGTCAAGAAACAAGGATTGAATGGGTCGCTGTAACAATTAACTTGATGGAATTGGAAATGTGTGAGGCGAGCATCCAGGGCCAGGGACATTGTGGTCGCTTTTCCCATGAAGAAATTAACAAATGCTTTTTAAATCGGTACTTCTACCGTATATCTCTTTTTTTGTAAAATGCTCACAATGTACAACTTCAAAGTGAACTTGTAGATCTGCTATTTTAATATGCTATACTAAAATACAAATTATGATGCACATTGAGATGTTAAAGACAGGGTATCATGCTAATATCAACTTTTTCTCATTTTAACTATGACAAAGTTGTGATAACATTCGAAAATGCAAACTTAACATATGGCTATATAAAGCCGTTTCAATGCTGTGTCTGGTCGGAGGAAAAAAGTGGACACTCTTCTGAAAAACCCCTCCCACCAGCACGGAAAAGCCCGACCCAAAACAGCGCGTCACCAGTGGAACACGCTGACGTCACACCCGAGGAAACACATGTTAAAAACTCCTCGGAATTCCATTATTTTAGCGTCATGTTAATGAAGTAAATAAAAATCTTTTTTGGTTAGCATGACCAGGGACCGCTATACTATGCACTCGAGATTTTTTGTAAATAATCCGCCAGCCGATTTTGCATAATCTACTGGGAAACACGGCTGTGCACGGCTCGCATTTCTACACAGGCTTGGGGGGCGTGTCTTTCTTGAGTCACTGCATCCAACCTCCGGGCTGGTTCCAGCGGGCCACGCTCGCTAGCCTGCCCATGTAGAGATTACGTCTCTTGGGCAGGCTAGTGAGTTTACTCGGTGTCGGTATGGGGGAAAATAGACAGAGTTGTGATATTGAGGGGGCAGAAAATAGTCTGGTTACGTGGTTCATGTACTTGCGCGAGCCCATAGACTCTAATGTATGTAGTAACTTCTTCCTGTTCTCTCCCCAGCTAGTTATCTATATAACGTAATATAGGCTATAATATAAAAAATAGCTCTTTAATGTGAGCACGGCGGGGAGTTATAATCAGTAATATTGTTATAACCAGAATTATTTCGACCAGATGTAAACCATATGGCATAATGACGGTCGTATTGCAGTATAAATAAAGCCTCTGTATAGCCTGGCTCAGCCTTGAATCAGCACCGTAAAAATACTACCTTATTTTTTCTTTGTGATTTTCTTTGTGATTCAAGTAAATAATGAAGTGAGACGAGTGAAACAGAATGGCAGTCCGTTTCACTTCATTGAGGTATAGCCTCTGTATTCAACAATGAGAACAATCAACCATTATTATTGAGCGTCATTCGGAATCTGAATATTAGAAGAACATTAGCTCCGTCGGAACCCCACTCTCTGCTCCGTCCCTCCGCTCCCATCTCTAGTTCAACTTCTTAGATACAAGAAATAATAATCACACCGCTGCCGTGGGATCGTCCAGTAATAATACTAGTAATAATAACAGAAAATAACTTTAACGCCAAACACATCCACTGCTGCTGGACTGCCGTTATACATGTTCCCGGGCATGATGTAGCATTTTAGCTATCCCCCCATATCCCAACACACATTTTCACTAAATATCCCCGGTAATTCACATCGATAATTAAAAATAATACTCTCTATGTTGGCCTGGGGGGCTAGAATTGTCCGCGTTGCCGGGAGAAGACCAAAAACAGTTTCAAAAAGGAAAAGAATAGATGCAATGATTCAGCCCGGTTGGAAGTCAAAGCTAGTTAGCTAGCTTCCTTGGGCTAATGCAACCAGCCCTGCACTGCCTGAGCTGGATAGCATAGCATAGCATAGCAGGCTATCATACTACTATGCTATGCTATGCTATGCTACAGTGGATAACTTTAGCCGGAAGCTGAGCTGCACAACTTGCTCGCCGAAGTTGGCCGAGCGTACCACTGCACACGTCACCCGAAGGCGCGTTCGGCTGTTTTCCCGAATGCAACCTTTTCAGGGAAGCAGGGGGGGGCGCTCAACTTCTTTCTTCAACTCTGCCTATATATTGTATTTTTTCTGAAACGACTTTTTTTCTGGACATCTTTAGGGGGTCATTGATAGATATGCGTCATTAGTTTTTAAAGGAAATATCCGTGATACCTACTCTTTAAGCTGTTTTGAGTTTTTTTATTATTTAAATGTAGACTAATGCAAACTAAGGAACATCAACAAATTGACAAATGCAATTAACACTTACATTTTGATTGATGATTCCAGTGATTGCACCACTATTCTATAATCTGGAGAAAGCTAAACATCTCACTGTTTATCACTTCCACAAATCAGTCTTGTATCACACATATGCAATTATGATAATTAGATTTGTCTAGAGCCTTACAATGGTCTGTTGGGAGAATTTGACCAAAGTTTTATCCTTCTTCAATTGATTATAGTTAACCTTTCTAAAATATACAAGCAAAAGCATATTACTTTGAGATTTTCAAGTGAGGTGATCTGCCATATGTAACAGAATCTTAGCTGCATTTGAAGACCAAATGCTAATATTCGGCTAAATTCAAAGACCTCAGAGTAACAAGTGTACTAAGGTGCACTGGGCTTTTACTGAACTTGGTTTGCAATTTCTGTATTTCATCCATCCCTGCCACTTCTGCCTCGCTGTCTGCCATCCATCCAACCATCCATCCATTAGGCTGCCGAGGGTTGGTTGATGGTGTCACATAGAGGCCACGGTGCTTTCTGGCAGGAGGAAGCTTAGGTGAAATTGTGACGAAGGGAATGGCGGGCTTGTGAGCTGACGTGCTGTTCTGCACCTCCCCTCCTCCCTCACCCCCTTTTTGCGGTCCAGACAGTTAAAGGGTTGCAGGCAGATGTTCAGGGCTCCAACACTCTCCTGATATTAAACTGTAATCACTCAAAGACGAAGCACACAAACATTTGATTGAAGCAGCTGTGATTGATATGGAGTTGTCTCAACCTCAGCGGTATCCATCCCCCCTACCCTACTGCCATTAGGCATAAACACCCAGACGGGGTGCACCCAGCTACACATAAACACACACAAATGCACACACGCGGCACTGCACAGGCACACTCAGACATGCACATATCAACACTGCTATCCACATGGGGACCACAAATGCTATTGTCATTACATTACATTGCGTTCTAAAAAAAAATGCAACCCCTACACCAGTAATGATATCTTTCTTAGACATGAAAATGATAATTATTGTCAAGGTGATATGAAAAACATCTTCAAAAAGTCACGTTTTATTAACATGACATTTTGTCCCCATGCCATTTTCTGTGAAAGCTTTCCCACATGATATGAATGCTATGCAGGGGTTTAAGTGGTACAAAGTAGACTGCATGCACATGCACAGCATGTACAGAAAACCTGAAGGTCATCTGCCAAGTGTGCGTGTGCGTTCGTGGACGCGGGAGTTCACACGTGCGTGTGACACACTGATGTGCATGTGCAGTCATGCAGGAATGTGTGCATATGAAGACCTAGACTAATTGCATTATAAGAGTTGCATGAATACTGATATGCATCAGGGAGTTGGAAATGAGTTGTTTAATCCAAAATAGAATGAAAGACTGAATGATAGTGTTCTGTCTCATCTTTTTCCTTAATTCAGAAATAGCATGCCTTTTAAAACTGTTTTTAATATTTAAAATATTGTCTACACCCCTCAAAGCTATTTCTATAGGTTGTATAGAATCACAGCTCTGATATAACCAGTCTTGTAATTTATTTCTGGACCTTGAAAGCACTTTTAGCTGCAATATCACAATGCCCTGAGGTGGCGGGGGCGTTGATATGCATTATGCAGATTATTTAATATTTGAGTCTGTATAATACTAAATAGAACCAGGCTTGCTTCCATTCTGACAGCTTTGAAAATCAACAATGTTGGACATTGTAAACACAGTGGAAATGCAAAATTTGGAAGAAGAATAGGAGAAATTAAACAAAGTAGGGTGCATTGATGACATGACTATGAGGTGTTCCAAGCACCATGAGGTAAAAGCCTGATTGTTTGATTGACTCTTCATTTCTCAAAATACTATAGACGTAATAGATAAGTCCTCTAAATAGTATTTATAACCACATCTTACTGTTATCAGTTAATAAATAATACTCCTAGAGACCAAGATGAAACTCAACATCTGCGTTAGACTGTAAAAAACACAGAGGGTAGAGATTCACATTTATCGATTTACAAAATGAAAAGTCTAGAGCACTCATACCAATAACGACAAAAAGCAACCGCTACAAACCCGACCAGCAGTCTTGGCTTGTGGCTATACATACATTGAGCGACTTTAAGCGATCAGATGCCTGGCAACCCCACTTGGTAACCATAGGCAACTCGAGTGCCTATACTGCAAATGAACAGCAACAGATCGAAGTGACCTTGAGTCATACGCATATGAGATCAAATGCAAGGAAGCAATACAGTAGATAGAGTCCAAGATGGAAGAAACAGACACAACATTTAGCCTACAGGGCATTGACCTGCACTTCTAGAGACTGTAAACTGAAGGCATGTTTATGGGTTAAGGCAAGGAAGAAGCTTTATTTTATTTATTTATTTGCATCACAACCACACAGATCCAGAAATACTTCAAAACAAATATCATTGTACTTTACAAGCTCTATGAGACACTCATGACAAAGTACTATTATACACATACACTTACTCAGGAAGTGCTGTGCATAGGGAAGGTGCATCATCTTGTGCTATCTTTGTTTATTAGTACGATGGCTTCAAGTGCAGGGGCCAGCTGCCTGAGTGACCATAAGTGCTGTGATCTCACTGTCTCTCAATGCGCATCATGGTGTGTTATCTTAGCTTATTCATGCAATGGCTACAAGTACAAAGGGGGCAGAGGGACAGAGCTATAAGTTACCATGTATAGGATGGCAACAGTTTTGAGGAGTAGAGCTTACCTCAAGCTGTAAGGAGTAAAGAATAGGCAGTTGGGATTTCAGAAAAAAAGGCCTCCTATAAGGAGGCTAGGGGCGTTTGGGGGTAAAAGTGGGGAACCAGTCCATTTTACACAATTCAAGGGTGCTGAAAAAATGGTTCCCTAGCAAAATTCTGAGTCCTTACCCCCAAAATCTTTTTTGGGGGTAACCAAAGGTTTTTCATTCATAACTTGAAATGCATTGATTTCACGCCCCATAAGTGTATTGAACGCATTATTTGGTACCAAGTACATGTCTGTATCTCCTACGTCTGTATCTCCTACGGTTCTTGAGATACAGCATATAGGTACTTTCACAGATTGAGGAGAGCAAGACATTTGATTCTTAAGTCAATCAAATGGTGTTACAGGCATGAAAATTGCTACACACACTCTTCAAACCCCACTATTTCCAAAAGTACTGCGTGCCCTGCAAACTCAAAGATCACCAAGTGTAGCATGTTTCATACTGTAATGGTATGATATGCTAATAAGTGTAATGGGGTAATAGGCTAATACGTGCAATAGCATAATATATGTACAATAGGCTAATAGTGTAATATGCAATAGTGTCATAGGGTAATATGTGTAATAGTGCAATAGTGCAATATTTGTGCATTAGGGTAGTAGTGTAATATATGCAATAGTGGTATAGTTTAATTACACTATTAAACATATTGCTCGATAACACTATTACATATATTACACTATTACACCATTGCATATCTTACACTATTACTCTAATGCGCACACAATATATTGCGCTATTGCACTATTACACATATTATGACACTATTACATATATTACACTATTAGCCTATTGTACATATATTATGCTATTGCACATATTAGCCTATTACACTTATTTGCATATTACTCTATGACACATGCTACACTTGGTGCGTCCGCTTCACATATACACTTATTGTGAAGGACAGACTCAGTGTGATGCACAGACAGGACAATTCTGCCTGGCTTATCTTCGCAAAATATGCACAGCAAATTTAACACTGAAACAGCATTCATGTTCGGTTTAATAACTCCCGATCTGTTTTATCAATTAAAAAACTTGAAGTGGTTTATGATAGCGGTCCATGTAGGTCCAGTTCCTGAAAATGGTAGACATGATGATAAAGGGATCTTTGAGTAAAAGAGTCAAACGTGCCAAAATGTTACCCTTATGATTCATCATCACTACCTATATGTTGTAACTCAAGAACCGTAGTACATACAGACATGTACTTGGTATTAAAATGTCCGTAATCCCCAACTTTATATTAACGTTCATTACATGTATGGGACTTAAAATATTTGTATTTCGAGTTATGAATGAAAAACGACATTTTTGGATGGACATCTTGGATTTTGGAGGCTGCCATCTTGGAATTTTGCAGGACACGCAGTACTTTTGGAAATAGTAGGGTTTGAAGAGTGTGTACCAATTCTCACACCTGTATCACCATTTGGTTTACTTAAGAATCAGTGTTACAAATGTCCTGCTGTCCCCATCTGTGAAAGTACCTATATGCTGTATCTCAAGAACCGTAGGAGATACAGGCATGTACTTGGTACCAAAACGTCTGTAATGCCCAGCTTTATACTAACGTTCAATACACTTATGGGGCGTAAAATCAATGCATTTCAAGTTATGGTAATGGTAATGGTATTACACTAATGTTCTCTTGTGAGGGTGTGGTCACTCTTCATACAGTAGCTACAGTTTGTTGCCAAGTATTTTTCTGGTAGATGTTCTGTAGGTTCAATAAGGCCAGTAATGTCTCATTTATGTTTTGGTCGTGTATATGAAAGCGTTCCACAATGTTCAACTAAACATTGTGTAAATGTGAGGCAGCATAAATTCAGCCTGACACACGAGAGCTGGTTTATGTCTGCTGGTTGTGTTGAGCTAAGCTGTGTTCACTCCACAGTGTGCTGGAGCCTGGCCCAGTTCTGTCTCACTGCAGCTGTGGTCCAGGGAGCACATTAACATGCTTAGGCTAATATGTCAGGAGAAACCAACAGATTTCACCCAGCATATGGAAGCTCATTGGGGGCCAGAAAAAATAGCCTGCCAATGATGCTCTCTGTACCTACAGAAGCCAATTAATCCTCATTTCTCTCTGCATAAGTGACTCATGGTTTGGACAAAATGTTTGCTGCACAGAGAGAGAAGGACTGGGGAAACGAGGAGAGCTTTAATGAAAAACTGAAAAGAAGCAGCAAGGCTGTTTGTCTGTTCATCACACCCACGCACTTTATTCTCCTGAGAGAATAGACAGCCCACACTGCCATAACAGGCAAAAACAGACAGAGCAAAAAAAGGTATGCTCTCATAGAATGCCAGTTCATAGGGCCTGACAACCTAGACTTTGGCTTAGTGGCTTTGGGGCTTCCTGGATTGTGAAGTAGACAAAGCAATGTTTGACATTCCACTTGATCTTTTGTCACCCAGCTCTTTAGAAGAGTATCGGAGTCCTCATGAAGGAGCAACACAGCTTGTTGTTATGTTGGGATGAGTGGAGGGTTACATTACTTATGACCTAAGTAAAATACATTTAAATTCACCAAGATAGGTCGTGGCTTGATCTTTATGTCAAACATGGACTTTGTGCCAAGGGTTTAATTATGTAAATGTAGTATTACGCAGAAGCGGGGATCGAACCCGGGACTCCCACTTGCCAGTCCAACGCACAACAACTCGCGCCAATAGGGCTGAGCCTGATTGGCGGGGCTGTTGTGGCTGGCTCATGGCTGGGTGCTACATTCACCCCCTTGATCTTTTGGAGCGCGTCCTCGCGCTTCACACTTCACACCGCGGACCGCCGACGTAGACGGGTATATTGGGGATAACTCCCGCACTCCAAATCCTACAGACTACGCCAGATTGTAGTATTACGCAGAAGCGGGGATCGAACCCGGGACTCCCACTCGCCAGTCCAACGCACAACAAGTCGCACCAATAGGGCTGAGCCCGATTGGCAGGGCTGTTGTGGCTGGCTCATGGCTGGGTGCTACATAAAGATGGAAGCATGGCTGTGGTCAGCAGTGTTGGGACATGTGCACTACATAACTTAATATATTACATAATATATTACCAAAATGCAGTAACTTGTAATATAAATATATTACCTAACTAAAACAATCTAATATATTATACTTTTCTTTCTACATTACTGCATTACTTTCAATATTACTTTCTGTCAATCTGTCTCATTGAAAATGTTCTTGTGAAATTATCTTGACAACTGCAGAAGTTAAATAATTACTTATTTTCTGTCATTTGTCATCAAATTATTCATTCGGGAGTGACGTTTTTTTTTTTTTTTTTTTTTTTTTTCATGTTGATTTCATATGGATTTGGCCATATAGCCAAGTGGGCTTGCTGTATTGCAGGTATGACACTGGCATACGCAATATTTGATTAATAGTGATACTTAACATTTAATTATATATTTTGTAAACATTTTTTTAAGTAATATGTAATAGTAATATTAATATATTACACTTGCTCAGGCAGTAATATTGTAATATAATATATTGCTTAAAAATGAAGGTAATAATTAATACGAAATACATTAACAAGGTAAAGTAATATTCCCAACACTGGTGGTCAGTGATTTAGATCTGGTTCCTCTGGGGTTGAGTGGTACCAGACTGACTCATTATTCAAGTGTTGTTTTTCAAAGGTGAGAGCCGAGTCTTCTGCTCCTGTGAATCCCACCTTCACCAGCTCCGCATCACCCCTCAACCTTTTCTGACAAACTCCCCACCCGCTAGGGCTTGATGAACGACCCATGAAGCCCAGTGTTACCATAAACCAGGATCTTGTCAGCTGATTTGTGAATCCAATTACCCCCCCTTCCGGGGTAATGGCAGCGTTCAATGCCATGATGTCAAGTCAGCTGTTGTCAGTGTCTGTCTCCAAAGCGTCGGCCTCCACAGAGAATCATGACTCCTAAAACCCTACAAGTTTATAGAACCCCAGGGGACAGCCCTTCCGCACAGCATAGACATGTACACCATGAAATCATAAGCATAATACTTAAGAATCTGGACAGATTGAAATACCCTGTCAGCATTATTTATGTGCATTAGATTGACTGATACTAGTGGTGGTTTGATGAGGTCTAATACCAGCTTGTTTACTGAAGCCCTATAGAGGCCTCAGAAAATAAATAAAGGTGCCAAAAATAAAGGTGCCAGCTTTTTCAGAGTGATGCCATAGTATAAAAGGTGTTTTGGGTTGAGGAAAGAATCTTAAAGACCAATTGGTTCAAAGAACCCTTAACCACCAAAAATCTATACTTCATCGATCGGTACCTCCCAGTGGTCTATACTCGATCAGCTCCCCTCTAAGCTAAATCACTCGACTTTGTTGAAAAGAGCTGATCTACAAGCTTGTAGATCAGTTACCACATACCCAAACACATTTGTTCATCACACACCCAAGAGAGCAACAAGCAGTTTCGTGTCAGTGTCAGCGTTTTGGTTTGTAGCCTGTATTTAAATAAATTCATCTGCCTTGAGTGTGTTGCCTTGGAGTTTTATCCCCTGGGGCATGTTTTTTCTTGTTGTCTGGGCACTACCGTTAAAGTTTTTAAATGTACCTGAAAGAACCATTGCTGGTTCACTAGAACCATTATGTGGTTATAGTTAGATAAAATTGATCTACCTGGACAGGCCTCCAGCTTTTAAAAATCACACCTGTGTGAAGTGAGCAGTGCAACTATATAAATGTATTGTTCCTTAGTGGTCCCTGAACATCTGGACCCCCAAGTGGGGCAGCATCATTCTGGCATGCCGGCCCACATCCAAATTTGGCATCCAAATTGCATACCGAAACGCGTTTGTTTCTCTAGATGAAGTAAAGAAACATGAACCTTATACAAGAGAGTACGGATATTCCCTTTTTCATGCATATTCAGGCACACATCTTGGTGAAAGTGCTTGTGATGAAGTGATGAAGTTAGTACTCACTGAGGGTGTAAGATGAGTCTTTGCTGACAGAGCAGTGGGAGCACATTTGGCATCAGTTGACATCTGGAAGAGCGACGGGCTGCTGACAGGGAGATTATTTCCACCAGGGGCTTGCGGCTCGACGGGCTCTGTCCACTGTGGGAGAAAGGCTCCCTGGGGACAGAGGCCTCTGAGATGTGCCAGACTGCTTCACTGGCACGTTGGGAATTGAGGTGGAAAATGCATTCATAAATTCCACTCACTTAGCCCACCATGTCACACAAAAAGAACAGTGGCGAGGGCATCCATCAAACAGCTGGTGAGAGATGGAATGCCGGAATGCAGCCATGGCGATGAATCAGGTCCCCAGCGTCTCCCTGTCACCTGTAGGAGGACACCAGGGGGGTGGCAAAGGGGAGGAGGGAGGTGACAGTCCTATTGCTTCACTGCAATTACCAGCCTTTGTTTTTCACTGGCTCCCAACATAACAATTTTCAGCTCTACTTAAGGTTAAGAGAATTACAAGTATAATTTGCATTAAACGCAACAGATAGTAGTATATGACTAAAGTAGAACTGTTTTGTTGTAGCAAATTGTTACTACACTATTGCACTATTGCCTTCAATTCGGTAATCTTCTCCAACCACCATGGTGCAAAACGAATGGCATATTTTCCAAAAAGCCAAAACCACAGAAGGAGGTTAATGGCGATTTCTAAACCTAGAAAAGTCAAATAACATCCAAAACCGCTAGTTGGTCAGCAATGTGTTACCGGTTATGTCACTAGTAAAGTTAGTGACACTAGATAGATAGATAGATAGATAGATAGATAGATATCTTTATAGATAGATAGATAGATAGATAGATAGATAGATAGATAGATAGATAGATAGATATCTTTATTGTAATTCTGCAAATATATAAAATGCAAAAGAGAACGAAATTTCATTTCATTTCACTGGCTCTAGTATGCTATTTAAAAGACCTAAAAAGTTTAAAACTATTAAGTTAAAATGTAAAACCTAAAATCCACATACAGCACCATTTGGATCATAGAGTGACATATTGCCCAACAGGAGTCCTTATAGCAGCACATGGGTTAAGGTTACGGGATATTGCACAATTTCAACAGTCTGATAGCTTGAGGGAAAAAGCTGTTGTAGTTTTACTCCCAATGCTTCGGTACCTCCTGCCTGAAGGCAACAGAGTGAACAGTCCCTGGTGTGGGTGGGAGGGATCTTTCCGGATTTTGTGGGCCCTTGCCAGACATCGGTTCTGGGCAATGTCGTTGATGGAGGGCAGCGACGCCCCAATGATTTTCTCTGCTGTCCTCACTACTTGTTTCACAGTTCTCCAGTCTGCTTCACTGCAACTTCCGGACCAGACAGAGATGCAGTTCGTAAGGATGCTTTCTATAGTCCCCCTGTAGAAGGTGGTGAAGATGGGAGCAGGGAGTTGGGCTCTTCTCATCCGACGTGAAAAGAACAGCCGTTTCTGGGCTCTCTTCACAAGAGAGGATGTATTTGAATACCATGTCATACTGTCCGTAATCTGTATCCCCAGAAACTTCTCCTCCACTGCAGTGTCCTCTATAAGAAGTGGAGAGTGTCTCTGCTTGTTCTTTCTGAAGTCAACAATTACTTCTTTAGTCTTGCTGACATTTAAAACCAGGTTGTGCACCAGCCCACCAACTGTCCCACTTCCTCCCTGTAGGCCATCTCATTGTCATCCTTGATGAGGCCCACAAGGGTTGTGTCGTCCGCGTACTTCACCATGTGGTTAGTACTGAACCTGGCACGACAGTTATGGGTCATCAAGGTGAACAGCAGAGGTCTCAGCACACAGCCCTGTGGTGAGCCAGTGCTCAGGGAGATGGTGCTGGAGATGTTATTTCCCACTCATACAGATTTAGGTCTGTTGGTTAAGAAATCCAGCAGCCAATTGCACAGACGTGTGCCCAGACTCAGGGGGTCCAGTTTGTCGACCAGTTGCTGAGGGATGATCGTATTAAATGCTAAAAACAGCATGCGCGCACTGGTATTCTTGCCCTCCAGATGTGCCAAGCTACGATGTAAAACAGAGGCAGAGCGATTGGCCCGGTAGGCAAACTGGAATGGGTCAAATGAGGGAGGGGAGTCTAGAGACAATATGTGCCTTCACTAGCATCTCAAAGCACTTCATAATTATGGGGGTGAGTGCAACTGGGCGATAGTCATTTAAGGGTGTTATAGTGGGCTTTTTTGGCACAAGTATTATAGTCGCAGCTTTAAAACATAAGGGGACAACAGTCTGGTTTAGGTACATGTTAAAGACATCTGTGAGGACTGGGGCCAACTGATCCGCACAGCCCTTTAACACCCGACCTGAGATCTTATCGGGCCTGATACTTTCCGAGCGTTAATGCCTGTCATTGGCCCCCGCACATCATGCACATCCATACTAAGTACCTGTTCATCTGGAAGAGGAACAGTTTTCCTTGCAGGATGCTGTTTGTGGCTTCAAACCGTGCAAAATACTCATTGAGCTCATTGAGGAAGTCCACATTGTCCTCACAGGATGATGGACCCCCCGCCTGTGATAGACCTAATGCCCTGCCACATACGCCGTGGATCCGCAGAGTCCTGGAAAAAGCCGACACTATTATGCGAGTAGTATAACTAGTAATTACTATATTTAACTGGGAATGCAGTTCCCAAAAAGTTACAATTAACAATTTCGGGGTAGACTCTGGAGGGTGAAGCCTTGAAAACACCATGGTAAAAACTATTCACCTCGACTCACTTCATTCTGGAGTATGCTTGAGCCTTAATAAGCCCAATCCTGGTTTCATATCATTGGGATGAGTCATCATAGAGGTAATTTAACAAACCCCACGCCAGGCTACAAGAATTACCTGCATGTTCTCCACACTTTGATCCGAATGTATCATTTGCAGATCGTCGTTTTGCCGCATTTCATTTCATTTGCACCCGCACCCAATTCTATCCTATGCATTTGAATGGCATTATCTCAGATTTAAATGTGAAAGCCGTGGAATATAAACCACCTACGTGCTACGTATACAGCATGCTTTGGGTTAAGGTGGCTGAGGCAGGCCAGTATGTGGCCAGTCTAGCCTGAGCTGGTTCTTATCTTGGTATTCTCTGCTCACAGACAAGGTTAAATCAATGAGCTGTGGTAAAAAGCAAGGCAAAGCCCACTGGGAAGGTGTTTGGATGAGCCAAAGGCAGAGCTGAGATGTGAATGTGGATGAGAATTCACATGGTGAGCAAACTCCAAGGACTCCCCCTAGCATGAGAGGTGCATATATTAACCCTGACCGGACCCATAGGGATCAATTGTCTTCCATCGGAAATCATCTCAAACTTTACCTGAATCGTAGATCGGTGACTATTTTCTGAGCATTGTTATAATAGAAATGAAAGAAGAATGAAACTGATTTAAGAAGAGTATTTCAAATTAAGTGATTCTCTTTCTAAGTATTCACTGGATGGAGAAATTGGCCACTACAATACATTTTGAAATACTATTCGGATGCAGAATCACTTCCTTGTAAATGCTGACAAACAAACAGACAGACAAATAAATAACGACAATTAAAGCCTACATGATTTCCAGGTGAAAAAGACAGTCGCTCATTCACTGAATTCAGTTCTAGACAAAGCACCCAAGAAATGTAAGCTCTCTGTAAATAATGCATATTGGTTGCACAGCCTTTTGGCATTCTCCAGTTATCCGTTTTTTCTTTTCTTTTTCATTATTCAAGATGTTTTGGTCTTTTCCTATTTTATCATGAAAGGCTGTTAAACTGACATCAAGGCCCTTCAGAGTAACACCTCATCCGCACTGCAAGCAGTGTGAGTGAGCGATGACCCAGCGATTAAATTTTGTTAAAATACATGTTTTTCAACGATTGCCCTGATGGACCGTGAGCATCATGCACCGGGCAGCAAGTTGTCCTCACCTCCTATTCACGCTCTATATTTGAGCATGATTTTGTGGCCCCAAACACTTCTTATAGGTTGATATCTATGCTGCTATATATTGGTTATTGATCGTTTTAAGACTACGTTGCAATGACCGTTGGTCCTGATGAATACAGTTTTGTGCACAATTTTGCTGTCAGAATGCTGCTGCTCGCTCGCTGTGGGTCAGGTGATTGATTGCTCCTCTAGACAGGCAATTTAATGGACACATGAGAACTGGTTTCAAACTTTCAGGGCCAAACATTTAGGCGTGTGATTGTGTGTTCAATTATGGAATTCATATTTTTGTTTTATTTTGTTTTCTGATTTCTAGATTAAATTGATATTCACTCAGGTTTATGGCTGGCTCAGGGAAGAGGACGCCACCTTGCACCGTCCACCATGTATTGGCATGTTTATCTTATGGGCTTGGTTGTTGTTTTTATCATTAATGTATTAGATAAAAGAGCTCCAAATAAAAATCAAATCAATTAAACAAAATGTCTCCCCCATAGACATCCAGCCCCAACATAAGCAAAATGTTTTGAAGCTATATTCTTCTTAGCTGCCATAGTGCAAACATCAGCTATTGCGGTCTTTGTCTCAGTATAAAGTGGAGTTTAGTGGGGTCAAATGACTGTCCTCACTCCAGAGGGTTGTTGTCATGCTCAGTGTTACTCATTTTTTATAAACCCTCTTTCCACTGAAAATACACTCCACTCCACAGAACATTTTGCTCCATGACAATTCACAAAAAGATTGAGGAGAGCCTCTGCTTTCATTGGAGGAAAATACCGTGTCAGTGAGATGCTCTTCAACAGGTTGGAAAACAAAGCCAGTGACAGCTTTGTAAATGAACGGGTGAAAGTTTGCATGCTTGACTGCAATTGGGCACATGGGGAGACTGCCCATAAATCCGCCATCCTATTGCTCTGACTACATGGTTTCACCTTCGGTTTAGGATAGGGTTGGTAATGGGGCACGTCAGACCAACATGACATTGGAAAAAATAATGATACAGATGAAAGAACTGTGGCTTGGCACAAGTGCATGTGATAATGGTGCACTTGTCACCAAGTGCAAAATTGTCAGACAGGACATTTTGTATTGTTTTTTGTCATGCTGTTAGGTATGGGCATACTGTCACATCATGGTAGAATATTCACCTTATGTGCTGTTGTTTTTGTGCACATGTAATGACTTTCTGTTTGAGACCACAGAGATAGTAATAGTGATAAGCGTGTTTCTGCAGTGGCCTGTACAGGAATGCCACTGGGTAAGAAAGTCATCTAGGTCATCTAGAATTCTAGGTTTGGGGTAATAAACCTCCTTTGTTAATTTGTGCTCGGAGACACAAGGGTATGTGTGCACATACAACATGCACTGGTCATTGTGCATGTAGATAGACACAATGGTTAAGTCAATTATAAAAGCCTCTGCTGAGGTGCAGAGGGGGGCTGTTCTTCAGGGGCTGGCTGGTGTCAGGAAACTGGGGTCAGTCACTCTTGGCAGTTGGAGAGAGAGGGGCAGAGAGAGGATGGCTGCTCTGAACATGATTTGGTGTAACTAAGCTGATGTCCTGAAATAAAATGACAGCAACAGAGGACATGCCTGGACTCTTCTTCACTCCCCACACACGGTCAAAAGTACTCCTATAAATACAACAATACAGCTTTACAAAACAACTGCAAACGAGTTAGGTTCGCCCAATATTGGTCTGATGCAATGATATAGAATAGATAGAATAGATTCTGTGTCTTTCTTTCTTCATTCATTCATTTATTTTTTGAAAACCTTACATCAATACCTAACACTATGCCCAAAATCAAAAACTCAGTTATTAGGAATTTCATGCCATTCATATACTAATAGATTTTGGCTGAATATTCCCTGTCAGTAACACCCCCTTCATAATCTACATTGTCGATGAGTGTGTAAAACCATGCATATCCAGATATTGATTTAACATAATAAACAGAAGTAAATATCAATTGTATGTCATTGAAATGTGATTTTTCTCCATTACCAAAGCTGTGAGCCAGCTGTTGTGTTAAAGTGCATGCTCAGCAACATCAGTGGACATTGAGATTCAGTGTCCTGCACCTCTCAGGTAATCCATCATGGTCGATGCGGTGCTGCTTCCAATTGTTTTTTATGTCATTGCTGGAAAGGGGGGAAAATTGTAGAATCACAACAAAAACTCACGATAAATTTGTCTCTCAAGAGAGGCCACTATACAGAAAAGATGATAGCTTACAATATTACTGCTGAAGTTGTACAGTGCTACTACAATTATATAGTATTTCCAATGCTCCAAAAAGCATGTTTTGCTATTATCTCTCCACCATGTCAGTAGTGTGTTGATACTACTTTGCTCCTGCAGATATCAAGTAGTTCTCCATTCTAACCATTAGGTAACAGGAAAAGTTTACATCATTGCTGGAATACGGCACGTCTATATGCTCCCCTTTAAAGGCTTGTTTTAATTCAAGTGTATGCTCCACAGAAAGGTCAGAGATAAACAGAGAAATGTCAGACATATTCTTAGATCGAAAAGAATGAGGCCCGCTGAACATCCAGCATCCCCAGTGAAATGTTCCCAGCATTGATTTTTAAACAACTTTGATGCAATTAGAGAAATAAATGGGGCATCTGTCGTTCACACAGCTGTAATGTTGCTTACTTAATATGAGCAGCCATTTTATAGATATGGAAATTGCATGTTTACAAATTGTCGCTGCAGAATCATTGTCAAGACAACGCTGCATGAAAAATACATTCAAATAAAAGACTGGTGTGTGTATATGGCAAGAATTCAAATAGTCTAGAAAGTAAGACTAGACTGTATTATGCTAAACTCTATTTATAGTGTGGACGGTGGAGGTTGTGTTCTTTGCGCTCTTCTGAAACTGAACACAAAAAGAATGCAAGAGCTCACCCACTAATATTCTGGCTACAGTGCTTTCCTCACCATTACTGCACAAAAAGCAAAAATACACAGGGAAGACATATTTCAATATTTAAACCATACTTGGGGTCTATTAGAGTGATGTTAGAGGGATAGTTCAGATAAGCAGTATCAAATACTTGCCATTTGGTGAAATACTGTATGAAGTAGTTCCAGTCATTTGTGAGGATCAGTGGCGCCATGCAGTAAAAGTAATGAACCCAAAAAACAAACAATTTGTATGATGACCCATTTCTAATATATAAGAATATCATTTGCTCATTTTTGACCCCTCTATCACAGGGAACTATGTTTTGTGTCTAACATATCACTACACCCAAAAGGTTGTTCCATATGACAGGTGGGGGATGCCAAGGAGATGAAACAATAGATGTGCGTATATTTTAGAAATAATTATCCCTTTAACTACCTTTATTATCCCTTTCTTATCAAACTCCATGAAGGTTATTTTTGCCGACTACTTCCATTGTTTCCTAAAAATAGTAAAAAAAAATCCATAATTAGCAAAACAAGCTCAAAAATACAACTTGCAATCTTCTGCAATGCATTATTTGCGTTGGTCGTCGATGAATGCACAGAAATGCATAGTAGTCGTCTAGTCGAACAGGCTTTTGCAGTCCATGTTTGTACCAGGACAGCAGTCATAAATAATCGAAATGGTCTACAGGCTGAATTCAATTACCTCTGTCACCCAATAGAAATGAATAAAGGCCAGTATGTGCTCTTATTCAATTTGTGTGTCCCTTGGGAATGATGTTTGCGTTTCTCCAATTTCCACACAATGCTTTTCTTTCTGTTGCTTGCTTAGTAAAAAAAAAAAAAAAAAAAAAACATTTAATCAAATGCTAATTTAATGTAATGCACAACAGATGCAGGAGGCCATCCTCAGCTTTTATGGATGGCAGTGCGCATTAACGACAACACTCCTCTTCAGCTAAATTAACTGGATGGCTTGAAAGTGGGGTGTAATAAATCAAAGTAATCCTTGCCACAACATTTCCATTTCCTTCAGAGATGAGGAAAAATCTTCACCATGGCAGAAGAGTCTGTATAGAAACAGCCCTTCAATCATGGAGTCATGAATGTAATTATGAAATACAACATTTAACTGAATTTAGACTAGCCCCTATTTGCTCCAGGCATTACAGTATAGTTGACCAATAACTTCTGAGCCAGAACAGAAAGACTGATGCCATGTTCATGCTGGACGCAGTGCTGCGATTGATTGCCTACAAAGTAAAACTCCCCCAGCCGAAGAGGAGCCAAGCTGTTCACATAAAGAACTTCTATGAAGGAATTATATGTTTTGAAGGAATTATATAGTCAGACAAATTGACTGATTGGTTGCAGTGCAGCATGTAGACCAAGATAGAATAGGCACCACACTGCTAAACAGGCAGTGTGAACAGTGCAGTTGATTAACAACATGAGCATTGAAAGGGAACTGTTTGCCACACCCAGCACACACAGCAGAAATCCACGGCAATCCACAGCACTTCTGCAGACTGAACTCATGAGGAGGACCCTTTTAGTATCTTTGATGAACGAAATGCGCTGAAGGAGTATTTCATTGAACTCCATCTGAATAGTAATGTGGTGTGTCCGTCGATCAAGTCCTAACTCCTCTGATCTTATATTCTCTCTGTTGACATAATGATGAAACAAATGAGAGAATAATGGAGGGGAGATGTGTTAGTTAATTTATATAGCACCTCTCAATGCATAGCAACAAAGTGCCTGATGAACGTAAAATGAATAATAATAAAAAAAAATCATACCTGTGTGAAGTGAGAATCTTTTTTGTAGGACAGAAATACTGATTTGCTCAGACAAATTATGACAAATTATCCCTTCATTGTCAAGACAACAGTCTAATAGCTAATAGGAGGGGCTAGCTTATGAGCCAGTGAGCCACGGTTCTGTATTGTGGAACAGGAGGAGAAAATATTGGAGTTCCTCTTTAATAATGTGTCCTCCGTTGTATACCTCCATGGGGCTACCAATGATTTGTTGACACAGAAATGTCAGAAACGAAGAAGTTGCCGCCATTCATTGATGGGGCAAATGTTTATCTATAAATCTATGAACTAGTCTTTAGTAAACTTGAGCCATGTGATACAACACTGATAGGGCTAAAGCCTTGTCCAATGTTGCAGTTTGTTTAGCCAACTCAAGGTCTCTCTTAGTGTTAAGGTGAAAAGGGAGAATGAATCTGTGAAAGAGCATCTGTTATATTTGATGTTGAAGTTGTTTATTTTCAGAGATTGAGAAGTGTGTTTGGAGACAGTGGCATTGAAAGCTTCCTGTAAATCGGAATTGAATCCAAACAGAGGCCAGCTGGTCTCTGGAGAGTTTCCCCACCAACATGAATATTGATGATGATGGCTTTCATACAGAGCATATAATAAAGGCTCTTAACCTCTCTATAGCTGAACCCCCGTCACCAGCAAGGGCTTCTTGCCATCAGTCACATCCACAAGGTCACTAGACTCAAACCACCATTCAAATGAAATTGCATCAATACAGTCAAACGGATAATGGAAGAGGAAATTATGTTTGTTTGCAGCGACCGCAGGAGAGAAAATTATAATTCCACAGGTCCTCCCCGCTGCATTAATTCCACGTAGGCATGTGGACACTTTTAATTAATTCTCTCCATCGAGGGTCGTGGCAGCAAAGGTGTATCTGCACATTAATGTCACATACATATAAAAAATGAAATGCAATTTTGTTCAATCTATGTTACTTAAATGGGGTATAACTTCAGTGAAAAGTTCAAAATTTGCATTTTGACTTATTGTTTACAATGTCTACGATTGTTGGTTTCCCAAGTTGACATGGAATTTAAATAAGCCTTGTTTTATCTAGCATCAGTATTATAATGACTCAACTATGAAATAATCTGCATGTCAGCGCCCCCACCACCTCAGGCCATTGTGGTACTGCAGCTAAATTTCAAAATCTAGAAACAAATGACAAGAGGTAGGTTCAAACCATTAGAAATGGGTTGAGGGGCATATGCAATATGACATTAAGTATATTATAAACAATTTTCGGAATGTATGTTATTTGCGCTTTAATACAATAAACTTGCACAATAAAGCGTGGTAATATTTTGTCTTCCTGCTCTTCTATTTAGACCTTTATTTAGTTACATATACAGTACATAAAAGTTACATATACAGTACTCCCAACTCCAATTACAGCACTCCCAACTCCAATGCCTCTGTCTCTGTCTCTCTCTCTCTCTCCCTCCCCGCTTGTCATTTCCGCACTCTCCTCTTACTATCTCCTGGCATGTCTGCATGCATCTCCAATGCCTAAACCTGTTATTATTCTGAAGCATGTCAACCTTTTTCATTTGAGGGTTAAGGCTGAGACTCAACACTGTAATTTCACTATGCCACTTACTTTGTAAACCTGTGCCTGGTGTAATGAAAAACACAGTCACAGTCTGCACAGTGAAGTGTTGATCTTCTGTCTGCTATTGGCCATCAAACTTTATGATGCCCAGATCAGCTTGAATATTTACCACACCAGGTAATGAACTTCCATGTAATATTTAAAGCTGCACAACGTAGCTTTCCTCTTCTATGCCTGGATTTGCAGTGATCGGTCTTCTCACTTGTGCAGGGAACCTGTTACATACTTCCACTTAATGTCACAGGCAGGCCTTGGTGTAAGCCGGTTACATACTTCCACTTTACGCCACAGACAGAGCGTGGTGTACACAGTACACTGGTTAGATACTGCCACTTTACATCACAAACTGCTTACATAGTGCCAGACTTTTGAGACTTTGCCACTTTAGGACACAGATAGGCTGTGATGTGTAAATCAATTCGTTTACATTTACAGTTATTGAAAGGCTCTGGTGTAAACCGCTTACATAGTGCCACTTTAAGTCACAGACATGCAGGGCTTGAAAACGAAATTATTTTTCAGGAACGGTTCAGAACCGGTTCAGGTAGATCTATATTTAACGTTTTCGTTCTTGCAATCGTTCCAGCACCAAATATCGTCAGGGGGCATTCCCCCCGTGAACATGCTTATATATAGCCGGCCCTGCAAGTGAGTGCATTAGATTGCAATCGCGACCAAAAAAAGAAACGAACGGAAGAAAGAAGACGATCACGGACGCTCTTCCCCGAGACGCAAGATGGATTATAATTTATATATTACTGCAAAAGGTACACAGTGACAGTAATTTAACATCGATTATCTCAGAACACTTGCACACGGCGCACACCGTGTTGTGAGCCGGTAGGGCGGCGAACACAGTGTGTGCGCTGTATACAGGGCTGTCCCTGGCCTTTCTGTTGCCCTACGCACAAGTAGCTGCTTGTTGCCCCCAAAGCCCCCCCCCCCCCCCCCCCATGTCTAGCGCCCTGACTGATCGATACATAAATACATACATAAAACGCAATATTAAGAAAACAAAAATGAAATGATTTACTTCAATGCGTGATCTTCTTTTCAAGAAGATGGCTCTAGTTTATTGTCATTTGACAGCAGGTTATATTAAACAGTGTTGCACTGTGTTTGCTACTAACATGCAGTACAGTATAAGGTGCAAATACCCAATTGACAAGGTAAATCACAACTACTACCCAGGGGGCAAAGGGGGGTGTGCTGCATTTGCCATAACATAAAAGGTTGTCCACCAGAAATATTATCTATGACCCAGTAGGATCACAACCTGGTCAATTTTTTGCTGGAAACCCAATATGGCCGCCGCAATATTAGCCCCTATTAGATATAATGGGGGGTGAATAGGGCAAAATTTTAAACTGAGAGATATTTCCACGAAACTTAACAGGTTGATCAATTATGTAAATACAAACATTTTTTGTATTGGAACTTTTCATGAAATCCAATATGGCTGCCACAATATGGCGACCACAATATTAGCACACAGAAATAAGGTTTTGGCTCTAACCTCTGAACCAAATGAGCTAAAAACACAAACTCGTTGTCTATTGAAGAGTTTCTGACCATGAAAGACTCCTAGGAACAGCTATTTTTTATCATTGGGCATATTTACAAGATGGTTAGCTACAGGAAATAGTGATTTCACTCATTTCTAAAATGATTGTTGACTGATTTGGCAGCACATGCAAATGGTTTTGGAGTTCTCCAGATGTTTCTTGAAGGAGAGGGTCCTGTCCAGTGTAACGCCAAGATACTGTATATGGGGTGGGTACTGTTGGACAGTTTGTGATCATCCCCCGTGACACTCACGGGGGATCACGGTTCCTCAGGTGAAAGCTGCATAGTTGGGTTTTTGATGGTTGTTATTGTAGTAGCTTGACATTTCTTACAGGGCACTTTCAAGGGTGGATTCGATCTTCTGGAAGTCTGCTTGTTGCATGGTAATGCAGAGGTCATCGACATAGATGAAGCATTCTGGGAGTAGTGGCTGGTCTAAATATTGAAAAGGAGGGGGCGAGCACACTTCCTTGTGGGAGGACATTCTTTTGGGCTTTCCATTTACTCCTCTGGTCATTTAGGTGGGCGTAGAAGCGTCTGTTGTTGAGAAAGTTTTTAATGACCTGGTCACCTGACCAGTCATGTCCAGTGGTTTTCTGACCATTGTGTGGTGATCGTCTGTGTCATAGGCAGCAGTGAGATGAATGAATGCTGCCCTAGTTATTTGCTTTTCTTCAAACCCATCCTCAATGTGTTGGTTGAGGTTGAGTAACTGTCCAGCACAGGAGGTGCCAGGGCAGAAACCAGCTTGGTCTTTAGTCAGCATGGCGTCTATGATTGGGATGAGACGTTGGAGCAGCAGCCTCTCATAGAGCTTGTAGGTGATGCAGAGGAGGGAAATGGGCCGGTAGCTCTTTGGGGTCTTTGCCAGGTTTGGGGATTGCAACGACATTGGCCTTTCTCCAGACAGAAGGGATGGTTTTCTGTGCTAAGCATGTGTTCAGCATCTCTAGGAGCCACGACTTTGCGTTAGGTCCGAGGTGCTGTAACATTTTCACCAGTATGTCATCAATCCCTGCTCTTTTCCGGGTTTCAGCTTTCTGATTGCAGTTTCGAGTTCTTCTAAGTCGAAGGGTTTGGTGAGAGGGCTGGCTAATTGTGGTTGGTCTGATATCACTGTACGATGGTGTTCTCCTGTGGGTCGGCAGCGGTGTTGGTTATGACTGCTGGCCATCAGCTGCGTTGCAACAGTTTGCTGTGACCTTTGTGATTATGGGTGGTGTAGTGTGGTCTGCTCAGAGACGACGGATTGTGGCCCATGCCTTCATGCTGCTGTTTGTCATGTTGGTGTTCTCTATCAGCTCATTCCAGACTTTCCTTTGTTCTTCCCCAACTTCACTGATCAGGGTCTCTCCAAGTTCCGTGGTGGTGGAGGAGAAAGGGTCCTTGTTGTACTCTTCATAGTAGCAGGCTGCTGGATATTTCTGATAAGCCAGGGATATACTGTGTCTGACATCATCTGGGTATGTGATGTCTGGCTGACCTTTTTACCAAGTCCTGTGAAGTTGGAGTAGTTATTGGGAAATATTGGTGTGCTAGATATGGACTGCTCTATCTCCTCTTGGAATGACAGCCAGTCAGTTTTCCGTAGGTTGAATCTCCTACGGAATGGGACAGTGGTTGCTTGGAGAGAGGATCTAACAGTGATGGCAATCGGCCGGTGCTGGGTGTCGGGCATATGGTCCAGAACTTCCTTCTCAGTTCTGGATGTGAGGTCGTTGCTTACACAGACAAGATCTGGGTTGTATCCTCGCTTGTTATGGATCAAGCCAGGTTTTGACTTCATCTGCATCTTGCTGTGGTTGCTGTTCCCATAGCCCCATGATGTACTATGAGCATTGAAGTCGTGCATCTTTCTGGTAGTTTTGTGTGTAGAAAAGGGGTTGCAGGTGGTTTGTAGACTGATGTGACATCTGGATTTTGGATGGGTGACCGTGAAGGTTTCCATGTGCCCTTCTGTGATGTGGGTACAGACCTCCTCAATCTTGAGGTTTGGCCTGCTGAAAACAGCTGATCCATACTGTCTGTGTCGGATCTCAGCAACCAGTTTCATTCCAGTGATGGTGGGTCCAGCGATTTTGTGCATGGCCGATGTAGGTTTCCTGCATACAGAAACGATGGCAATCATTGCTAGTATCTGCCTTGTTTCTGGAGAAACCTTCTATGTTGATTGAGACGACTGGCAGTGCAGGTCCAAAGTGGGGCAAGCATCTGTGACACTGTTGAGATGCAGCAGGCATCTTCATCTGTTGATTGCGCATTATAGTTATACAGAGTTGTAGATATACCGATATTGTTCCACTGCCAGTATTAGATTATGTCCTCTTGGATGTACAGTATATCTTATTCAAACCAACGTTTCCCAGGCTGCACCACAGGGAGGTTTCTGTATTTGCAGCCTGGAATGTTACTTGACCAGGTACTTCTTCTTTGGTGTTTTAATCGATTAGAGAGATCACTAATAAGCACAGAACAAGTTTGACACGGATAATGTCAATCCAATCAGCTGTGCATGCCCAATTAAAGGAGAATTCCTCCCATTTTCAACATTTTACATGTCATTAATATACTTTATAGATGTTGTGTAGAGATAAGAAAAAGTTACCCCATAATGTTTTTCCTAGAATTGGAGTTCTGAGAAAAACCATTAACATACCTCCAATGTTATAGAATTGGGTGGAATTAAAGAGGAAGAGGTCAATTAAGAGGTCTGGATGAGCTCCCCCATCATGGATGAATATTAATATAAACAGTAGAACTAGGCTAATCAACCTGCAGCTGGAGGGATGTGTGTGGAAACACTCCAGCACACAGGGAAATTAGGGATAAAATTATTATATAGGTACACTTAAATTTGAAATATGGGCTATAGGACTAGTCTGTTGTGGTCAGAGACACCAAGTTTGTGTTTCTAGCTCATTTTGTTCAGAAATTAGAGTCAAACCTATTTTCTAGGTGTTAATATTAAGTCGGCCATATTGTGGCGGCCATATTGGATTTCATGGAAAGTTCCAATACAAAAAATGTTTGTATTTACATAATTGATCAACCTGTGAAGTTTCGTGGAATTATCTCTCGCAAGTTTGGCTCCAAATGTGCTTCTTTTTGTTTTCTGTGCTCTGAGTCTGCACGCAGTCTTCACTTGTGTTAAACTAGTGGGTAGGCGGTGTCGGGTTTCAATACAACAGCCACCAGCGCACGTGCGAAGAAGGGAGGGGGGAGCGCTTCAGCAACACACACACACACACACACACACACACACACACACACACACACACACACACACACACACACACACACACGGGATGGGACGGACGGTCGCGCAGAACCGCGCTGTCGCTGTGCCATTGCAACTTGAAGAAGCCAGCACAGGAATAAATAATACTACGCAAGTTGCGCAGCTCATTGTGTTGCCCCTAGGCAGAGTGCGTGCCCTACGCACTCTGCGTATCCCGCGTATTGGGAAGGACGGCGCTGGCTGTATATTCAGATATATAGATATATATATTAAAATATATAAGATTTGCACCACATTATCACAATTTACAAAAATAACAGATCTTGTGAGCTCATAACACTCTCAGCTACAAATCATTTATTTTCAAAATATCTGTATGCATTTGGAAACTTGAAGTGAGAGATTCTGAGTACTTTTACTGTTGGTACTTCCAGTACATTTTGATCCCAATAGGACTTCTGCATATGATTGCCAGAAACAAATCAAGAAGGCTTGGCAGCTTCTGATGTGTGTTCAAGGACAAAGATGAGATCCGGTTCTATAGCAGTCTGTGAGAGACCATAAATTAATGGCCTACTTTATACTTCACATCCGAGTTTCATACAGGAGAGGAATTGCTAAACTCTAGTGTTCTATTTCTGTCAAAACAGATAGCACTGAACAAAGTTATTACCATTTGTCACACCTATTCAATACCTCTTCCACTGTGATAGCCTGTTACGGTATGTGACAAGAACACAAAGAACATTTTGTGACCAAGATAGTTGATGGATGGTCAGAAAGCAGGATAACATTTTTATTGTTGTTTCCCTTCCATTCTCAAAGATTTTATGCTTTATTGATGGTTAATAAATAAAGGCACCGTTAATCCGATCGATACCAAACATTCCACCCACACTATCTAGATGCCAATGAAGATCCTCTCCCCCAAATTTTCTAGAATGGCCTGTTATAGCGCCACCGTGAGGTAGCTTTTCACATCTCAATCCATAAAAGCATCGACCTGCATGAAACGTTGCATGCATACTCTTACTCCCTAGTGGACAAGGACAAACATGACCTGTATTTTTCACTTAAGCTTTTTATAGCGTCACCAGGAGGCCGATTTTTGTAAAATACTTTTTTTAAATATTACTCATCAGATTCTATCTCAAAATCACAGAAATCGTCACACAGTATCTCTAGTCATGTGCTCAAGATGAATCTGAACCTTAATATTCCATCCTAATTGGCTATAACTCAATTTACAAGATTTGCCTGCTTAGAACAAAAGGTCAAATCATGAACACAGCGTGTAATTTATGTGAAATCTTTAATACACTTTCATACTATGCTGAGAAAAATATCCCACCCCTTTCACAATAGCCTGTTACAGCGTCACCAACAGGTGGATTTTTGCAAAACACATTTTTGGAACAAAATGCCTCAAATCATCCAGAGTATGAAGGAATGACAACCGTTTCACATTGGCCTATAGCGCCACCAGGAGGACACAACCTGATCTGGTGGAGACCTGTGCCCAAAAGGGCACTTTTTCTAGTTATCAATCTGTCCATACTCAGTTTTATGAAATTCAAAACATTCATTACTGTTATGGCCTATGTTCAATGAACATAGGCCATAACAGTAATGAATGTCAAGTCAGAAGTTAGACATACTAGGATGAACATTGTTCATCCTAGTCTGTCTAACTTCTGACTTGACTGCGTGGATACTGTAATGTTGATGGGACATTATCAGAGCAACCAATGTGATTGGTTGTTGTTGATACTTTGCTTAATGCTTGCATTCCAGTTGGTTATTGTTTTATTTGATTTGCATTGAATGCACCTGCTTCTACCCTACCCCATATAAGCCCTGTCATGTTCAATATCATGTTTGCCCTGCACAAGTAAACTATTATGTAAGAGCAGTCCAGCTTGTCTGTCCATCATTAATATGCAAGAACACTATAGATACGACAGCCCAGCAACACACAAGCCAATGCAGGGCTCTGCAGCAATTTCCAAACACTAGCTGTCTGCATTCATCATTATGTTGAAGAGAGTGGTGGGTTTAAAACAATATAGCTTATATGTGCTGACTGTACCATCTTACAAATGTGACATTGATGCAAATGTCACTGGGATGTTGACGGCATGTTATCACATAATTGTGAAGACTGGGCACAATTTCAAATGTAATTGTTGATTAAACATTGTGGTCCTTTCTCCAATCCCATGAGCCAACAATGCAGATGGTGAATTTAATAGGATTTCTTGGTGGCCATTCCCGATGGAGAGCTAATTGTAAGATATATCATGACCAATTGATTTCCACCCAGTTGGCCAAGGCCAGCACTTTAATCCATCTTTAGAGAAAGATTGTTGGTGGGATCATTTGGTCCTTTGTTTACCATTCCACTCATTTGCCGATTCTGGAAGACAATGAGAGGGTGGCACAGATTTATTTTGTTAATGAGTCCCCATTGACACATTGAAGCTCTGACAGCCTCTGTCAGGCTTTCTCTCAATACAAGGAATAACTAGTGATGTGCCAGCAACAGACGTTTGCTTGAATACTGGCTGGCATGTTACACAGCAAAACACTCCCAGACAAATGCTTAATTCAAAATAGAATACAAAGAAAAACCTTGAAGTGGCCTAGAGAATTAAATTGGGTTTTGTCAACAATTCAAGACGTTCTGAAAGTTCCATTCTTTTTTAGAACAATCCCATGGTGACATTAAAGCCAGTGCATTATTTAATGTAGGAAAAGGGTTGTATTTAATATGTCATGTGACTAATATGAGTGCAGTAGCTCTGCTAAGTTGTCTAGATACAGTATATGGTTGGTTGTTCAGAACTGCCAATCTGACTGACATGTTCATGCTGTAAATGGGGCACTGGCAGAAAAGAGCTCTTAATAGATCATCTCAGAATGGGGAGAGAGTAGGTTTTGCACTCTGTCCGTCTGTGTGTGTGTGTGTGTGTGTGTGTGTGTGTGTGTGTGTGTGTGTGTGTGTGTGTGTGTGCGCGTGGGCATGGGTGGTTTATGAGGACATTTTGTATGAAACCATACCAGCATTATGAGGACATACCGTAATTATGAGGACATGTCCAGAGTCCCCATAATTCGAGCACTGTAGCAGTGCTCAGGAGGCCGCCAGGATACTCCTCCCGCTTTTTTAGAAAATGTCCTCATAATTCCCTGTACCTGACTTTTTGTGTGTGGCCGTGTGTGTGTGTGTGTGTATGTTTGATTGACACATCATACACAAATCTTACACAAAATGACACGATTTGGTTGGCTGAAGCAGATGTCAATCAGTCAATGTCCAGTTAAACCTGGTCGTCCTCATAGCCCAGGGTTTTGTCATGAGTGTGTGTGTGTCTGTGTTTGTGTGTATGGGTAACGTCCAGTTAAAGCAGTATGGTCCTCATAACCAAGGGGTGTGCCATGATTGTGTGTGTGTCTGCGTTTGTGTATACTAGGACCTTACCCGTTGAATTAGCCCTACATGGCTATTATTCTTTTTCAAGAATAAAGCCATACTTCACGAGCCATGACTTGTGGTAACATTTAAATGTTGGCGCTCTTTTCATACTCATCCAGATCGCTGAAGAGGTCACCGCCTCCAATGGTAAGAAATGTCTTCAAGAGGCCAGCATCTCCTCTAGTTTTGTGTGGGAAAGCAATCGTCATTGCTGTATTGAAGGCAGTAGTGCATGTGTTTGGGGGGTGTAATGTATTATATCCAGTGTTGGACAGTAACGAATTTTAGATTACATATTACTGTAATATTCTTTCTTTTGCTCCAAAGTAAAGTAACAGGATTACTCTGCAAAAATGGGTAATAAGTAACGCATTACTTTGCAAGTAACGCCAAGTTACTTGTTTAAAATGAGCTTGTTGTTGCATGCAAAAATAGGACAGATTTACAAGCTATCGACAGGTACTGTAACAACAGAGATGTGCACTAGATTGTAGATCCAGTCCACACGCTGCATCCTGCGCACAGTTATGTACACTACAAATTGCTTGCTGCTTTATTTTGTATTTTATTTTTAAATACAAGGCCTCAACTGACTTTGAAAACAATTGTGAAAAAGTTTAAAAAGTCAAGAGACAAACTTCATGTTCAGTTCTAAACAGAGCTCGCTAGACAGATTATGTTGTACATCTCTATTTTTTCAAAGGTGGGAGTTGAGAACTTGGGAGAGTAATAACGTAATATGTAATACATTACTCTTTGATTCCAGTAATAAGTAAAGTAATGATATTACTTTGTCTAAGGGGTAACGAGTAAAGTAAAGAAGTTACTTTCCTAAGTAATATTGACCAACACTGATTATATCTAAATATTCACAAAATGACTTCGACATCCAAAGGTACACAGTCCAAAAGTAAGGTATTTGTTTTAAAATGGTTCAGATATTTGAATCATATACCGGGGTTATATCATCAACACAGGAATCGAAATAACAGGTGACAGTATCAATCAATAATTCAGGGTTGTGATATTGCGCTGACATTAACAAGCACTAGCAGAAGTTTCTTTTTCATATCTTTTTTTTACCTTAATGTGGTTCTCTTTTTTTGTTTTTTGTTTTTTACTGACTAACGTACCTGTTTTTAAAGTACCGGTAATACTTTACATGCTGGAGTTTGCATTCATTTATTCATTTAGGAGCAGTGTTGGGACATGTGCACTACGTAAATTAATATATTACCAAAATGCAGTAACATACATACATACATACATATATATATATATATATATATATATATATATATATATATATATATATATATATATATATATATATATATATATATATATATATATATACAAAAAATTCTAATATATTATGGTATACTTTTCTTTCTGCCTCGTTGCAAGAGTTCTTGTGAAATCTGCACAACTGCAGCAGTCAATTATTTTCTATAATTTGTCATCAAATTATTTACTGGCTTCCATGAATTCAAGGAATACACTTAACTCCTGTGTTAACTGTCCATAGCCGAGTAGGATGAGGTAGGTCTACATTTAGCTCCATAGCTGAGTAGGATGAGGTAGGTCTACGCCAGGACTGTTTTCAGGAGTTATGTTTTTTCAAGTTGATTTCATATGGATTTGGCCAGATAACCAAGTGTGCTTGCTTTATTGTAGGTATGCCACTGACCTACGCAGTATTTGATTAATAGTGATACTAAACATCTAATTTATTTTGTAAAAGTTTTTTAAGTAATAGTAATATATTACACTAGCTCAGACAGTAATATTGTAATATAATTGCTTTAAAATGAAGGTAATAATAAGTAATATATTAACAAGGTAAAGTAATATTCCCAACACGGTTTAGGAGATGCCCATCTATTTATAATTGCTTCCATTGATGCAAAAGGTTTTGCATCTCACCCTTAATGTCAAAATGTGATGTTCAGATGTCTGTCATCCTTAGTGGTGTCATTACACCTGTGGTCTGTCCAATAGATGGCAGTGCAGTACATCATCTGAGTAGCTGTACTGCACTGCCAGCTATTGGACAGACCTTTTCCTGAAAAATTAATGGAGTTTTTGACCCAACAGCAGAGTATGCTTTGTCATTGGGGTAAATTCTGTTTTTCTAATGACATCAACACAGGAATTGAAATAACTGGTTACAGTATCAATAATTCAGGGTTATTACAATAGACCTGGTGTCTGAGAAATAAGTCCTGTGGGAGCATTTGATTGGGTCAGGTCCATTTAAACATGGTAGTCCTCATAGCCCACGGTTTTGTCATGATTGTGTGTGTGTGTGGAGGTTTTTGTGCTCCTGCTATGGTGAATGTCCAGTTAAACCTGGTAGTCCTCATAGCCCCGGGTTTTGTCATGATACTGTGTGTGTGTGTGTGTGTGTGTGGGGGGGGGGGGATCTTCACACAACTGGCCAATTTGTTGGTATTTTGTGCTCCTGCTATGGTGAATGTCCAGTTAAACCTGGTAGTCCTCATAGCCCACGGTTTTGTCATGATACTGTGTGTGTGTGTGTGTGTGTGTGTGGGGAGGTTCTTTACACAACTGACCAGTTTGTTGGTATTTTGTGCTCCTGCTATGGTCAATGTCCACTTAAACCTGGTAGTCCTCATAGCCCATGGTTTTGTCATGATAGTGTGTGTGAGTGTGAGAAAAGAGAGACCCAATATCTTCCAGCTTGGCACTCAGCAAAAATATTTGAATCGGGGGGTTCCTGCTGGGTTAATGGTCCGATTGCACTTCACATAGGCTATGAGGGAACCGCTCTCCATTCCGACATCCTGCCACTCCGACATTCAATTCTTAATTGTCAGAATGGGAGTACTGTTAGGTTTAGGTGTTGGAATGGGGGGATGTCGGAATGGAGAAATGTGCCTGGGCTATGATGCCTGGACGGTGTCGCCTGTGTGATCTGATCTCCCCATCTCTCACCCCCTATACTGTCAGTCTACTGTCCTATCAAATAAGCCCCCCACACACAAATAAATCTTTAAAATAAAAAAATAAAACAGAATTACAGACTCACTCCCTAAATGATGGTGTGATCTAAAGACTCAACACTCTCGCTCCACTTTAGCCCTTAGATTAGACCAATATTTATATGCATTTGTTGTATAATGATGTTGTATTACCTGCTTACTGTCCGCCCGTTTTTTCCTTGATTAGATACTTGTATGTGATTGAATTGAAGTATCATGATGATGATTGCAAATCGCTTTGGATTAAAAACGTCTGCTAAGTGCTTAGATTATGAATTGTAAACACATTAGCTCAACCATAGGTGCCTTTGTTTCGCGTAAAAAATGGAAAAATATGCCAGCACTCTAAAGTTCAGTTCATGGTTATTAAAAATAAAGACTCATAGGAAAGAGGAAAGACTCATAGGAAAGAGAACTTAGTAACACTGAGTTCTATACCCCTTTAAATGGTGACCCCACCACGAAATTCTCTCAAGAAATTGAATCATTTTTTTACCAATGCTTTGAGTGAATTTCTGATCTCTAAAGATGAATTTAGTTTTCTTTTTCAAAAACATCCTGTCCGTCCCTTATTCCACTGTCTGCCCAAAATCCACAAGTCTCTGGTTGAACTTGTTCCAGCTTGCCCCATTGTAGCGGGTAACCAATCTCTAACAGAGCCCTTATCACAGTATATTGACAGACATATCAAAGGTTTTGGTCAACCAGCTCCCCTCTTTTTTTAAAAGACACTACTGATTTTTTTAACGAAATTGAATCTATTGGTAACATTCAGGAGAATGACTATCTATGTGGCCTTGATATAGCCTCATTGTACACTAATGTTCCCAATCAAGAGGGCCTCAGTGTCTTAGCCTATTATTTGGACCTATTATTTGGACCAAAGAGAAAGCAAGATTCCCCTGACTGGTTTCCTGGTTGAACACACAAATTTGGTTTTAAACAAAAATTTTGAGAATTCATACTATCTTCAGTGTCAGGGGGTCAGCATGGGTAGCCCCTGTTCTCCAATTTTGCAAACTTCTTTATGGGGAAATTTGAGGAAGATTTCATATATAATAATAACCCGTTTTCTGCTTCAATTAAGTCTTGGTCTAGGTATATACTGTAGATGACATTTAGTCATTTAGTCTTCAGAGGCTCGTTATAGAAACTTTTTGACTTTAAGTCTTACTTAGTGCTTACTTAGTTCACCATGGAACACAGCCAACACTGTCTCCTTCCTAGATGTACAGGTCCATAAAACAAATGTAGTTGATGCCATTGTTCACAGAAACGAAACTGATCGTAATAGTCTTCTACACTACTCCAGTTACCATCCACCTGGACATCCAACAGAAAAGTTTACCCTATAGTCAGTTTGTCAGAGTGAGAAAAATCTGATGTCACTTTTGAAGAGCAGGCTGCTGCACTGTGTTCTAGGTTTGCCTCTAAAGGCTATAGTCACACTGTTTTGAATCAGGCTCTAGAGAGAGCTAGAGGTCAAAAGAGGTTAAAAGGGAAGACCTACTATCTCCCAAGACGGTGCCTTCTAAAGGGTCCAACAGAATACTCTGTGCTACTACCTTTTCTTTTGCTTCTAGCGACATTCATAAGGTCATTCAAAATCACTGGCACATCTTGTCTTCTGACCCTAGCATTGGTTAGCATTGGTTCAGTTTTTAGAAACACTCCTATCTTTGCCCACAAGTGGGCCAAAAACTTGAGAGACACTTTAATAAGAGCTGACTTATATACCCCACCACAACATATCTTGTCTAGTGTACCCCCTGGTCATTTTCCCTGCCATAATAGTATTCACTGTAACGCTATGGTCAAAGGCCAGCACTTTACACACTCACACTCTGGCAAAAAGCTGAGGTCTCTCCTGCATTTTGCGTGCCACTGGGTGCTAAACCCGCCTCAGCAATTGTCCTTGTTTCATTTTTCATTTAGTACATTTATTTTTTTTGCCAATAGTACAGCACTATTTTACGTTGAATTTTCTCCTCAGGGCATTTTTGACACATGACTCAATCATGGCTTTTCAGCATATTTCAACACTTCAAAACAATCTTCTTTTTTTTTTCTTTTTTCTATGAAGGCCCATCTTCTTGTATATAAAATTGGAGGAAACACTTATCTTGCTCCCTCTTTCTGACTCTTTGCAGCCTACTGACTCAGCATGAACTGACTCCTAGTCAGGAGTCAGTTCATGCTGCTATTTATGCATTATGGACTGATACAAAGTATTGTGTGCTCTGGACAAACAGTGCTGTCGCTCTCTGCCCTGACCCTTCATATTCACTTACACCAATTCTTGTGGTATCACGTACACGCCTTTTGAAGTTTGGTACTGTACACAATGTTTTTTTTTTTAAATAGCCCGTCTGGAGACTTCAGCTGGTTTGGCTTCAGGGTCCAGCATTCACTGCCATGTGAGCGAATAGACAATTCAATTCAATTCAATTCAATTCAATTCAATTCAATTGGCTTTATTGGCATGAGAAAACATACGTTTACATTGCCAAAGCATGAACAGAACAACAAGAAACAAACAAGGAACCAGTACAACAATGTATCAATACAAAGGTTATGAACAAGGTTGTATACTCAATAAATCAAATTTCTATATGCCTAACTCAATCGATGTAAGAGTACAATACAATGTTTATTCTTCAGGGTGGTTGTGTTCCATTTGAAAATTAACATTTTGGAGTTTTTGAACCGACAGCAGAGTATGCTTTGTCATTTGGGTAAATTCAGTTTTTCTAATGACAATATCAACACAGGAATTTAAATAACTGGTTGCAGTATCAATAATTCAGGGTTATTACAAGAGACCCGGTGACTGAGAAATAAGTTCTGTGGCATCATTTGATTGGGTCAGGTCCAGTTAAACCTGTCCTATAGTCCTCATAGCCCAGGGTTTTGTCATGATAGTGTGTGTGTGTGTGTATGGAGGTGGGGACGTTCTTCACTCTCCTGCTATGGTCAATGTCCAGTTAAACCTGGTAGTCCTCATAGCCCAGGGTTTTGTCATGATACTCTGTGTGTGTGTGTGTGGAGGGGGGGGGGGGTCTTCACACAACTGGCCAGTCTGTTGGCATTTTGCACTCCTGCTATGGTCAATGTCCAGTTAAACCTGGTAGTCCTCATAGCCCAGGGTTTTGTCATGATTGTGTGTGTGTGTCTGTGTTTGTGTGTATGGGTAACGTCCAGTTAAAGCAGTATGGTCCTCATAACCAAGGGGTGTGCCATGATTGTGTGTGTGTCTGAGTTTGTGTATACTAGGACCTTACCCGTTGAATTAGCCCTACATGGCTATTATTCTTTTTCAAGAATAAATCCATACTTCACGAGCCATGACTTGTGGTAACATTTAAATGTTGGTGCTCTTTTCATACTCATTATTCCCTGTTTACTTACCCATTAAATAATTCCAAAGACGTGGAGTGCGATATAGTCCTCTAGTTTCATATCCATGTGAAAGTTGTGGCACAAAACGCCTATTTAGTCAAATATCTCCACTTTTCACGAGACACACACAGACTCGGGCAAAGGGGCTCATAATACCAGCTGAACGCATTTTGACAACTTCCTCTGATCGCTGCAAACGTCATCAGGCTAACACAAAGATTTTGGGAACACAATTGGCAGGTGGTGTGATTAATTACCCAGCCCCTATCGCAATGCACCAGGCAATTGTGTTCCCCGAACTTTTTGTCTTAGCCTGATGACGTTTGCAGTGATCAGGTGCAGGTGGTATTATGATCCCCTTCGCCCGAAGGGAGAGATGTCTGTGTGTGCGTCTCGTGAAAAGTGGAGATATTTGACTAAATAAGCGTTTTGTGCCACAACTTTCACATGGATATGAAGCCTTCATCAGGGAAGGATCTAAGGTTCATGGAAAGACCGGAACAGCAACCAAGACCCGACCCAGTACCTTGCAAGGCGCTTCAGATTGGGAGTTGAACGTGGACCTGAAGAGGAAACTTGTTTTCCCGCAAGACATGGCAGTGACTTCCCTTCGACCAGATCTGGTATTGCTGTCGAGGAGCACAAAAACCATCATCGTCGCTGAACTCACGGTACCCTGGGAGAAGAGGCTGGCTGTATCAGACCAACTGAAAAGAGACAAATACCAGGACTTGATCGATGAAGCTGTGTTAAAGGGGTGGCAAGCCACCTGCTACCCCATTGAAGTCTGCTGCCGCGGGTTCCCGGCAAAGTCGGTGAACTGCTTCCTGCGGAAGGTCGGGCTGGAACCTAGTCAGCTGAAGAGTGCCATCAGGGACATTACCGCAGCAGCCGAGTCCAGCTCAAGATGGCTGTGGATGAAAAGAGCCCACGTTTGGAACCCTTCCGCCGGTGACGGCTAGTCAGCCGTTGCCGCCCCGCTCAGGAGAGGTGTCAGGGTATGCGGCCTCGTTCAGATAGACCTGGCTCAGGAGTGACGCCCCTGCCTTGCAAATTTGCCCCCCCCCCAGCCGTAGATGGAAAGAGCCCACAGGTGGAACCCTTCTGCTGGTGAAGGCTGGTCAGTCTGCTGCCCCACTCAGGAGAGGTGTTCAGGTTAAGGGGCGAAACACCAGCGACCCTGAGACACCTGCTGACAATGATCCAACTGTGGGATCAGGGAGTCGTGCCTCAGGAGATCTTAGCATAGGTTAGCATAGGTCCTAGTTGCAGCTTGTAGCGAGCATCTCTGATGTTTACTTCACCCTATATTTGTACATGGGAAATGGTAAATCACACAGATGAAGCTGGCCATTAATCTTCTTCATTCTGTGGTTGTGTAGACTTGGGCTAATTCAGATATTTTAAGCTCCCAAAAAGCTACATCTGGTTCACCATGTCCATCATTTAACCTGGGGACCACTGGTGAAACCCACTGTTTTAACCCAGTGCAGACTCGACCCAGTACCTTGCAAGGCGCTTCAGATTGGGAGTTGAACGTGGACCTGAAGAGGAAACTTGTTTTCCCGCAAGACATGGCAGTGACTTCCCTTCGACCAGATCTGGTATTGCTGTCGAGGAGCACAAAAACCATCATCGTCGCTGAACTCACGGTACCCTGGGAGAAGAGGCTGGCTGTATCAGACCAACTGAAAAGAGACAAATACCAGGACTTGATCGATGAAGCTGTGTTAAAGGGGTGGCAAGCCACCTGCTACCCCATTGAAGTCTGCTGCCGCGGGTTCCCGGCAAAGTCGGTGAACTGCTTCCTGCGGAAGGTCGGGCTGGAACCTAGTCAGCTGAAGAGTGCCATCAGGGACATTACCGCAGCAGCCGAGTCCAGCTCAAGATGGCTGTGGATGAAAAGAGCCCACGTTTGGAACCCTTCCGCCGGTGACGGCTAGTCAGCCGTTGCCGCCCCGCTCAGGAGAGGTGTCAGGGTATGCGGCCTCGTTCAGATAGACCTGGCTCAGGAGTGACGCCCCTGCCTTGCAAATTTGCCCCCCCCCCCAGCCGTAGATGGAAAGAGCCCACAGGTGGAACCCTTCTGCTGGTGAAGGCTGGTCAGTCTGCTGCCCCACTCAGGAGAGGTGTTCAGGTTAAGGGGCGAAACACCAGCGACCCTGAGACACCTGCTGACAATGATCCAACTGTGGGATCAGGGAGTCGTGCCTCAGGAGATCTTAGCATAGGTTAGCATAGGTCCTAGTTGCAGCTTGTAGCGAGCATCTCTGATGTTTACTTCACCCTATATTTGTACATGGGAAATGGTAAATCACACAGATGAAGCTGGCCATTAATCTTCTTCATTCTGTGGTTGTGTAGACTTGGGCTAATTCAGATATTTTAAGCTCCCAAAAAGCTACATCTGGTTCACCATGTCCATCATTTAACCTGGGGACCACTGGTGAAACCCACTGTTTTAACCCAGTGCAGACTCGGAGGGAGACGTTTGTGGGCGCACACACACGCATAGGAAAAGTTGCACGTCCCTGCTGTTGTTGAACAGTGGTCACGCATCCGACCCGTTGCGAGACGAGGCTGTCACGGGGCAGCCCGTGCCCAAAAACTATCTAAAGAAGAACACACACACAAACACACAGAGGCAGCCAATCATTATAACATCACCGGCCGGGTTGGGTGCTACTGCAAGTGACTGTGGGGTGTGGGGCGGAGGGCTAAGAGACATTGTTTGTGCATGGTTGCAATAATTCATTTCATTTAGTTCATTATTATTCTTAATGAGTATTCAATATTATTAATAATTTAACTGGCAATGCATTGGTTCATTATAATGAATTAACTTGAAATAATAGTCATTTCAGAGAAAACATTTCATTCATCATTTGTTTGTCACCTTTGTCTCCACCTCAGCACTGGCCCTCCTCTGCTCAGCTCCACTGCCAAACCAGAGCAAAGGCAGCCATTGGCTGAAATAGAGTGTGGAAGGTGCCAAGTGCTGTGGGGAAGAGAGGGGTGGTTTACAGACTGAAATGATTGATATCGGATTACTATACAATATAGTGATGTGAATCATAGGGATGTTAGTCTAACAACTAATATCTATTGCCATGGATTTATATTGCCTGTATTTTGAGTCCAGTGAGCTTGTAGATCTGCTGCATTGACTTAATTGAGAACCCTCTCAGTGGTGGGATCCACCCCTATAAAAATGAGACTGCTGTGAAGGCTCTTCAATTCTGTCTACCAGCCGTGCTGCGCGCACACACACGTGTGAGAGTGTCTAGGGCCTGTACAGTGGCCATAGCCTAGTGCATTTTTTTTGTCAGTCCTCAGTTCGCCTTAGTTTTTCCTCGGTTCTTTCTTTCGTTTTTTGGCCAATATTATTTTGCTGTTTTTTTTTTGTTCAATGTATATATGCACTACTGGGATTTAATAAAACCCCTTAAAAGACATCTTCGACTGTTTTTGGAGCCTCCTGCCAATTGGGCAACCTCACAGAGGTTATCTTTTTGGCAATGCGAGGCACCCAGGGCTCACTCGTGTCCATGCGCTTATATTCCATGTTGGTGTCGAAAGTCATTCAGCTTTTTTTGGACAGAGCGTGAGTAACGACATGCAACTGTCCTTGCGCACTTGGTCTCTCGATTCCATGCAAGTCGGCTGTTGTTAGCTTGAAGATCGGCTTGTTTTTAGCGAACACCACCGCTGTACGGTAGCATTATAAATGTATCGCAAATGAGATACCCAGTCAACTGTAGAGCCCTGGGCGGGGGGGGTGGCGTGCCGCCTCCTCCTCCCCAACACCAATACCGCGTGTATAGGAATTGAATTGTATAGCCCATTATCAGCTGCATTGCTGGTGTAGCAGTGGGAATATGAGAGTGGGGTAACACCGAGAACGGTGACCTGTGATGTGTGTGACGGTAGGGGGCGGTCGGAGTGTCCCATATTAAGTCGATGGGGGAAAATTTAATGCACTATTAAATTAATGATTCATTAACAATTTGAAAAAGGGGCTTTGTCTGTCTATAACACATATTATGCTCAATGACTGTGAAAATTCAGACTGATTGGTGCAGTCTGTGAGAAGTTCTGGTGGCTTCAGACAGACAGACAGAGAGACAGACATTCATTCATTCATGTCCTTAGTTATAGTATGGATGAATGGGTAACGTCCAGTTAAAGCAGTATGGTCCTCATAACCAAGGGGTTTGCCATGATTGTGTGTGTGTCTGTGTTTGTGTATGGGTAATGTCCAGTTAAAGCAGTATGGTCCTCATAACCAAGGGTTTTGCCATGATTGTGTGTGTGTGTATGGATAATGTCCCAATAAGTAAGGGAGGTCTTCATAAACCACCTTTGTGCTAGGAAACGCCTTATTCTGCTAAGTCCCACCTTGCCCCGCCCTGTCCTCATAATCCTCAAAAAGTCTGACTTCATTTGAATGTGAAAATCTTGACCTCCTTTGACAATTGTTGAAGTTCAAATAGACAGAAATATTCCTGTTTTTGAGGGTAATTTTTTAGTCTTTGCGGCATATCTCTAAGACAATGGGAAAGGTGGGTCCCCATAATCCATGAAAAAACTGGTATGATGTGGAATGTCCTCATAAACCACCCGTACCAGTATGTGTGTGTGCGTGTGCGTGTGCGTGTGCGTGTGCGTGTGCGTGTGCGTGTGCGTGTGCGTGTGTGTGTGTGTGTGTGTGTGTGTGTGTGTGTGTGTCCTTCTGTTACCAGCTAATCTCCCTGGCGCCGCTAACCAGGCCGATTCCGAACTTTGCACATACACTTCCTTGATGCCAACGATGAACCTCTGCCCAAATGTGCCACCATGAGGCAGCTTTTCAAATTTTTACTTATAACTGTACAGATCTGTGTGAAATGTTGCATGCACACTCCTATAGAATGTATATATCCTATATATCTATATATTTACTATAGTATATATAGATAAACTGGGAATACATATTGTATCGTGTATTTTTTGTTTTATTTTAAGGCACTTTCCTACTGTAGTAAAGTGCCTTAAAGATTTCACATAAATTGCACCCTGCGTTCAGGGGTTGATAGTCTAAACAGGCCAATTTCACATAAATGTCTGTGAAACCACATAAAGTCTGTCTGAGATATATTTCTCACCCTATAAGGGAGAAATATGCAATGCAGTATTTGATTGCCCGATACCTAATTGCTCTTGGTAAGAGCAACTTAAATTGTACATTTACTACTGTATTACATTAAGTGCAGTGTAATTCTTATGGACTCAAATTAAGTTTTTGTCTGCCATGAGGAACATTCTCAGCATTCTCAAATTCACATCCAAATTTGACAGGAATGATCAACAAAGTGCAGTTTTTGCGGTATCCTACAGTGGATAATAAAGCTCAGATAGAGACTGCAGTCTCTATCTGGTCTAATAGATTCTGTTTGTTACTGTAATTTGTTTATTATTCATGCTGCGGTGGTGGTGACTCACCAACCTGCAAGAAAGCAGCGAGCTCAGAACTAGAATTTGATGACAAGGTGTAATGATACTAGAGTTTATTAAGCACATACAGATAATATAATATATTCTGTACATGATTAATAAACACACTACATGTGGGCATACATATTGTTTGTGAGTCATGGCTGAAACCAAGTAGGCAAGGCAGGACTACGAACAGACATGTAATTATGTAATAAATAAAGGTGCATACAGTATGAAAACATGATTATATATGATTTTATATTAACAGTGGATCAGTATAGCTATAAGATTATGGAGTCGCAGTTCAATTTACAGTGGATACTTTATGTCCAGATCCCAGAACTGGAGGTCAAGCCTTGTACCCATTACAACAACCTTTACTTTTTATTCTTATAGGTTAAAATGAACTAATTACGTTTTGCACTTTAGTATTGCCACCTTAAGCCATTTAGGCCTGACCTTTAAATATTTATATAGCAGCATCAAACATAATTGAATGTTGGAATACTGTATATACTGTACACATCACAGCCTGAGTGGGTTAAGATGTTTACTCAAGTTGTACTATATATTTCCACGACTTGCAAGCCACAATTGTGTAAGTATAGTATAAATACTTAAGTAATAGTGCAAGTACTTTTTTTCACCAGGCTTTGGGTGGCAGACAGCTGTAGTCTCGGGAGGACTGGTGGCTCGCATGCACACACACACACACACACACACACACACACACACACACACACACACACACACACACACACACACACACACACACACACACACACACACACACACACACACACACACACACACTATTTACCTGTTTTGCACTTAAATAAGTCCTACTGCAAATGAAATGCAGGAATGGAAATTCAAAACATAGATCTGAAATATATTTTAAAATGTATTTTTCGCAGCCAGGAATGACAAACAAAACACGATTAGGAGGCATAATTACTGCCTAGCTGTACAAAGAGTTTCCTGAGCTTGACTGACTATAGGGAGCATTTGATATTAATTGAAAGAATAACAGTAAGAAAAAAAATGAAAGAAAATCATACTGTGGATAATTAATTCAGTTTCATTCAGTCCAATCAATTCCCTTCATATGGACAGCAGCCGTAAAGCAGTTGGCGATGATCAAATCCCTTTACACTCCCGTCATTTATAAGAAGGCTGGGAGCCAGTGTGCCTTGTTTAACGTTGTCAACCACATGTTCCTGCTTCCATAGCCAAAGAGCTGGATGCGAGGAAATCGTTCCCAGAATCTCCTCATTTGTTCCTGGACAACACTTTTTATTTGCTAACCGGATTTTACAAGAAAACAATAACTCTGGTATTGTTCAATACCAGCTTTTAAATGGCTAAATAATGTATGCAGCTTGACCTATTTTAATGTTAGTTTACTGCATTCACAAGTAATACATTGTACAATGAATTGTTTGCAAATTTAAAATATAGCTTTGTCTTTAAGACATTTGCCTTTGAAAATGAGGTGAATGAGGTGAAGGCAATCCTGCATGAAAGACATAATTATGTTTATGTTAATTAATTATGTATAATTATGTTACATGGCTTGAATGAATGCTCCAATCAGAAGCCAGCGTTCTGGTCATGTGACCGGTCACATAATACACTATAGTTCACCGCTCCGCGCTATTATTGACCGCTGCATTATCAAGGTCCCCAAAGTGCAAACAGCTGTGTTCATATCAATCCGCGCTGCGCTTCTGCAGTTAGTTCCAGCACGCCGTTAGCGGGTCCATTTGGTTAGCTACGTAGCCTATTTGGTTGTTTACATGCCGTTGTCGTCACCCTCTCAAGGACCACTGGTGGTCCTCGGACGTTGAAAACCACTGACGTAAGCCCGCGGTGCGCTTCCGCATTTAGTTCCAGCACGCCGTTAGTGGGTCCATTTGGTTAGCAGCTACGTATTTGGTTGTTTACATGCCGTTGCCGTCACCCTCTCAAGGACCACTGGTGGTCCTCGGGCGTTGAACACCACTGACGTAAGCCATGTAATAAGCGGGATAACACCCTTCGAGGCGGTGATTGTTTCCTAACTAACTGACCTCGGCTGCGCCTCGGTCAGTTAATAGGAAACAATCACCGCCTCGTCGGGTGTTATCCCTTACTTATGTTCCTTTGCATTAGTTTATAGCTTAAACAGTGAGTATACTGTAGTATGTACATAGGCTAAACGTTGCATCAATCGATCAATTGGACCTGTCTAGCGTTATTTAAATGAATTTTGGTTCTTTTCTTCTGATAATCAGAAATCCCAAAGCAAAGGCATATTAAGGAATATTTAATTTAAACAAAATCACTTGTTGTGTGAATAAATAAGCCCCTGGCGATGCTGGCTGCCACATGACATACATCTTGTAAGTAATTTTGTCTCAGGCAGGATGGATAAATGAAGGAAATGAGGAAAGGAAAAGAACAAACAAACAAAAAAACAAACGGTACAACTGTAACCAATGTGAAAAAGGATTTATAAGCAACAGTAAATTGAAGCATAACCCCATAGTTCATAGAAGTCATGTAGCAGCCAAGTCTATAAACCCCCTGTGACGTACAAAAGCAAAATAAGGCACCCGGTGCCTTCACTTCACACAAAAGTGATTTTTAAAGCAAACATTAAACAGTAGCGCCGAGATCCAAAAGTGGTATATGGTATACCGCTAGTGCCTCAGCGGCATATACCGGTGACCCAGCGGCATATGCCGGTGGCTCAGCGCCATATGCCGGTTCTAGAGTGGTATGCCGCTCGTGTTCCACCGGTACATACCATTTCCCAACGGCAAATGCCGCTCGTTTTCACCTGCACATAACACCCCTGTGTTGTGGCACGGTGTTTCGCGACATTGAAGGGTCAGAAACTGAGCGCTCCGAACATGCGCTGGAAATCCACTATCAGCTGCGACGTGCTTGCGGTTAGGGTTAGGGGTAGGTTTAGAGAAGGGTGTAGCAATGTTTGTAGCAAAACCCTAGACCCCTCCGACCGTAACCCTAATCCTAAACATCCGACCCTCAACCACCTCACAGACCGTTAGGTCTGTGAGGTGGTTGTGGACCATGTACTATAGCCCAGGGTTTTGCTACAAACATTGCTACACCCTTCTCTAAACCTACCCCTAACCCTAACCGCAAGCACGTCGCAGCTGATAGTGGATTTCCAGCGCATGTTCGGAGCGCTCAGTTTCTGTGCTTATTGTGCTTATTTTAAGTGCTGAAGGAAGCTCGTGTTAATTTATTACATACAAGTGTTCTAGGGGCATTAAGGCGTGCTGAATCCAAATCTGCTGTATGTAAAGCTCAAAAATGGCTGCTAAGCCTTCAAAATAGACCATTTAAAAATGGCGGTTACCACCATAATGAAGCATAATAAGACTAAATAAGCTATAAAATGGATTAAAATGTATTGTTTATGTTTTCATATATGGCGAATAGAATGACATATTCATATTCCAGATCGATAGTGAAGGTACCACTTTAATATAATTTATATTGCGAAAATTGGCCTCTTTGGTATTATTATGGTAATTCTTTTAATGGTGAATAATTTCTTCATTATTTGCCTAAATTGGTGTTTATTTGCATGCAGTAGACCCGTGGTTTTCAACAGGTGGTCCGGGGACCACCAGTGGTCCTTGAGAAGGTTCCAGGTGGTCCCCAGGCTAAATGATGGAAAGTTGGTTAGCCAGATGTAACTCTTGAGAATGTAAAAATGAAACCAAATGGACCCTTGCGGGTTCATTTGGTTTAATTTTCACACTCTCAAGAGTTAAAACATTCATCATCTGAATTAGCACTATTTAATTCTAAAGTCTACACTGCTTTGTTTGCAAAAATCCAGCCTGGAATTGTGGACAAAACCAAAAAGAATTCTTTATTTTTAGGTCATTGGTGTGAACATGTAATCAAATGGTGATCCGTGGCTCAAATGCTGAATAAATGGTGGTCCCTGGAGTCAAAAAGGTTGAAAACCCCTGCAGTAGACACATGGACAGTCAGTCCCAATGATCTTCAGTGTTCTGGCAGGTGTTGCCAACACCATATATCTTACAGATTAATTTCTCTGCTGAGCTCATATGTCTTCCGTAAGAAGACCTTTTCCAGGGCCACTGACGTCTGAGGGATGTTGCTGGAACACCTGCTAGGTTGTTTTCTTACCACTGCCACTAAACTGTTACAGCTTGAGAGGCAAGTAGAGTATTAATTTGACCAGAAGGCAACTTCTGAATTTCATGCACTGGAGATACTTACTATCCTTTGCTGTCCCAGCTTTAATGTAGAGACCCAGGCCTACATTGCATCTTGCCATCGCATGCCAGAAGTAAAAGAAGCACATCTTTATCATCTGCTGACACAACTAAGAACTGTTTCATTTGAGCATGAATGTAGTGCAAACCAAGCCATGTGTCAGCTTCCTCATGGTCAGCATTGAGATGAGACTGGCACAGATCCTGGCATCAGGATCAGATGACTTGACAATGGTCATTCACTCCAGCAAACCCCCCTGATACAACAATGAGCAGAGTGTTGACATAATATGTTGACATATTCACCAAGTGGTCTAATGCCAGGTGGCTTTTCCATTGACATCACAAGTGCTTGGCCTTCGATGAGGTGTGCCTGAAGTTGGTGCATGCAATGAAGCAAGAGTCAAGTTGTTTTGTATGGGGCGTCCGCAAGAGACTATGCCACCAACCTCAGATGCAGTAAAGTTTCACATCATGCGTTCCCATTATCAAGCTCTTGTATAGAATCAAGCTCACTTAACACACCCTGATCTTCCTCCCATTACTGAAATGGCATGGATGATCCTGAATGGTCAGTTGCTACCCCGGCTGCTTTCCTTGCCACCATTGCCAAAAGCATGCAGCGAGAACACGTCATGCATTTGCACAAGGCTGCTTTCAGCCAACGCTGCGGCTGCAAGAAAGTACACATAATGTACATTGAAGTGTGCCGTTTCAAGAAACTTAATTGGCAACACCTGCCAGAACATTGAAGATCATAGGGACTGACTGTCCATGCGTTTACTGCATGCATTAAGTCATAAACACTAATTTAGGCCATTATTGAAGCAATTATTCACCAACAAATTACATTACATAATATAAATTATATTAAAGTGTACCTTTAAAATTGATCTAAAATATGAATGTCAATGTACTCCCCATGAAAACATACATTTCAATCTATTTTCTACCCTATTTAGTCAAACATACATCATTTTACTATGCTTCATTATGGTGGTGGCCGCCATGTTTAAATGGTCCATTTTGAAGGCTTAGCAGCCATTTTTGAGCATTACATACAGCAGATTTGGATTCAGCACGCCTTAATACCCCTAGAACAGTTGTATGTAATAAACTAACACGTTTTGCCTTCGGGGTTCACATTTTTGTAATATGGTCCCAGTTTATATGGGTCCATGCTGGAACAGCGTAAAAAACAATTGCATGCGAAGCTGCGTGAGGCGTCCTTCTGTTACAGCAAGTCTGCACCATAGTGAGCCAGTGAAGAAGTAAATAATGTAAATAAAAATGTAAAGTATAAAACAGAGAAGTCACTAGTCTAGTAATGCTGCTGCTGCCGCTACTAGGCTCACTGACTGACTGACGGACTGACTGCTCTTGGCTCTGTGCCATTTGCCCTAGAGCAGGGACGGAGCGGAGAGGCGAAAAATGTTTACGCCCAAAGGGGGCGTTTTTGTTTGGCCTAATATGTCGCTGAGGCACTAGCGGTATACCATATACCACTTTTCGATCTCGGCGTCACTCACATTAAAACACTAAAAGTCCCTAGACTTGAGAGGTAGCCCATTCTGTCTGGTGTTGGTGTGAGTGTTATGTGCAAGCACTTTGTGATAAAAGCAAAACCCTCTCACAAGGCCTTAAGCAGTGTTCCACATGAACTGAATTGGTGCATTTTTCTTGTCACAAATACTAATGACAGTAAAAAATGATTTCTGTCACAGATAATAGAAGTTTGTGATATAAAAGAAAAAGCTTTCAAGGCCACATTCTGTTTCTTTGCCTGATGCTTTAAGAATGACAAAAGGATGGCCTACAGTGCACACTTCCAATACACTTCGAACTCTAGAGGAGAAAAAGACAAGAATGCAGACTGTAGACCGTGTGTCCATTCAAGGTCCCATTCAAGGCGTCATTATCATGTACATGTTGTACAATGTGTACCGGTGGTGTGTTGACGATTCGTCCTGCATTGCACACATGGCTTCAGGACCTGTAGACCCTGGGCAAAGGTTTTTAACAGCACATGTAACATCTGATCTGTAAACTCTTTGCAGTGAAAACTGTCATCCACTTTATTACCGGTCAACAAATGTTGTGACGTATGCCACGGTCACAAAACGATTTCAGGGAAGTTGATTTCAGGGTCTGTTGAATTATTAAAAAATAATAATAATCACAGCTTCAAAATTAATTTGATCATGATCAATCACCATTTGAACGATGTACAAAATATGCCTGTTTTTTGAACATTTAAAAAAAAGAAACATAATTATTATTTCTTAAATATTTATCAAAATTGGTGATCTACAAGCCCCCATGCTTCTAGTCCTCCAGCTATACTCTATGGCACTGGTTACAGGGAGACACACAGCTACAGTCACGGGCGTAGACACGGGGGGACCAGGGGGACAGTTGTAGGGGGGCCCGAAGCCAGGGGCCCCTGGCTTGGATTAATAAGGTTTTATTTGTATTGATTATTATAAAAATATATTTGAATCACTATATTACCTGAATAAACCGAATGAGTGGCGCAACAAAACATAATAATGAGTTTTGGATACAGTATATGTCTCCATGAAACCGTGCCCTATCCATTTTATTCAATGAGAAAATGCATGCTCAGTGGGTTTAGTCAGTGTGCATATGAGTTAATTGCATTAAACATTTAATCAGATTAATCAACAAAATTCATTTAACTAATTAACTCAACAGCCTTAAAATTAACGTAAATTAGTCAAGACCGCTTGGCCACCCGTCGCGACCGGTGGGCCACGCGTCATATGCCATGGTGGCAAAACAATTCTGTCCCTCCTGATATTGCATGACAGTGGTTTAATGGATCTTGCGGTTTGTGCTAAATATTACCATAAAACACTTTTGATGTCATGCACCCCCTAGAGGGCGTTTACACTCCATAAGGAGTGCGTGTCTGTGTGCGTAACCTCACTGTTTCCATTGAAATCAATAGCAAGTTGTGTTCTGTGTGTTTTGTGTCATTTCTCCGTTGCCATTATTGTCATTATAAGGTATTCGCAATAGTATATCTTTATAATGACAATAATGGCAACGGTGCAATGACACGAAAAGGTGAGGTTATGCACAGAACACAACTTGCAATTGATTTCAAGGGAAACGGTGAGGTGACCCACACACACAACTTGCAAGTCATCTAATGGGATGATCTAAAGTTAATGAGGTCGCACAGTATATACGTCAGGATCCCATCCCTTGACATTTTCAATACCCATATATATTTCAGTGTTTTTGTGTAGAATGATCCAAACAGCATCTTGCAACACTAGATAATACTCCTTTGCAGAGTTCACCATGGTTCTTTTTTCAAACAGTAGGTACAGGAACATACTGTGACAGGAATATCAACATTTTGCCTTAACTCATTTAGGCAGGCTTGAGGACCCCCGCACGGGGCAGCATGCATGCACGTCACACGGGTGTGATTTTTTTTCTGTTTTTTCAGCACCATGGATAGTTCCACAGGCCTCCCATGGAGGCTTGGGGGCCCTTTCAATCGAAAGGGTTGAAATATAGTTAAGGCCTCCACTGGGTAGGGTGTCAGGCATGTGGGACTGTATTTTGGACTAAAGATATGCACCCACAGAGGACTCTCCTGGAAAGAAAAAGGCACAGAAATGCTGGCGGCTGAGGAAGTTGGGCCTTTTACTGATGCACCACGAGAGGATCCTGAGTTAATGCATCATCGCCCATGGCATTGGAACTGCACTGCCCTCAACCAGGGGGAGAAGAAAGAGCTTCAGTGGATGTGAGCTACACTCCATCCAGGATAATATACAGAAAAGTAATAAAATAATAAAGGTGGTGTGTCTATAAAGCCTGTAGGATTATCAAAGACCCTAGCCAGTAGCCATCTATTTCAGCTGCTACCGTCTGGCAAGCAGTAGTATTGCATCCCCTCTGTACCGGTAGCCCCAATGATACTGTATCTTACACCCTCAGTGTCTCACTCATTCACTCTCTCTCTCTCTCTCTCTCTCTCTCACACACACACACACACACACACACACACACACACACACACACACACACACACACACACACACACACACACACACACACACACACACACACACAGCTTACATGGTAATGCGTTAGATGCACAACCTTGCGACTGTGTTGATGTCCCCACAGAAAATGCCCCATATGGGAAAAAAAAAACTTTATATGGAAACTCTTGAAAGTGGCACTCTGTTTTGTATGTCATATACAATCTATAATTTACAATTATTATCTATTAACTTTATTCTCTTATGTGAGGATTGTATGAAATGTGCCACTTTCAAGAGTTTGCATGTAAAGTTTTTTCCATCTGGTGCATTGGACAGACACATTCACATTCGTCACGTGCTGTGAATACACACTTTCGAACATAAAAAGCTGAATGAATATGGCAGCGATAACACACACACACACCTGAGTAAACTGAGTAAAACTGAGTAAAATTAATTGCTCACACCTGTGCCTGACGACTACTATGTGTCAGGAAATCTGGCAATGGCAGAACACTCTGGGAAAGCCAAGCATCATGTCTGAGTAGAAGGTTGGCAGTCATCATTTCTAGTGCTCTACCAGCACCTGTGAAGATTGATTTGTGAAATGGTGATAGGAGTGACTCGTGTGAGACTCCAAAATCAGCTACAATCACCGTAATCACCATAATACAGGAATAATAAGCCCATAGAACGGCTCACTCTCTCCCCTTCATTGTTTGTTTCTGCACTCATTTGTATTTAGCGTTGATGATGAATGAACAGCTGTGGCTATTTCACACAATACGTATCTTTGTATTATTGTATCATGTACATTGCTGAAGCAATCAATGTACAAACAATAACCTGGTTATAGGCTCTTATCGTGACTACAGGAGAGCAGGATAAGTGCCTGAAATATACTGGGTACTGAGTGATAAAAACTAGAATCATCTATTGCTGTTGGCTTTGTGCAGTTTGCACCTGTTCAGTTTGGCTGTTCCAACTGCATCAGCCAGAGCTGCAGAGAGGAGTAGCAAAGAATAAGCAACCAACTTAGATGCAATGCTTGGCCACAACTACCACTTCATTATAGATCACCAAGATGAACTTATTCTCATTATATTAAACTTATACTCATTATTTCAACTGTCAGAAAGATTACAAATATAGCCAGCTTTATCAATGGAAACAATCTTCATTTCTTATTGATTATTACTTTAAATCACTAACTAGTGTAATAGAGTCTCAGTATAGCATCTTTAGCCAGAGCTCGATGATTGTTATATTCACTCATTGTAGGTTGAGGCAACCATGCATGCAGGGCACCAAAATGCTCATCTTTAGTGTCTAGCTCAAGGACACTTATGACACAGAAGAACTGGGATAGAGCCAGTTCCCAGGCAGCCAGTACCTCGTGAGCCACTGCCACCCTGCGGTGGCTGACATCAGGTGAGTTACAATAAAATGACTTATTGAAGGTGTCTAATAAACAGCATATCCCTGATTAAACTAAGATTTGCTGCTGTACTGATATGAGCTGCATTGTGGATACTGTGTTGTTGGCTACATGCAAACATAACCATTGTGAGCTGCCATTATACGGTGTGTTAATGCGCTCATAAAATTGTCACTACTGTCTGTAGCCTACCTCATGGTGACTGAAGGTGTAGTGAAGTTGTTTGTCACTGAAGAAACGTCTTTGGGGTAAAATATAGACTGCAGAATGAAAGTGGTTAAACAAAGAAATAATGTAATACGATTTGTTAAGGCTTGCAGTCAGAAAATATCCAGCCAGAGACATTCAATTTAAATGCGGGGCATATCGGCTCTTATATTAGGTTGTTGCTTGGACTAGGAAATCAAGGACACAGCTGGCTGCTGAAAGTGCTAGTTTTGACGGTACATAACTCATGGTGACTTGACCATGTCCTCAGGTCCAGGTGAATTCATGAAGAATATCACAGTAGTAATTATGAATTTCATCTTAACTGTACATTTTTGGTACTACATTGGTGATAAGGAGATTTGGGAACAAATAATTCATTCAGACTGGTTTATCACCCAGAACTTCATGGAGATGGCCAGAAACTCTACATCTGACCTCAAGTTTTAGCAGGGGTGCCCAAAAGTTAGATCATGATCTACCAATAGATCACCAAGACTGTGCAGGTACTGGTAGATCACATGACAGGCCCCTAAATATATCACACTTGAAATAATTGATTAGCACAAAAAGGCCTGTCAGCGAAAAATGGCGAAAAAATGGGTGTTACATTATAATAACCTGACTAATAAGCCAGAGTCTGGCTTATTGATCGGGTTATTATAATGTAA
>CM076984.1:26173412-26258412 GCA_039105355.1 Benthosema pterotum | reverse complement strand
CAGAGAGGGATGGAGAGGGATGGTGGAGTGAAGGAGGGAGAGATGTCATTACCAAGCCTTACCTCCAGGGCCTGGCGGTTCACTGCAAAGGTTAACTGGTTTGGCTGCTCGGCGCCAGTTGGCATGGCTACCATCTCCCAGGGTGCGTGCCCCCCCTCCCGTCCCCACCCTCCTCTTCCTCCTCCTCAGTGGTCCCAACGCAGCCGTCATTCAAGAGGTGGCCAGTCAAGGCGCCCCCCGTCGCGCCCAGTCTAGTGGCGCGTATAAGCCTCCATGCCCATCGGTCTGTTGACATTGTCTCCTCTCGTGAGGCTGCAATTTCCTTCCAAGACATGAGGAATCACTCGCGGCACGGGAAGGGTCGTAAAACAGCAAGGTGCTCTTTGGGGGAAAAAGGGTCTAGAAATAATATTACAGCGTAACAGCAGTAATAATAAAACTCTCCATCTCTCTTTTATGACTCTCCAATAAGTGAGTTGTTTCTGCATCTGAGCACTGCATGGAGAACGGGGAAGGAAGTCATGCTGCCGTGCGAAGCAGGCAGGCGGACGGGCGGGGGCCCCGGTCTGTGATGAATGTATCTATCTCCAGGCATTAGGTGTTCTATTTTTCATTCCGGGCCCTTCGGCCCGGCGCTGAAGAGAGCCCGGGTCGCTCTCCGGCGCATGCGCACTCGTGCACGGCGTCTACAATCCTCGGAGAGGGTGACTAATCCAGGACGAGTGTCTTGGGGGGCGATAGCAGCCGCTACCCAAAAGGTCACACCTGTCAGAGGCAGGGAAGAAATAAAAAAACAACCAAAAAAAGGACGTTGGAAGAAGCCAGCACTGATGTGTACCCCCCGCCTGAAGAGATGCCCACACATACACGCATACACACAGAAACACCAAATACTCACATGCACACACTAGACACATGCTACAAGTCTCTGAAGAGACGGCTGGCTGTTATAGAAAGAAATAATTACATTTCTGCTCCTTTCATCCTCGCTGTCCAAGGCTTTTTTTTTTACTCCAGAGCAGACTGGAGACAGCAATGTCTTCATCCCCTGCATTTTGCACAGCTTGTAGCATTTAATTAATTCACCGAAGGTCGCCCATCATCTTCCCTCCACACTGATTTCTGGTTCATTGAAAGGCACATTTTTGATTATGGAGATATTAATCTATAGAAAGGCGGCCCACAGCCACCCATACAGCTATACGCGACAATCTTGCTCTCTCATAACACTCCCGTGTTTGACCGTGTATGGTCTCTCCATCATTGTACTCTGTACGAAAGGGTTGGCTGGCCGCCTCTGTCAGAGAGACCTGATTGACATCAGTAAGTTCTCCATCTACAAAGCCCTACTTAATAGGCTTCCTACCTTATTCATCATTCTCCTCTGGACTGGAACATTTGCACTCATACTGGGTGCTTTCATCGATTGGCTTGTATATTACGTGGCACATACTGAAGTACTCCATGTACCAGACACAGCTCTTGGACAGACACAGGCACTTTTATGCTCCCCATTCCTGGAATGAAAATATGCAAAAAATACATTGAAAACGGACAGACTGTTCCCACCCAAGCACAAAAAGTCCACAGACATCATGTCTGACGCCATGTTGGAAAGCCACATGTTTCGACCCACTTTAGCTCACGTAACCACAGCAACCTTGCTGCTACTGACTGAACACACACACACACACACACATATTGGAGTGGTTAGCACTGCTCAAAACATACTGAAAATAAATCTACAAGCTCACGAATGGCTGCAAGCTTGAAGATCTGATGCTTTTTCTTTTTGTGGCTATTCTCTTTGGGGTCTTGAACTTTTTGTTGTTTAAGCATAGCCTAGATCCACTGGACATGTGTCCGCCCACATGTGAATTTAGGCTAACAACACAGGCCTGTGCTTGTGTGTCACTCTTATATATCCAATCTAACCCATCCACGCTTGTATCCCACTCCTGGAGTGATTGCTTCCCACACTAGGCAGAGAACATCCACTTCTCTCCTTCATCATAAAGCTATGAGCTTTTCTCTGTACTTCTCCTTCTCTTGACATCCTAGCAGCAGAGTGTACCTGGCATCTCGATGTCAGCCAGGCAACCTGCCATGGCTGGGGCATCAGCCTCCATTCAGGCAAATTAATCTTGCTTTGTTGGACTAGTCAAGCCCGGCCTGGGAGAGAGTTCGCTTAGCTGCCGCTCTGCTGATGCAAGTGCTTTCTCTCAAGTTGGGGCCCCCCGTTTATGGGCAGTTAAAGATCTCTCCATCTGTTATTAAGCAGGGCATGGGCAACACACTCCTTGATGTATAGGTATTCCTAGCACTATCGAATGGGCCGCAACCCCTTGATGGAGGCGAAGTAATGGTGCGGATATTAGAAGAAACAGCCTTTGTTTCCACCTGATCTCTGTGCGAATGCATCCAATAAGACTTGATTAGACGAAAGAGTCCTTTCAAGTGTGAGACACACCCATCATTGGTAGAAAGCATACAGACAAATGAGTGTTCTCACTTTCTCCCTCTCTTCTCTCTCTGTCTCCCTTACACACAGACAGACATGCACAGACACATGTGCCGTGCACAGACACACATGCATCCAGTCACTAAATGTGTTTACTGCTGTGACACTTATCTTTTATCTATTCTGTGTGTGATGACTTGATCATCTCTGTTGATGGCTTTTTTTATTGGGAGGTATTTCATTGATTGTCTTTGCTATGATGGCACAGTGTCAATTTGATAACATGTATATATTGCTAATGGGAGACTAAGCAGAGAGGAAAGATATGTGGTGTTGAAATATTACAGCCCCTATACAGACGTGTGATCAACGCTGATCGTCATGGTAATAATAACAAAGTACAGTGTTTTGTTGGTTTTGTGTGTGTGTGTGTGTGTGTGTGTGTGTGTGTGTGTGTGTGTGTGTGTGTGTGTGTGTGTGTGTGTGTGTGTGTGTGTGTGTGTGTGTGTGTGTGTGTGGTTTTGTAATTGCTACATGGTGGGGACGTCCGTCTGACAGCACACTCACCAACTGGGGACCCAAAATCCATCTGGGGTCCTCACCTGAGGTCCCCACACCGTTTATCATTTAAATCAATCCAGAACATTGCAATTATGTGCCCAGTGAAGTTCTGTGAAATGTCCCACTTGGTCTTTAAAATCTGAAAAGTGTGTTAAAGTGTGCTAAAAGTGTGCTAGAAGTGCTCCTCCAGTGGCTACAACAGGTACTGCACAGGAGTGTGAAAAGTTTACACACTTCCTGCTGTCTAGCAAATGGGAAGAGCACAACCCCCCCCCCCTCTCCCCCAGTTAATTAACGACCCGCAATCATAATGCTTCAGGAGAGTGGGAGAACAACCCCCCCCTCTCCCCCAGTTAATTAACGACCCGCAATCCTGTGCCTGGGCAATTTGAATTCTCTGTCTGTTTGTACAGAGTGGCACTGAATGTCAGAACAGTTTGGAGTTTGGAAGCATACAGTTTTCTTACAATATCGTTGTTGACATTATTGTCTTTGTAAACCTTTTAGTGTTTTAAGAAGTATATGTTCTTTAGCATTGCCAAATACTATCAGCAAGGGTAAAGTAATACAATGAATAATTTTCAAGATTCAAATTCAAAAATGGCAAAAAGCAGCAAGCTCAAAAAAGTTTATCCAAAATAGGAACCTGATTCTTAAAAGGTACCGTAAGTCATTTGGGTGATTTGAAAAATCCCACTGGCCTGGCCTCCCGGTAACAAGATCTGCACACTAAATTTTGGGGTTCAACCACCCATTACTCTACTAGCTTCCAAGCTGTTATGTAGAAATATTCCTATTGTTAATGCTGTTTTACACAGTGGTTCTCAAATTGGATTCCAGGGAATCTTGACTGTATACATCCCTAATTAATTATGAACATCATTGTGTCAGGTTAGATGATATGTCCATTTGGTTCCATTTATAGACCATATATTTTTCTGTTCCATTTATAGAACAGAAACATATTATATAGTATATAGTATACACTGAAGCTGTGTGTAAAGTTGGTCTGACCTCTTCAACAGCTTATGCTCTGAGTTGAACTGTCAGCTAGACTCTGCGCCCATCCCCCACTCCACTCAACTGTAGCACTCTGTAGCATCTTTCATTCAGTGTGGACTGGAGTGGGGGATGGGGGGGGGGGGGGTATGCAGGTGCATTGATTACAAGAAATTATACTCCACTACATCTCAGAGCCAAACATTGTTAAAACATTAGGCCCACTGACCCACTACAATCATTTAAAAGGTATAGTAAGTGATTTGTGTGATTTGGGAAATCCTCCAGTCCTACTGGTTACAAGATGTGCACATGCACATACCCTACAGTGGGGTGAAGTGCACACCTTACCTTACCATAATGAAGCATTTTAACAGAAAAATTTCAGCATGGAACACGCAGTAGGACAGGGGTCTCAAACTCAATTTGTATGATTCTTATGGGTATCCAAATAACATAATAAAATGGATTATTATATAATCAAGCTGGTGCATTCCGTATTTCAATAAAGGGAACTTCTTATTTAAGTAGATCCAGTTTGATCAGTTCAGTGAGTAGAGTAGAGTTGCTGCAGGAGAGAGCACCCCCCCTCTCCCCCAGTTAATTAACGACCGGCCATCATAATACCCTAGGAGAGTGGGAGAATAACCCCCACCCCCCACCCTTGCACTGCATTGATTGGGTCGTTAATTAGCAAAAACAGCAGAAGCCTGTCTGGGGTGTTCACATGAGACTGAGGCGACCTGTGCTCTCTCCAATGTGGAAAATGTTGAGTCAAGTATTTTTGTACACTTTGCAACACTGCATCTTTCGTCAAAGGCAACTTAATTTTTGGACATAAGAGGAATTGTAATAGTAGTGAGCAGTGTTGGACAGTAACTAATTTTAGATTACATATTACTGTAATATTATTACTTTTGCTCCAAAAAGTAAAGTAACGAGATTACTCTGCAAAAATGGGTAATAAGTAACGCATTACTTTGCAAGTAACGCCAAGTTACTTTTTAAAATGAGCTTGTTGTTGCATGCAAAAATAGAACAGATTTACAAGCTATCGACAGGTACTGTAACAACAGAGATGTGCACTAGATTGTAGATCCAGTCCACACGCTGCATCCTGCGCACAGTTATATACACTACAAATCGATTGCTGCTTTATTTTGTATTTTATTTTTAAATACAAGACCTCAACTGTCTTTGAAAACAATTGTGAAAAAGTTTTAAAAGTCTAAGAGACAGATTTTGTTGGCTTTGTTTTCAGGTGCAGTTTGTGGGATTGGAGACTGTCATTATTCCAATAATTTGGATTCAGTTCTAAAAAGAGCTCGCTAAACAGATTATGTTGTACATCTCTATTTTTTTTAAAAGCGGTGTTGAGAACTTGGGAAAGTAATAACGTAATATGTAATATATTACATATATTATTAGATTCCAGTAATAAGTAAAGTAATGATATTACTTTGTCTAAGGGGTAATGAGTAAAGTAAAGAAGTTACTTTCCTAAGTAATATTGACCAACACTGGTAGTGAGTACCATGAAATTATTCCTTAAGATTAGCTGATCTGCAAGCCTACAATGTGTCGCCTCTGCAACACGTGCGCTTGTAGATCTGTTGTTTTCACCATATTTGAAAACACAACGTAATATCTCAACTGAATTCCTACAATTCCAAGTCATCTCAGGGTGGGGGGATTTAGTAGACAAGAATATTGGCAGAGCTTGGGGGCATTGTCATAGCTGATTTTACTGTTGTTTCCATGTTCAACATAGCCAATGTACAAGCTCACTATGTGTTGAGCTTATATTTTCAGTATGCAGTCAAGCATACAATGGCATGTCTTTTATTTCTTCTGGATCCCTTCTCCATTAGTCCCTTCCCCCTAAACATTTTTGTCACATAGCTTTCTGTTATTTTAGAATCAGCACTCATTTTTCAGTTCATTTACTGTCTAAATCAGACATGGGCAAACTGCGGCCCGGGGCCCACATGCAGCCTGTTAAGCCTTTTAATCCGGCTTGCCAAACTTGTCCAAATTATATTGTCCTGCATGATATATCATGCAGGACAGTGACACGCTGTGTGGAACTGATTGATGAAGATATAGTCGGCAAGTTAAACCAAAACAAACACTTCTACCATACTTACCCATTTGTCCTAATATTATCCTACGCAATAAAATACATAAATACAACCTATTACACCCAATAGTAGGCTACTAATGAAATAATTAAATCAACACACCTGCAAGTAACCCAAGTGAGCTTTTGAATGTCATTTATTCTGCTTTCTGAGCTGACTATGGCTTCTGGTTGGCCCTGCTGGTTTAGGACAGATTTTATTTGTGCTGGTTTGTAAGGCTGTATACCGAAGCTCGGGATTCGAACCACTCGCTCGCTAAGGTCGCCACGCGAACGAATATTAATGATCCCGAACCATTCGCATTTATTTATTTATTTAACTTTCCCCCCCCATCTAGTAGATGTGCGACATCGAGGGGTCAGAAACTCGCTGTGAAACGCACTGTTACTGCAGTTGGAAATGCATTGTTTTCAATGCTTCGAAGCTCGGCCTGAATTTGCTGTTCGATGTTCGAAGGGCAAATTAAGCCCTAGTATACACCACTACTGGTTTGCCTGGATCTGACCTGCCCTGAACGTTTGCCATAGCAGGACATAGCATACATGCAAACACATTTGTCCAGTAGTTTCTTTCTAGTGTCTCAATCAATCTGAAACAGGTTGCACATGACCGCAGCTGTGACATGCAGTGAGGCTTTCCAACTGACTGGCTGTAGGCCTATTGTTCTGTGCAAAATATAAAATCCCTGATAGATAAATGATAGTTTGGAAACAAATGCACCCTTATCGGTCTGTAACTACTGTAGTGTACAAATGGAACACATAGACCCATTAGTTTGTACCCGCAATCTGAAAGCTCACAACACGACTTCCAGGGGGTCCCCAGCTAAATGACAATTTTAATCCAAATTTACCCTTACCCTAACAACCACACTTTTTCATTGCATAATAAGAATGATAATACTCTTAGAGTACTATTAGAGTGTCAAAACACTGCCATTTACTACTTTTATATAGAAATTAAATTAATATTATGCAGAATTTAGTACAGCCTTTAAGCCCGGCCCTCCACAATATTTTCTGTATCTCATTTGGCCCCTTGGGAAAAAAATAATTGTCCACCCCTGATTTAGCTGCTTATGAGCTTATTATCTATTATTATTATTAGCCTATTGTTATTATTATGCTGATCCATTCGTATATTGGCCCAACCAGCCAAGCTTGAATCACAGACCACATGGACTTGCCACTAAAGCTGCAGGTCTACTCCACAAACATGCTGGCCTCACAATTATTTAATTCCTTTCGGCCAGTGGTTTTCAACCTTTTATTATTTATTCATAATTTGAGCCCCGGGCCACCATTTGATGACATTTTAGCCCCACAGACTCCAAAACTACACCTACCGGTATATTTGTTTTGCTTTTGTCCACAATTCCAGGCTGGATTTTGGAGGAAACAAAATAATCAAACGTACAGATCAAAATGACCATTAATCTTTTACATTTTGTCGTTGTGTAATGCACATGATGAATATTTTATTTTTTGAGAGTGTAAACATGAAACCAAATGGACCTGCAACTGCAAAGGTACATTTAGTTTCATTTTTATGCTCTCATAGAGTTACATCTAGTTAACCAACTTTCCATCATTTAGCCTGCGGAACACCTGGAATCCTCTCATGGACCACTGGAGGTCCCCGGACCACCTGTTGAAAAGCCCTGCTTTAGGCTACTAAAATAAAGTTGTATTTTCATGGGGCTGCCGCTGCCCTCGTCTCTTCATTCCTACACAACAACCGTCATTGGTTATAATTATTGTCGACCTAATCAATCTATCAACTTGATGACAGACTGCTCCATACACCGACCACTGCTTAAATGTGTATGCATGTACTTGATATTGGCCACGCAAGCACACAGTAAGCGTGCACGCAAATTGCTGCATGGATACACAAAAACACACTTTCACCGCTCGACAATAAATCCTGGCGCGGTCATGCGTCTGACGGTGCATAGGTCTCGCTGTAAGCACAGGACTATCCCACCATCGTAGACCTGAAATTGTGGTATGGTCACAAACTGTACTGTCTGATGTGTGCGCAGAAATGCTCTGTCTATACAGATGCCCAGAAAGAGTAATATCTGAAACTTGTGCAGTGTTGTCCCCAGAAAGTATGCACTATCTGACCGAGTGTTATCAGATGGAGTCCCCAGGAGGATGCAATATCTGAACGAGTGTTATCAGATGGAGTCCCCAGGAGGATGCAATATCTGACCGAGTGTTATCAGATGGAGTCCCCAGGAGGTATGCCATCTGAGGTGTGCTATGGTGTCCCCAGGAAGGCGGAATATCTGTTGGTCCCCAGATGGATGTGTGGAGTCAGGTCTGGGAGAAAAAGTATTGAATTTTGCTAATTTAAAGTGATATTCTGGTTCCTGAGGTTTTTCTGAGCATACATGATTTTTTTCAGAGGCGTACCATGTCTAGAAAGGGGTGTCCCCACACCGTTGGTGTCCACTCATGGGTCCCCATCATGTAGCATTTACAAGCCTGTGTGTGTGTGTGTGTGTGTGTGTGTGTGTGTGTGTGTGTGTGTGTGTGTGTGTGTGTGTGTGTGCATGGCGGGCGCACACATACGTGATTACCTTCTCAGGCTCAGTCAGGCATAGACTCCAGGCTAGTGTCTAGTACCATTTGCAATCCTGTCCAAGGGTCAGTAACCCCACCATCTCCAACACGCACACACGCACGCACACAGACACGCACACGCACATACACGTTGCAGCCAGCCACTCTGACTCTGCTTTTGGCGAGACTCGTCAGCAGTCTCCCAGGACTGCCATTGTCATAAATCATGCTTGTCCCCAACAACAGCTCCTATCCACGGAGAATGGACATCATTAATGTCCCCGCCAAATCATGTTTACCTGAGCCCACTTTTTGTCCCCCGTCATTATACACATTTTTCTTCCGTTCCTTCCCTTCACGTGGATCTCCTGGCTGATGTAGGAGGCTGGTCTCCATCCCAGTCTGCAGTGTGCCGTCAGGTTAGAGGGGCGGGACTCTGCTTTTAGATCTGACACTGATGGAGCTGTGGATTCCAGGTGGTATCCAGCTGTGAGCTGGCAAATGGAGCATCGTCAGTATTGCATCTGCTGCTGACCACTCCAGGTGCTGACCCTGCACTCTTGTTGTGAGTGCATGTCTGTCTTGAAGACATATCGTTGCTGTCGGTCAGAAACCTCGTATCCCCATTTTTTTTCTGTCAATTAATGGCCTATACTATAGTTGATTATACTGGTGCAGTGGTTTTCAACCTTTTTCATACCAGGACCCAGTATTTATTCAGCATTTAAGCCACAGACCACCACTTGATCCCAGAACTAAAGATCTGTTGCGTTTTTGTCCACAATTCCAGTCTGGATTTTTTGGAAACAAAACAGGCAAACATACAGGTCAAAATGACCATTAATCTTCTACATTCTCTCAATGTGTAGACTTTGGGTTAATTCAGATGATGAATATTTTAACTCTTGAGAGTGTAAACATGAAACCAAATTGATCCGCAAGGGTCCATTTGGTTCAATATTACGCTCTCAAAGAGTTACACCTGGTTAACCAACTTTCCATCATTTAGCTTGGGGACCACCTGGAATCCTCTCAGGGACCACTGGCAAAGCGATCCATTTTGTGCTTGTCGATCTGCCAGCCCCTTTTCTACTTTTGAATTCAATCCTGAAAAGTAAACAGTTTTGGACATATGAGGTTTCCTTCTGACAGAGTCTATATATTGTATGCAGTCTATCTCACATTGCAATGTATATAAGCTAAAATGTATAGTGTACGTGGATTAATGGTTGTTAATAACAGTGGCCAACATAGCCAAACATGATTTTTCGTCAGTGATGCACATCTGTGGCATTTTTGTTATTTGTTCTGCGGGTATAAGAGGTTAAACAAAAAGGTGATTTTAAGTCTCGTTAGTCTTGCATCTCAGGATGTTGTGTGGGTGAAGAATTGAGCAGACACAGTAACCCGTACCAGATGCGTGCGTGTGTGTATATTAATTATCCAGGTTAGTCCTTTACACAGGCGGGGTCAACTGGTGCATGGTGGCAGAGACAACATAAGAATGCACAACACCAGACAGCAGCCTCAGCAGCACCAATAAGTAGTTATTCAGCATAGCAGTGTGCACCCACCTCCACATACCTCCAACAACCACACACACACACACACACACACACACACACACACACACACACACACACACACACACACACACACACACACACACACACACACACACACACACACACACACACAGACGCATGTTCTCCTCACCTCCTTTGTTGCTCTTTTTCCCAAAAAACTTTTTTTACTTTCTAGTTGGAGCCCTTGGCTTCATACCCGAGGTCCCAGGGCTGAAAGTAGCAGAGTACAGAGACTTCATTAAGCTCTCAGAATGCAATCAATGCAGCAGAGACCATGGTGGAAACCTAAATGAGATCCACAGTGACTTTACCTGCTTAACGGCTCGCTTGTTAACCCCCCCCCCCCCCTCCCCTCCGACGCAACTGGGAACATCTGTTTAAAAACCAAGAAATTGGGCCCGGGTTACCTAATGTGCCTGTTGAGGTATATGCTGCCATTATGTTCTTATTCCTTGAAATTAGATCATCTTTCTTTTTATTTCCCCCACACCCTGTCCTTTTACATATTGAATGCGCCATGTCTTTGTGCTCTTGAGGAACTTTGGGGCTCCGTATCGAGCAACCCGGCTGACCTTGAATTGATTGTTGAGCTGTTGGAATGGAGCGTGTTACCTTGAAAGTCGGTGTGAGAGAGAGCTCGTTATTAAGTGGAGTTGGTTTGGAGGGGGAGGCGGAAAAGAAAATCCATACTGTACGTCTCCTTAATGATCTCTGGTCGCGCCGTCGGGCTCCTTCTGTACACAAAAGACATCTGTCCATTGTGTCCACTCTCTGTCTGTGTCACTTATATCATCGACAAACTCACATACCACCGTACCTTTCTCCTCTGGGTTCTTTCTCTAGCCAAAGAGATTCTTGACATGTTCGATGCCACATTGGTCTTTCATTAGGTTAGCTTAGCTTACCTTAGCATAGAGTCCCCTTAGAGAAATGTTATTTTGCCGATGTGCAGTTGTCCTCTCTCTCTCTCTCCTTCTCTGCTTTCAGAGCTCTCTTCTACCTGCCTTTTCAGAGAGCTACAGGAGCTGACATCTGCTCCCTGTCTTTATTGGGGTGTCATTGAAATTCAGTGCAGACGTCAGTCTTGCAAAAGCACCAGGAGAATGGCTTGGAGGAATGTTTGGGGTTTTGTGTGTTGTATGTGCACACAAAGGACACTGCATCATGCATACCGGTCTACTATAAGCATGCAGACACCCCATGCACATGTAAACACCCACACACAGAAACATAATGTATAGAGGGAACTGATTCGAAACTGTCATTTTGCAGAATGACAGCAGTCCCTCTAGTCTGGCAAGGTATATTGAATTATTTCACTTTTAATTTCACTTTCAATTCAAATGTCGTTTGTAGAATCTGGTTAATTTGCAGGATGTATACTGTATAATGCTGAAATTTAGATTTTTCTTTTCTAGGTCATACATTGGAAGTGACGTGCTATGAACTTGTATAGCTACTATTTTTGCAAAAGGAAACTTTGGCATTAAATATATTATTATGCAACTAGTAATAAGCTTTGCTGAGGCCTGTGGGCCATAGGGCTTATCCCGTTTCTGTAGCACGAGGCACATTGATGAACAGTTACACCAGCCTTAAACTGTTCACAATATTTATCTGTGGAAAGTCAAAATGCGTCATTACTATTACATTCCAATTGCTCAGGGTGGCGGTCCTCAGATGATTATTTGGCCAGGGGAATAAAACATAGTATCTAGACATTCAGTGCTTTTTGCAGCTCCCTGCCCATCTATCAGATCTCTACCTCCTGTCCTCTCATCACTACAGTATCTCCAAGATTTGATTTTAGACACAACTGGCACCGCAACACACACAAGATATCTCAAAATTGACTTGTATGATACGCCATTAGACTTGCTGATTGCATTCATACCCCCTGGAGGACAAACTCTAGCCGCTTGAGTGACCTCATGATTTTTCCTCTTGCGCCTCCGCGAGGCTAAAATGCACTTTGTAGCTTACTAATTATGACGCTTAATTCGATCTAAACTTTAGTTTTGCTTGAACTTTTAGATCAGACCGCTGGCAGGGCTTTTCAAAATGAATGACTGAAATCCTGCTGAAGGGCCATTTTGATAAGCGCATGGCAGTGTGGCGTATCACGGCTGAAGGTCTTTCCGATACTATTAGAGCCATCATTGATGATGCTCTGTTGCAGGTCAGCTCTCAGTGGGGAGCAGTAAGCCAGGGAGTCTTCGCTTGCTGACACTGCCTATAGGGCTGCCTGTCCATGTCTGGGCCACAGCCAGCATGACCTGTGCACGTGAGCACACTTCTATATATCGGCACTTTACTGTAAGGCCTCAGAATTCTCCATCAGTATACAGCAGAATTTTAAATGTACACGTGTGAGACTAGAGTTGGAGAAACTGCCTGGTAGTACTGGATGAAGCAGCAGGGGGGTGGTGTGTGTGTGTGTGTGTGTGTGTGTGTGTGTGTGTGTGTGTGTGTGTGTGTGTGTGTGTGTGTGTGTGTGTGTGTGTGTGTGTGTGTGTGTGTGTGTGTGTGTGTGTGTGTGTGTGTGTGTGTGTGTGTGTGTGTGTTCTCTCCAGAAAGCGTGAGCTGGCTGGCTAGGGTCAGTTAAAAGGTCCATGTGTTTAAATGAGAAGGTAGGTGTGCGAATCAGTTCCAGAGAGAGAAATACGCTGTATAGCCGCCCTTTTTGTCAGGAAAAAGGGCCAAGGTCACCAAGAGTTTCACTTTCACCCATCATCAATAAAGCAAACATTGTTGTCGGGTTGATATTGGTACCTTGTATGGCTTCTGCTGCAGTCGATGTATAAATGTATGTGAATGGGTGAATGGAATTCAGTAGCAAAGCTCCTTGAATTAAGGAGCGCTATAAATGCACCTTTCACCCTTTAGAAAGCACGTATACAGTGGGATATCTATATATTAAAACTATATGTACACACTACAGTGCTTTACATAAAGTGCTATTTAAGTTACATAAGTTGGCCATATGTAAGTTTGGAGCAAGTGCTATGGCCTTACTCCACTTGTTCACCCACTTTGAATGGAATCACTATTGAAAGGGGAAAGTCAAAGTTGCATCGTTATTACAAAACACATTATGAGCCACTTCAGCCTTGATACAGTATACTTAGGGTAGGCTATGTTTCATTTAGATTTGTTGTGGGCTTGTAATTCAGCGATTCTCCAAAGATTTTAGAGGGACAGTGAGCTAAATGTGTGAGTGTGTTAGCATGTGCATGTACACATAGGATCATTGTAAGCCACAGAATGCAGCTCAACCAAGTGTGTGAAGAAATACTGTCAATGTTTTTATTCCAGTTTATTTATTCATATAAATAATGAAATCATGCATACAATCTGCAAAGGCAGGAGTAAGAAGAATTAAGAGCCCTTATTTATTAAAAGGCCTGGGTTTTGACCTCAGAACTTAAGAAGGTCTCATCAGGGCATTTTTCTTTGCTTAATTTCCTTCATATTAAGACCTTATTTAATAAATCTGTTCCTCATTTCTACTATTGAGTGCCCTTTTTTACCTCCTCCACGTTTTGGTCCCCTTTGATACACACAGCACCATTGCCAGTTAATATTGTTACCTGTTTATATGACATGTGATCACCTGGGTGTTCTTCTTTTTCATACAGTGATATGTTGGGATAGCAGAGAGGCCATGTTCAAAGAAATAATAATTATAAACCTCTTTCAATGAACTCCTTTCTAGGGACACCCAAATTGACAGTTGCGGCGACGTGGCGGGTACAGGATCACAGACTAACAATTAGATTAATGCTGCTGAGATTAATCGCTCCAGTGATTGTTGTACGGTGGGAAATTAGACTGGAGCAAGATTCAGATGAAAAGAAAGTGTGGTTATGGTTAGTGTCATCTCAGATGTGCCATTATGGGTTCAACGTGTTCTTTATTGTTACATCTTGTTTTGGCGCATAATGAGTTATTACTATTATTAGTCAACTAAAACCTGATTTGTTCCTTGTCTGGCCGGAAAACCAAAATAGCAGACTTTTCGGTCTGCTATTTTAACTGGAAATAGCAGATCTACAAGCTCACAAGACGTCACCACATGATTTTTGGTTATGCAGACTAAAACCACAAAAATTAAACAATTCAAAAGTATATTTGTGTTGATTCAGTAATTCATAGTGTAGCATTTTTACAGTTATATAAAAAAAATACAATTATTGATTATTCGACTAATCAATAGTAATTGATAGACTAACCACTGTGTCCCTAAACCAGTGTTTCTGTGCAGTGCTATATGGCCTTTAGCTGTCCAAACAAAGCATTACGACTGCTTTGTTTTAAATGTTTAAAACCCATTTATTTGAACATGGTCTCCCTGTCATGCCAACATACCACTGTATAAATTCATGTTATGAATAAATAACATGGGATGAAAAAGGATGACAGTATCTATTCATACCCTTGGTTGAGCTGCCCCGTGGCTTTTCAAATGTGACCTTTCAACAATGCAACAATGTGCGCCTGTGTGTGTGCATGCACACGTGTGTTTGAGTGCGCGTGTGTGTTTGTGCATGCAGACTTTCCTTCTCACGCTTTCTCCTTTTCTTTTTGCCATACACGAATATTTTGCTATTGTACTAGTTGTACAATAGCAAAATTGCTATTGTACTATTGTACTAGCATTTTGGTGAGTCCCTTTGTGATCTCAAGAAGTAAAGGATGAAATAGAATGCCCACGCATGAGTGTGTGCACACACACACACACACGCGCACGCACACACACGCATATGCACACACAGGTGTCTTGTTCACAGTCCAGCGTCATGTCTTTCTTACAAATTGAAAAATCTAGTTTTCTTTTTCAAGCAATTCTCAGGCCAAACCTGTCATCCCCAACCCCGCCCATATACCACCATGCCATTGTAGTTTAGTCATTACTTTCCTCTGCCGTGGTCAACCTGTTTCTATCTGCCTGCTGGGACAGATAATTGAGACGTACTGTAGGTCACAGATTACTATACGGACACCTGCAGAACCTGTCATTCGATCAGTCTGTCACGCTTCTATTATGGTCGTCACTCAAGCCTAGTGAGATCAGTATATGGCTGGCGGTCCTTCACATCCCGTGGCACCCTCCATATATGGCCATCTCGATGCAAACCCAGGATAGCCAGTAATGGAGAAGGCGAGATCATAACCAAGATCTACATATATTCTATGGATCTGCCCAGCAACACCACACTAAAGTATCAAACATAGCAGCAGATCTACAAGTTCTAAACGTGTTTTTAGTTTAGCTTTCCGCTATTTGATCAAAAACAAACAAACAAAAAAAACACATTTGGACTTTTTGGATGGTTTTCACGTGACAGAGATGGTAATTTCTTTTATGCTAAAATCTTGTCAATAACTGATCTACAAGGTCACAACATATTACAGTGTGTTTTGTGACGTAAGCTTTTTTTTTTTTTTTTTAAACAATTTGCGACAATGTTACACAAAATAGCCGCCCCAGAATTAATGTGGTTAACCTACATTTTTTTAATTAAATTGCTAAATTGTGATATTATCTATCAGACACATGCATGCATGTATTTAATTCAGTATGACCAGAAGCAGGGATAAAACATATTAAGCCCCCACTGGCGATAAGAATGAATGGCTGTAGGGCAGAGGCATGGATCCACCTACCTCCCCCCCACCACCCCTCTCTTGTAAATCCCACCCTGGACCTGGATAGAGAATGAAAAATTGAGACAATAAAATGGGAAGAGTAGAGAGAAAGCATGGTGAGTTGCTGGAAGCCCCCACCCACACTGTGCCAGGAACCCTGCTCTCGTGGCAAGATGAAACACCTTATCTGCCGGCAGCAAGGACCTGTCCTTTAAGTAGGGCGATTGGAGAAAAAAAAAATCTTTGTCCAGCCAAGCCAGGCATCTCAACTGATCCGTGTTCATGCTGACCTTTTAGAGACAGGGCTGTGCCAAAATTTTGATCATATAAAATGTAGGAATAGAAAACTGTGTGTATGTGTGTGTGTGCGTGCGTGTGCATACATGCTTGTTGTATTACTATACTTGCAAGTTTAGGTTTATCAGTTAGTGTTAGATATAGTCAGAGATGCCCACGAGTCTCGTAGGTCGAGTCCGAGTCGAGTCCGAGTCTTTGGCTTCGGAGTCCGAGTCGAGTCCGAGTCTTTGGCTTCGGAGTCCGAGTCGAGTCGCGAGTCTCTGACCGCGACTCGCGAGTCAGTCGCGAGTCTTTTTTTTTCTATCGTTTTTAAAATGTAGCCTGAATACAAAACTATGATCCGACGGATTGCATAATGCTACAACACAGCCACATTAGCTCCGACGGAACCCCTCTCTCTGCTCCGTCCTTCGGAGCGGAGGGACTGAGCAGAGAGAGGGGTTCTGTCGGAGCTAAGCCACATAGACACGGTGGTCTCAGTATAGCATATATATGACCACGTTAGGAGAGGGTGAACAAATGTACCGGTACTCACAAATGCTTGCTTATCACGTTCGAAGTTCCACAACTGCAACGGATTTATCGTCAGGGAGGAAAGTTATATCCACAGTGATTGATTGATTGATTGATTGATTGATTGATTGATTCATTCATTAGAAGAGGGTCCCCAACGTCGGAAATATTAAACATGTATTTTGCAGCATCACCATCCGTCTGTGTGGAATCAGGTTCCAAGCCCAGAAACACTTGCTTGGTTGATTTATAAACCATCTAGTCGGTTGTTTATAATACTAGAAGCGAGCATAACTTTAGCCAACTAAACAAACAACTGGGAGCCGGTAGCAGCAGAGCCGTAATGGAGAGTTACGCAAACTGTGTTCGTGTCATGGGGCACGCATGCCTATAGCTCTTATTTGCGCCAGCCTCGTTGAAAACAATGCATTACCAACTCCAGTTTGTCCCTATTCAGGCAGCGTGAACAGTGCTCGGTCTCTGACTCCTCAATGTCGCAACTCGTCTTCTACTATGGCTCTGTTGCTTTCTACTATGGCTCTGTTGCTTTGTGGCAGTGACGTCGTTACTGTCGTAAACACGCTATGGCCAGGCCAAAGGAGCGAATACATTACCCATAGTTAGTATTCTGAATTGAAGTACGATAAATAAAATTCAGATATGGTCCTATAGTCCTAACAGTATAGTCCCTGTACTAGTACAGATAGTGTTGAAATCTCCTCATTTATTTCTACTCATCTACTCATTTTTCTTAACATTAGCAATTGCTAATAGAGAGCTGTGCAAACTGCGTTCGTGTCATGGGGCACGCATGCCTATAGCTTCTTATTTGCGTCGCCCTCGTTGAAAACAATGTATTTCCAACTCAATTTTGTCCCTATTCAGGTTGCATGAACAGCAGCTCGAGCGCTCAGTTTCTGACTCCTCAATGTCGCAACTCTTCTACTAGATGGCTCTCTTCGGTGCGCCCACACATTTGTTTGTTGTATGGTCACCATGACAACTCGTATTAGCCGCCTACGAAGTCAAATCACGGCGACAAAGCCGCTCCGATCCCAAAAGTTGAGATTACAAACGTGGCATCCTCACTCAGTTTTCAGGCGATTGTTTTAATTCCAATTTGTCAATGCAGTGCATAATTTATATATTTTATATTTTCATTGGGTAAAGGTATAGGCCATGTTTTTTCATCAAACAATATGAAAGATAGATGTCCTTTTTATTCACGCAGCTTAGAGACACGTGCGCTGGCAGTCAATCATACCAGTCTGAATCTGGGCCAGATCTATTAAGCAAAGCTGCCTATAATATTAAATGAAAAAGTCAATAACTTTGCCTGCTATGTACTGTATGTTTGTCATACCTTTTAATTTTGCATTAAAAACATGTTCAGCGAAATCCCCCGTTTATAGCGTGTGCGCGCTGCGCACGAGAACTCCTGCAGTGCCCAAACTCTGTTTTCCTTTGCGCACGGGGGTTGACAGGAAAAAAGGACAATGGATTTTTTTGGGGGTACAAAAAAGTAATGCAAGACTCTTAAAGACTCGAGGAGTCATTGAGAGTCATTGATCTCGAGTCAGAGTCGAGTCAGAGTCATTAGGGACGGAGTCCGAGTCGAGTCTCGAGTCGCATTTTGCCAACTCGAGTCGGAAAAGAGTCCGAGTCTTTAACTCGAGTCGCCATCTCTGGATATAGTAAATAATAATAATAATAATGATGATGGATGGCATAAAATTAGGACTTTCAGAAAGCTGTCTCTACACGACGAGAATGTGGGCGTGCTACATTGCAGTCGCCACAGCCGCCCAACACAGTTAATAAAGCAGGCGACGCTTACGGGGTCCACCCCTTCCACTGGCGTCTCTGCTTTCCAAGGTGATGCTCCTCTGCAGCGTACCTCTTGTCCACGTTGTTAACAAGATGCTATAAGCGGAGTTTTGCCGTCGAAGGACAGACACCGACCGCCGCGGGTCTTATCTATCAAGCACCGAATCATTTGCGGGTGGCGTAGTACGTCTTGAGTCTCAAACTTGCTATTCTCCCCATCCTCAAATGTTGACGTCCTTGCAAGTATAGTAATGTGCACAGCATTGTGCCATTTTGCACATACAATGGTTGGGTATACTGTCCTGTGACCCTTGCAGTGCCCTCCCACCCGAGCCAATCAGCCTGCTCCTAATGAGAAGGAAATTAACTTATACTGTGGTTATCATAGTGTGTGATGTGCACTAATTGCTAAGATTGTATCTGTATTATTTTTCCAAAGATCAGTGGGGTGCTCTGGTAATTTTCATTAATCACACACAAAGCAAAAGTAATTAGAATTTTCATTATTTCACAACTTTCTTTTTCTCCCCCTCTTTTTCTTTCCTGAGATATTATTTCACGAGGGAAACCTTAATGTGATTGGATTCATTACTTGCATTGAACGATCATGGTATATAGCCATTACGCATCCTGAGCACGTTGCTGGCCTTTCACTTGGGTATCATGTCTTTGCAAGCCTTCTGTTCCATCAGAAGCGTTGTGGTGGCACTATTGAACACTTAGCACGCTTGTGTGTATGTGTGTGCAGGCCTTTGCTCCATCGTGGCAATTAATTGCGACCCCAAGACCCTCATCCCCTCCCTCCGCACACAGCCACAAGTACTGTACAGTAAATAAGAGTGTTAGTCATCTCAAGTGACTGAATAATGGTTAATGAGTTGCCGTCTGCAGCCTCCATTCGGCATTGCTTTATTTATGGCATAAAATAAAAAATATTCTGGACAAGTAATGTTTTCATTAGTAGACATTACTTTGTCAAAGTGTTTGGGTTTGCAGCATGCTGGGGGGTGGGGGTAACTCTTTTTTTGATTAACTGCATTTGAATTCAGTCTAAACTTGTTGTATCCCATATTGTAGTAATATACTACACTCAAAAACACTCCAGTCGTGGCCCAGGCTAGGCACATGGTTTTCAAGCCCCTTCTGGCCCCAACCTGACAAAGTATGCCATTTTGTAAGCCATAGCCCGACCTCAGAGGGACACACAATAAAATTGCTACTACACTACTACTACTACCACACACACACACACACACACACACACACACACACACACACACACACACACACACACACACACACACACACACACACACACACAGGTTCTGGCTTTGCTCCACTGCCTAACTCCAGCATCCTAACTTTAAAACCGTCCCAGCAGTGCCACTTCTAATTATACTGTTGGGATATGCCCTATGGCTGCATTCCAGTTTTCAAAACTTTGTATAGCTACCACACACACACACACACACACACACACACACACACACACACACACACACACACACACACACACACACACACACACACACACACACACACACACACACACAGTACTAAAAGTTATATAGTCCGTCCGTTACAGAGAAGCATGGGGAAAAAACAAAAAAAATCTGATGAATGTTTGACATAACTCTCCAGCAACTTTTGTAATCTATTGAGCCATGCACGTTTGCACTGCAGTGACCATCATTGATCACACCCATTGTTTGCAGTGGAAATCAAATAAAAAATCTTAAACTACAGTATTTGTTTATTTATTTGTTAGTATTGCGAGCTTGTACAACCCTTGACATGTTTGAGAACCACAATATTAAGGATCAAGTGCCAAAAAACACAACACACGCCATTATTTGAATTTATTTCCAAGTGACCTTGCAGAAAAAATAATCCCAAAGTCACTTCTATAAGTAGACACAGAAAAAAAAAATCCTGTAAAGATTCAAAGAAAGAAGGTTTTATTGTTTTATTATCCCTGAGCAAGGCATTCTCTGTGTGTATATGACACAATAAAAGTCAAATGTGCCAAAGTCAGACCTGAGCTCAAAAAGTAGTGGGCCAAGGCCCGAGTCAAAGAGTGACTTGCTCGCAGACCTTGTCTGCCGTTTAATTTGTCTATTGTTGCAGAGTGTTCTTGTCGACCACTCTGCGTATTTATTTGCATTTACATCCATCATTGTACTTTCACTGCACCTCACTGACATAATAACAGTGCGTCACAGGTTCACAGTCACCTTTCCAGGGTCAGGAACATTGTGATACTGCTTTTGGAAAAAGCATTTAAACCCCTCTAGTGCTTTCATTCATTATGACATTACGAACGGGTAAAGGGAAAAGTGGCTTTTTTTAAATATATTTTTTTTACTTTTATTTTTTTTATCCCATGATTTTTTCACCCAATACCAATGTGATCCTGTGCTCTACACACCCTCTGGGGGGGAGGGGGGCAGCCTCATGCTTCCTTCAATGCATAAGGAGTCCAAGCTGCCTTCTTTGTTCCTGTCCCCTCCATCAGGCGCCCCGGCTGGCCATTGGAGGCAGTTTAGAGCCCAGGATTACTGCATGTTTTTGTGAGGGTATCTACCCCACAGGAGAACATACAAACTCCACACAGAAAGACCCTTTCCCCAACCCTGCCTCGGGTATGGGCACTGATGACATGGAGGAGGAGGCACACCACCAATGCCCACAGTGGAGTCCCTAGCGGGAGCCGAACCCAGGACTTTCTAGCTGGGAGGTGACAGCACTAACCACTGGGCCACCCTGCCCCCAAAGGTTTTGTACACGCCTCACAATAACAGACACGTACAAGCACTCACACACATACCCCCACGCACACACGCACAATATATCAGCATAGCGACGGTATTTAATGAGGCAGATGATGCCGAGTTCAAGGCTACCATCTGAGGAGCCGATCTCATGCTGGTGTGAATCACACAGCCACACGTGTACTGATCTCCTCCAGCCATAGCACTGTGAGAGACGTTGGGTAAACATGGGTTCAAAGATCATTTATGTGTTTGTGTTTGTTTGCCTGGCTTAGCGAAAAAAGACACAGGGAGAGAAAAGATAAAGTGAGTTACTGATAGAGAGAACGTAAGTGGAGACAATCCGCCATCTCCCACCCTTTTCTCCTGCCTCCCAGACAATGCCACACACACACAGTAAGCTGACAAAGAAACTGAATAATGCATCTATCGGTCTTGCCAGAGCGCACGTGCATGCATGCACGCCCCAAACCGCCGGGGCACGGTGCGGAAGCTGCCAGCTTGTTATAGGCTCATTACAGGTGGGGATGACATGTGGAGGTGCAGCCCGCCTTGGCATCGCCAACCGTGCCCTGTCCTCCGCAGCAGGCAGCGCACCTCCCTCACTCTCCCCGGGTACAGAGAGCAAGAGACCGAGAGAGAGAGAGGGTCTACCCTAACGCCACCAAAATGAAATTGACAGGCCTCGCTGAAGTAATTGCTCCCAGCACTATTTTCTTTGGCAGGAAATACTGTTATCGACAAATAGGGGGATTCAATAAGCGGCAGGAGATGAGGCTCTCAGACGCGGTCAAAAGACTGTGCCTGTCCTTTGCCGTGTCCCCTGTCGCTAACGCACGTGTGCACGCACACACACACACACACACCCTCTGTCTCTTTTCCCGATTTGTCCTGTCTCGCTATACTATCTATTTCCCTTCACACGTCTTTTCTTTCTCTTTATTTCGCTCTCCCTCACTTCCTTCCTCTTTTCCCCTCTCAACCCTTTGCTCCCCTCTCTTTTCTCTATTACTTTGAACCCCCCCCCCCTCGCTCTGGGGTGTCTTTTTCAACATTTTTCTCTGTTGGCTATTTCGTCCAAGGAGGAAAAATACTATTAGCCAATAGCCAGCAGGTACCACGGCTCGCCATGATTGGTGTTTCACTGCTGCGGTGTAATGTTGATATCATCCCATAGGATCCCATTGATTTAGACCAGGGTCATTAAGCAGAAGATTATGGTCAGTGTCTTTGGTTTCCAGAGGTAAAGGTCAGAGCACAGCATACACAGTGAAACCAGAGCGCTGGCTTTTCTGGACATAGCCGTGCTTCTGATGGGAATCGTGGAGAGCAAAACAAATGATTTAAAAAATATACTCACCATGCATGTTTTCTTCCGTGCACCGCCCAGCTCTGTCTGCCTACAGAATGAATTGCACAGGAAGTCATGTGTTGAAAAGATCTGCCACGTTGTTGGAACTTTATCTTTAACACAATTAATACAATTTTGAAAATTGTCTTATACAGTATTTAGCTCAGACTCTGAATGCCATACAATATATAGATGCCACTGTATAATCAAGCTGGCAGTGAATCCTGCATCCTGTGATTTTACTGGACCACTAATAGATTGCTAGAACAAAATTATTCACCCCTGCCACTGGGTCTAAGTTTAAAGTCCCAGGCTACAGTCTTAATCCCAGTTTTACATCTCCCCAGCCACATTATTGCCAGCTCTAACTTGGGGACCCCATTGCGTTCCCACTCCCAGGCCAGGCTGGAGCTCTAAACCCAGCCTGCCCCTGCCTGCCCTTTGGTTTCTTGCCAGCTGGTCATGCCTGGATCGCCTCCCTGGGGAGGCGACCAGGAAGCATTCTTACTAGATACCCCTAACCACATCATCTGGCCCATTGCTACACAGAGGAGCAGCGGCTGTACCTAGAGTCTTGCTGACGGGATTTCTCCAGGAGGGGCAAAATCAATTTGTTACCACGGCATATGTCGCATCATACGCCGCGTTATACGGCGTGGCGGATGGCCCAGCGGTCACGACTGGTGGACAAGGGGTCGCAACTAATTTATGTTATTTTCCGACCTCATTTTAATTTTGCGACCATGGCATAGGTTGCGACCATAGGTTGTTGGGGCGCCCGTAGCGGTTGGGGGTTAAGGTTAGATTTAGGCATAGGTTTTGCTGAGGTTCTTGGCTAGTTCAACCGGTAGTAAGATGGTCGACCGGTCGCACCTATGTTATAACGGTCACAACTTATTTATAACGGTCGCAACGGTCGTGGTCGCAAATTTATTTTCCTGTCTCTTGATTTCAGAGCCATTTGTGATTGCATGAGTCACCATTATGTGTTGATACTATGTCAGTTCTTGCTGAAATGCTTTCATTTTACCTTGTAGGAATCATACTGTATGTCGATCTAGTAAATCAATTATGATCAATTCTGGTATGGAATTATTTATCTGGGTTTTCTATAGACCACTTTCTTGTAAAGCCATAAGTTACAGACCATCACAGGACATTTTGTAGTACAATGAATTTACAAAAACTAATGAGAAATAAATGTGATTTTCTGTGCTGGTTTTAAGGTAAATTTTAGTGAGATTTGGGTAAAATCTGTGTTTTGAAGTAACACGAAAGTCCAGAAAAGCTTGTCAGGAGTAAATGTGAGAGTTTTGTTTCGCATTGTTTTGTTTAAGTATTGTACAACATATACAGTTATATGGCAAAATGTGAAGTGGTTGTTATACAGTAGCACCACTATAAGACCAATTTGAAGACTTTGATGTAGTGGTTCTTCCTTGGCCTACTGGGAGGGTGTGTGTAAACGGACAGGAGTGAAAACATGTGTGAGTCCATATCTAGGGAAAAAAAGGACTAAAAGAACATTACTCCGATGCTGAAGCAAGAAAGAAATGGAGATTGTGACAGCTGGATATGCTATAATTGAAACAAACCCTTGTCACATAAATGCTTTATTATGTGCCATTGTATAAAAGGGAAAATATATGTTAGGACTTTCGCTTTGATGATCAAGAGTGTGTGTGCGCCTGTCTATCTTCTAATCTAGCTTTGTTTCCAGTCGTGGCGCAGTGCAGATCAGCCCTAGACTGTCACAAGTCTGGGGCATAAAAGGTGCAGGAGATGAAAGCCAGCTTTGAGCTGAGGGAAACGGGCCAGTGAGAAATATTGACGTTAATGAGAAAGGATTCTCTCTTCACCTGTGGCGTGATAACTGCAATCAGCCAGGTTAGAGCTGGGTCAATCATGTCACTGCCTTTCAAAATCGCCCAGCGCTATACTTCAGAGAGGGAGATGAATGGCAATGTACTTCTGTACGCATAGAGCGAGTCGGAGAACAAACTGGGGAACGGAGACGGCACAAAAGCTGATAATTAAGCGTAAGTGCACTGTCAGCACAAACTGTCACAAAATGTCTTCCCTGGGCTGTGCGACCTCACCCGAAAGGTTGGGGAATAGTCAAGGTAGAACAACGGGCCTCATTTCTGTACAATAATGAAAGAATGATAATCTTGTAATCAGCAGTGGAATGAGCAGTTGTATGCCTTTTGGGTGCAATGGTATGCTTTCCTATCCATATAAATAGAATACCATTTGCACCCTCTGGGATATTGTATATGCTCTGAATTCTGATATTATAATGAAAAGCAGTCTTGACATTGGTAGTGCTGAAGGCATTGCCTCCTGCACAGCTTCATCTCCGCAGGTGTAGACCATGTGATTTTTAGGGCCAGTAGACATGACATGAATATGTCCGGTCATTATTAGAACGAGAACCAGACCATGAGCTCAGATCACACCTATCCAATATGAATATCACCAATGTCCTGAGGGCAGACCCCCCCCCATCCCCTTGCCGTCAGCCAACAGGAACCAAACTGATTCTTTCGCTCTACATTAGGCGCTGAGCAGCAGGCTTCTCTTTCCTTCAGATAAATGAGGTGGAGTATTACTTACCAACCTGCATATTAGGACAGATCACTTGGTGGGGAACTCACACACACTTTCCCCTCTGTAACGTGCGTTTCTTTGACGGCATGCACAGTAGATGACTCATTCAGTACAAGGGTGTTATACTTGTAGCCGGTATTTCTGTATGTGACAGTGGTGAAATAATACATTCAAAAATATCGCTCCCAAGTCTCTCAGAACCTGTGGAAATAGTTTTGAAACAATGTAATCGGTGGTGTGATAGCTTTCTCTTTTTTTCATGGGTTTTCCATTACTTTGACTAATGGATTTTGTCATCAGTATAACATGTCCCCACCTATTTACCATATTGCCGCAATTGAGAGCAAAACTATCTCCAATACATTCTTGACATAAAACATAATTATGAATATGAAAATGGGGAAGTGTTCTACATTTATTTCAAATTAGTTTTACTGTTCATGATGTCACTCATAAAATAACCATAAAACATATTGACAAAAGATTGCATGTTTTCACATGCACCGTAATATGAAACCATCTGTACCTGTAGTGCATGAGTTATGGAGCAGTTCTGCGGCTCCACTGAACCATTAGTATTGACTGGTGTGTCAACAGTGCTTTTGTTTACTGGGTGTATGTCACTATCTCAGCCAATATGCAGGCTGTCTTTATGCAAGCATCCAACATGAAGCATCAGATTGATGGTCTACCAATTTTATGCAATTGGGGAAATACCGGTAGAACTACTTACTGTAAACAGTGATGAGACAAAAAAAACAAACAGACAAAATTGGGAAACTGGGAATGCAAATTGACATTGATAAGTGAGTTATCTCTCACAATTTGATACAATGTGTGATATACACAACTTATCCCATTTTAATGTCTCAAGACCATAGTATTTGACTGCCAGTCCTGATGGTGGCAGTAACTATTTTCACTGCAGGCCGCCTATCACTTTGGGTTCAATCGATGTCAACATCCGGTTTGCACTGTGGGCTTCAGTGCTCGGTCATCCATGCAGTCCGGACATCATCATTGTCATATTTAAGTCAAATAAGCTCTAATGCATGCACAAGGATTTGGGCCATTTTTAGGTGCATGACACCGGCCTTTATCCCAGTGTTGTTTGCGGCAAGACTTCGTCAGCGACTCTTTTGTCAGGACTAAGATGAATACTGAAAAGATAATTATAGCCTTTTCAGGATTTTGACTAAAATCTTAGGATGTTGACTAGAACAAAACTATCAAGAATAGAAATGACTAAAACATGACTAAAACAAATAAGCATTTCATCCAAAAGACAGACTAAATCTAAAAATAATCCCTTCTAATAACAACACTGCTTCAGCCACACAAACAAAAAAAACAAAAAAACAAAAATATATTCCCTGATTACAGGGAATTTAAAAACAAATCCCAGTATGCTGGGCATGGCATCTATTACATTAGTACTTTAACTTGGTGGCATTTCTTGAACATTGGACTGTACTTCCTTCTGTCTCGGTTATTTTTGTTAACTTTCCAGGGCTTTGCAAATCAGTTATGTCATGTCCCTTAATCAGCCTTCCGCCCACACACTTTATCTTTGTGCCGGAATCATCTTACTTTCTTTTCTCTTTTTTCTCCCTTCAAGGTTTTCTTCTATCATATTATCGTCGTCATGGTGACTATAACTCTTATGCTTAATGTGATATAATCATAATCATCCTCTTCAATTCTCTTTGTTTTGCAGGGTGGACTGAGGAACAGCAAGCATGAATTTACGCTTTCATCCCAGGACTATGTCCATGACCTGCGCTCCGGTATCACAGAGGACAAGCTGCTAAATTGCCTGGAGTCTCTCAGAGTCTCCCTGACCAGTAACCCTGTCAGGTGAGTGTGCACCTCTGAATGGGCTTGTGCTCTAACATAGTGCGGATTGATTCCTCCACTAAAATCTTGGCAAAACATGTAATTTGACTTCAAAAACTAAATAAAACTAGAAAGATGCAATTCCTCAAAAATTGCAAGTGTTGTTGACACAATCGCTAATATAGGACCCTCCCACTAATTTTGCTAGTCAATTACAAGGTCACATCAGCCCTGTGATCATGTGCACGTATTTATTTTCCTCCCAAACATAAGATTGCATTTCTTGCATTTGTGGCACCCCCTGTGAAAATGTAATTCCGTTTGCTCTGTGCTGATTTAAATTTGAAATGATTACAAGTGATTACAATTTGGGAGGGATTGCTCATTCTGTTCTGGCATTTTCGGTAAATGAGGCCCCACCCACTAACTTTGGGTGACAATTACTGCTGAACAATACAGACTGTCATATTTCTGCCTATGTTGTTTTTATCAGACAAAATTGGTGGGTGAAGGATGAAGGATAAAGTGTGTTTTAAAAAAAAACTATCCTGACAGAAATGGGTGTTGACAAGGGAAGCAGTGCGGTCATTATCAAGAAATAACCCACTGAATTCAGCGATTGATCAATCAGAATCAAGCATTCAACCAAGTCATGTAATACAAAATGTTGAAAAGGTACAAAACTAATGAAAAGGCATCAACACAATCTTGGGATTAAACAATAACCACTTTGTGTTATTTTGAACAAAGGCTCTTCTTTCCCTTTTCCTGAAAAGTTATGGATTTCTTGAAAGTTGCACCAGACATCATAAACTTTACGCAATCAGTGCCAGCATGTATCTGCTGGTCCACCCGGTACTAATTGGGTATATGTCAGCAGTCCTCACAGCAGCTATTCCATGTGGAGTGATCGGCTTGGTTAAACAAGAATAGCCCATAGCATCGGCTGTTAAACAAGCATAGCCAATGTCAGTGTGGCTGACCAAATGAGTCCAAGCAGCGTATAGTCACTGGAGGCACGTTTGACATCGCACAATACTCTTTCCATTAGACTCTAATAGATAGGAAGTCTAGTTTTCCGCATCAGAAAACGAGCCATTCTCTGAGACCTTAATAAGCACATTCCTCTCACCCAAAGATCAACCATGCGTCGTGTGTAGAAGCCTGCCCCCAAACTGCCCACATTAAAAGTGACCCTTCCCCATTTCCCCTCTTTAGTATGTTTGGAGTCTACTTAAAGCTAGACTTAGGATAATTTCTCTTTTCTTCTCCTTCCTTCTCCTAGAGCTTAGTCTATTGCTGCAGAGCTTTGATTAGCTCCTCACTCAATCATAATTAGGCAGCGCTGGCTCTGAGAGCTCTGTCTCCTACCCGCTACCCAAGTTCTCTCGCTTTGTAAATGGGATCTTCAAATTTAATTTGGTCCCAGAAGCGCAAAGGAACCCTCAATGACAGCACATCCTTTCAATTATTTACAAGCCTACGGTTGGAGAGATGTTTCTTAATGTGAATCAATGACTGGTGCATATAAAGTGGTCATCAGATGAGTGGCAGATATTTTCTTATGTGGACCGTGGGTCCACCTTCCAGTGGGAACATTTATTTGATCTGCTGCGCACCAGCGGCATTATACAGTATTTACATCCTAAACACCCAGAAACATAGATGAAGTAATACAGGCTTTTGGTTGGTCTCACGAAGAAGTGCATGCAGACTCGTTGAAGGAAAAGACACTGAATTCCGAATCATTAACCACTACCTACTGTACACCCTATGTACTTCTTGGGAAAACATTCTAGAAGCGAATCTAGGAGCGTATAATTCTGACACTTTTGACATGCTGTGTGAGCTTGTAGATTGGCTATTTTTGCCCACAGAGAGGTACAATATTAATGTGTGCTTAGTAGAGTAATATTCCCTTAGAAAAAGTAATAAAATTACATGATAATATACATAATAATATATTACATATTACATTGTTTCTTTATCAAGTCCCCCACTCCTACTCATAAAGGAATAGGGATGTACAACACAATCAACAGTGACACCATTCGACAACTGCAATAACTTGTAGTGTATGTCATGTGTGCAGAATGTTGTGGTGGATTCGGATTTACAAACTGCAGTGCATCTCTGTTGATAGCTTGTAAATCTGTTCTATTTTACATGCAACAACAAGCTCAAACGTAAAAAGCAATGAGGTGTGTTTTGGCAGAGTCTGAAGAGCCGTGAGGCTCGAAACGTCATCTTGCTTATGGTGAAATAAACACCTTTAATTTGGAGCTTCAGTCCAGTGTGCGGACCTTATTTATTTCTTCCTAGTTTGTCTTTCGGCCCAGCACCTGATATTTAGTTCTTTTGGATGTGCGTGCCATTTTGTTTGTTTTAGTGTTTTGGCAGAGTAACCTATTTATTGCACATTTTGGCAGAGTAATATCTTTACAGTAATATGTAATATTTAATTAGTTACTGCCCAACACTGCACATAAGAGTTCATATACACTAGTAAAGGCAGTTTTAGTGTCTAGTATTGCTATTATCTCCTCTGTTCCTCTCTCTTTGCATTGTTACTATACAAATAATTATGTATTATTACTGATAACACAAATCCATCCATCTATGAATGTAGTTGAGTGAATCACTCTTCTCCCAGTGATTTGTAGAGCTGCAAGACAGTCTCAAGCTAGCTGTGGGGACTTGTGTCGTCCTTTTCACTCAGAAAGGCCAACCAGTGCCGCAGGGACGCCATACAGGCCAGGCCTGCCTTCTGGGCATTTTTTACAAATGGCTGAACTTGTGACCATGAAAATAAAGGAGCTGGCCTTCTGCGGAAGAATAACATCGCACTGATGGCCAAGTCCCGTCTGTGAGATGGGCGCCCTGGGGTGCGCCTGCTGGGGATAGTAGTGGAAGTGTCAGCCAACACCACCATTTCCTTCTCAGCCTGACACTCTCTTGTTATCCCCCAGACCTAATGAGATGGGAGGGGACACGCCGTTGTCTCGAAGCATAGATAGTGGGGGGCAGTGTTTATGATTCCACTATGTTAATGTGACCTTTGTATGCGTTCTTGTATACTAGAAAAATAATCATTGCAAAAATACCAGAACGGTGCATTTATTATTGTTTGCATTACCACCTGTGGATAAAGTCTATAGTTTGCCTGCCTTTAAAGGTGATCTTTCATTGGGGCTTTGTCATTAATTTCCTGTTGATGAAGGCAAAGTTTTCATCTGGCAACATAATCCTCCCTAGCATGGAAATTAAGTTATAGCTAAATCCTTGGTTGGCTATACTGCATGATTTTAGAGTAAATCACTATTCACAGCAAAGTATTCTTCAGTACAGAGAGCAACTTTCAGTATGCTAATGATGGCGTTGCACAGCCAAGGGCTGATTACTTTTCAGTATTCCAGTTCTCCTGCTGTTGACAAGGCAAGACAAACTTGCTGTATGAAATTGTCTTGCACTTGCTCATGCAGTTCAGATCTCCGAGCACATAGTTTTATGTCGGAGAGACATAATTATACATGAGAAGATTGGAGAGAATGAAATATAGATCTACATTTGCTCCTAGGAGAACATTATGCCAGTAGCACTGATGACTGTCAAGGACTTTTACTTCTTTTTAAATTAACTTGTTTTTAGAAATGTTTGACAGAGATATCCTAAAATTGAAGACAATGTTTCATCATTCACTGCAGCAGCAGCCTTCTAGTCCAAGGACATTGGCAAGAAAGTATACTTTGCTGCTGACCCCTCGAGGCGATCTTGTCTGTCAACACATCCAAAGACAACTTTTTGATGCCCAAAGCAATATGGCAGTATCATACTTTAATCATTTTAGAATTCAACTTTAATCATATTCATAACGAACCCCTACCTGTACATTACTATGGGTCTTCTGCAATGCACATGTTTTGGCTAGCCACTTGTTTTCACCTGGCAGTGAGAACTTGGAGTTACATTGAGGGGACGCAAATTGTGCGGAAGAACAAAACAAAAGTAAATAGGGTTTAAGATTGTGGAAAATGTATTCCAGGATGCAAAATAATAAAGTCTCCACGTGAATTCAGTGAAGTCTCTCCCTCGCTGTGTTTGTATTTTTCCTGTGATTTTTGGGCAGCTAGATAATTCCATCCCAGAGGTCTGCGTTTGTGTAATAGTTTAATTGGCTGGGCTGGGTACCTGTTTGGTAGCACAGGTGGCCACAGGGCCAAGGTGATTGGGGCCTTACCTCCCCAGCAGTCCCACCCAGGTGTGTGTGGCGCAGAGCCGCACGCATTCCGCCCACAGATGGCAGGCATAGAGTGCTCGCACCCCTGCCTCACTTCAGCACTGTTCCTTCTCAGCTGCTTTTCTTCCTTTTTCACTTCACTGTGGAAAGAAGAGAAAAAAGAGAAGTCCCGGGCCAATTATTAATGCTTGATTCTTTTTCTTTCACCTTGGTGAAGAGACTCGTGAAGTGAGATAGCAACCGTGACACATATAATTGCTGCTTTCTTATTTTATAATTTTGTAAGTGAAAGTCTGAGGTGTCTTATGGCAGCCAATTTTCTGTTTTTGTAGCCCTTTTTTATTTCTGCACTTTGGAAAAGTGACACATTGTCCAGTATCACAATAGAAAAAAATATTACTGTTTTGTATTTGGACCCACCCTATTAGAAAGTCCATTGTCATGTTTCTGTCAGCTTTAGTTGCCTTTGAATTTTATGCCAAGGTACCCCAATTCCCTTTTTTGTTCCTTAATATTGCTTTGAAGTAGAGGGTTTATAAAGCTCAATTTCTCTGATCTACCTGACACTCTACTCCATAACTACCCTTTTATGAATAAGAGAATGCCACAGGTGTGCATTTATTTATTTAACCGTTTTGGGAAGCAGCATACACATTCAGTTCTCCTAAGCCCTCAGTATTACACTACAACTCTGTCAAATCCTGGTAGTGACTGCCATTTTGGTGCTGATTGCTCTCAAACCCCAAAACATTATTTAATCAATTAATCCATAAACCTGAGATATATTTTAGCCACTTTAACTATTATTTATGTTCTGGCTATTCAAAGATGGCAGATATTCAGTTAAGTTAACAGGATATCACTTCTTACCGCACTGTGGGTTTGCATTTTTTTGTTTTAATCTTTGGGCAAATCCTAATGTAATGTATTTTAAAACTTAATTTTCAAATATTGCTAGTGGGGAATAAAATATTTTTGAGCACGACATAGCAACATAAGCATTTGACAAAATTGTCAGGATTTAGAATACATTTTGTAGAATCTGCCTCAGGTCTTAACCCAAAAAAGTGCCACATAACTTTTCCTTCGCTGACGATCACAGGAGTGCCTAAATGTGAACATTTATTGTTTTCTAAAAGCCACACATAACCAAATATTAATAACCCTTTTCAAGGTAACTCAGGAAATATATAATAACACTATTTATTAGAGATTTTCTGCTCGCATTTGGCCTTGCATGCTACCGTACTTGTCTTTGTGACAGGATTCATATCATTCATGTCGCCACAGATTGTATTCTTTGAATACTGCCACTGTCTCTTGTCAGATGATACAAAAAGCCTTTTCTTTGTTTCTTTGCATTGAACAAAAAATATTCAGTGTGTCCACTGTAGGTTGAATACCCTACATACTGACTCAATTGTTCCTCTCACGTGTCCTTTTTGCCATTACTCTGTTCCCGTTCCCGCGCCATTACTCTGTTCCGGGGGGGTCATGTGTGCGTTCTGTGACTGTTGCAAAGTGAGGATGTAGTAGCAACATTTTTTTTGTGTGCTCACAGTTCAATTCAGGAGTCTGGATCAAATGTGGACGCGGGCCGTGTCCGGCCCACAGGCTGTGGTTTGGGGACCACTGATCTACATCAATTATGAGAAAGTGCAATAAAGCAATAGAGCCAGCAATTTCTCCTTTATAGTCCTTTTGATTGATCATGTCATAATGCTTTTTACATTAGCATCGGGTTGCTACTGTAGCTGGTGGTGCCAATAATCATCATAATCATGCCCATAAAGAGACATCTGTTCTATCCGTTTGTTTGGCTGTATGTCGTTTTTCCTTGTCCCAGATGGCATTTTTGGTCAAAACAAGGTTTATTCCAGGGCCTGGGGACCAACGCTGTGTTGGCTTCCATTACACTGTGATGACTGCAGAGTGTAAACAGGAAGTGACCACGCATCATCAACAAACTAATAACATGATGTTATTTCCTGTGTGGAAATTTGGCTGAACAGGGGCAAATGCTGGCATGAATTATATCACAATTTATCAATAAATGCCAGTGGAATAACTGTTAATTAATGGGCTAGCTGACCAGAGTCTCCTAGGGGTCTCTTCCAGACCGCCTCCTCGTCTCCCTTACACCCTAAATCCTGGGCCTTCAAATTTGTATTTTGTGGAGATCATCTTGGCTTGTCTGAATCGCTCCTTGTAGGGGCCATTTTATTTTCCCTTTGCATTGTGGACGAGGCGAACAGGCAGGATTCCGCTTACGCTAGCTTTTCTCTCTGACTGGATAGTGAAGATGTGCGTTTGGTTGTGATGATCTCTGCCACACGTGGCGTTCCCTGCATCTATCGCTTCTCCCCAGCTTTCCTCAGCTGAATGCTTGTAGCTGTGCACTCTGGAGGTAACACAGAGAGCTGGTAATGGGCTTATTATGAGCTTTGAAGTTCCCCATGCCTGGCTAACAGGAGGCTGTTTATCAGACTCTGCCCCAAGTGATTGCACAGAGCAACCACTGAGAAACAATTAACTACCCACCAAGTGATACCGTGATGCTTTCATCTTAAAAAAGTCACAGTCTATTACTTAATGAAAATTTGACTGGGCAATCTGGTATAAGATAACCAAAATAACCCTTATATTGTATATTTTGTCAATGATTTTGTCAACTATAGTGATTCATGGCATCTCTGAGGATGGCAATTTTACCCATCCATAGTTCCATACAATGTGGTCTCCAACCAGGTCTCTCAAATACAACAGGCCACTTGCTCAAATTGTTACCTCAAAATCTAATGGGTGTAATGGGCACTTTTCAAAAAAGCATAGCTCAAAAAGTAGTATCTGTGTTTTCAGGGCAGCACACCCTCTAGGTGTGGCTAGCGGAGTCTGACTGTTCCTCATCCCAGTTTTTTATGTAATTTTGTAGGATGAAAAGGAAGATTTTTAAAATATTTGTTGGCCCAACAAATCAGAAAATTCAACGGGGCTGATTACATTCAAATTTATGCTATAGATTGGTCAGTATTTTGCAGTTTTACATGATCATCATGTAAAAATGCAAAATACTCACCTGGGGTAATCCCTTTTTTTTAGATGCATTTGCCCTGCTATCAAAGGTTGCCGACAGAAATAATATCTGTGACCCACTAGGAACACAACCTATCTGGACCATTCAGTCAACTTGCTCCTGCAAAGCTGCCTCAGTATTGGCCCCTATCAGAAAGTAACTTTTGAAATAATAATGTTTGAACCAGATGGTACAGAAATGTAAACTTGCGGTCTATCTCATAATTCATGGGAATGATAAATGGAATACTCATTGTTTATGATTGGGTGTCATTACTTAAAAAGCAGACTGTCCATGTCCATGTTGGGAATACATGCAAAATTAGGGGTCCAGAATAGACACGCAATCATAAAGATGAGTAGGCCTATTCCATTGACTTTCTCATGCTCTTGAATTATAAAATAAACAGCAAGTTTGCATTTCTATACCATTTGGTTCAAAAGTTCTCAACAACAAAGCTACTTTCTGTTGGGGGCCAATATTGATGCGGTTTTAGACTTCCAGCAGGACTGGTTTGTCCATATAGGTTGTGTTCCTACCGAAGAAGGCAGTCTATCTGTCTGAAATGTTGGTTTCCCTGTGACATCTGTGTCCTCATTAAACTTGCATTGGCAGCTATCTTTTTCATTCAGTATTCACTTTTCTGTTGGCGGGCACCTCATAAGGAACAGTATGCTGTGCATCTCTGCTTCTTATGTTCCTACTGGGTCATGAATATAATTTCTAGTGGCCAACCTTTTTTTAGCAGGGCAAATGCAGACATCTAAAGAAAGAGTTACCCCATCTGGGTATTTAGCATTTTTACATGATATATCATATAAAAATGCAAAATACTGACCAATCCATGCCTCAATGAGCCCTTATCAAATCCCCTACCTTTGGGGTGGGGTTTGTTCACTGACCAATGCCAATCCAAATACTTTAGCAACTGTTGCTATCCAGGTCAAGCTTTCCTGGTCAAGCTTTCCTCAAGGCCGGATTGGGGGGGACTTAGTAAAGGGCTAATTAGAAGGTAATCAGCTCCATTGGATTCCCTGACCCCAATAATGTAGATTTAACCAAGGCAATCTTGATTTTAGGCCATCTTTGAGGCAAGATATTTGCATCAGACAGTTTTTGATGCGTTAGACTCCCAAAATATATATAGTTTTAATAGTCTTTATCCTCATCCTACAAAATCATATGGCAGAACATAGCACGCTGGACTTTCCTTCGTCTCCCCTCAGCCTTTAGTGTCTCATGCTAGCACAAAGCAGCACATCCATCAGTCCTTTCAGCTTGTTCACTGTTTGGATTGCCAGGAAAAAAAAAGAAAATCATTCTGAGCACCTGACTGTAATTCACAATGAATGATGATTTAGACCTGGCATCTTGCCTGGCACTGGTGCAAAAGTATGTACAGGGTTGGGCAAGAGATGCAACGGCCAGTGCTGAGAGGCTCAGACTGTTCTAATGTAATGACTAGACAACACTGCACTGATGAATCTCACCAAGCGGGATTTTTAGGTACAGCGAGGTGCCAACTCTGTCTGCCACACGGATACTTTATTGCACTGAGAAACTGTTTCAACTCTGTCTTGTCTGATATGGAAATGGCTGCCTATCTCAGTGAATCATCCATAATTGATCATCTGTATTCATGCTGTGATTCAGCGTGGTGCTTTGCGCTGCTAAATCAGACTTGATGATGTGAAAAATGACATTGTAAAACCTGGTGTCTCTTAGTGGAGTCCCGTATCACTTCATCAGTGCTTCATATGACCTCAAACAACCTCATGGTATTCAATTGAGCACCATATTTTAGGTCAATATGAAAGTGACTGGCATGTGACAATATAACAAGAAACAATGGAGCAATCAGTAGCCTGTATTAGGGCTGTCACAATTACAGTATTATGCCGATTTGTTGTCACAGTAGGTAATTGCAATTAATGATTTAAATGTGTTGGAATTGGAACAAATAATAACAATACATTTTGTTTGTCTTTTTTCGCATTGAAGTTGTACAGGGCGGATATGAGAAACAACTGAATATATAGAATACAAAGAAATTAGCAGTAACAGTATATGAAACTAGCAACAATATACAATCTACTGCACTTGGCTTACTTATTTGGCTTACTTGGTTTACTTATATAATATATTATTATTCATAAATATATTATTAGCATGATGAACATGAGCTTTGATTGATAGAATAGTTCATTGAACATAAAGGTAAAAACAGCAGCAGAGTATAGTCAAACACAAACAAGGGGTAAGAAGATCATATAAGCAAAACAAACACCAAACAAAAAAAAAAAAAAAAAAAAAAAACACAAAAAACAACAATTATGATGATTATGCGTACATATGTAATGGAAGATCTAGCCTGTATGAGCATGGCTCTTGCAGTTGATTGCAGTCAAGTAATAACCCTGTAGAGGCTCTCAACTCATAGTGGGTCAAGCTGCCTCTTTCCATCCCTTCTGAGTGGTAATGGAAAAGTAGCTGTTTGATTTCCAGCCCTGACTTCCTCCAGGAGGGTTGGAGAAGGAAGCATGAGAGAGAGAGAGAGAGAGAGGGAGAGAAAGAGAGAGAGCGAGGATATCAAAAAACTTCACCTGTCGGGGCCTTGAAATAAATTGTCGCTGTTGCCACAGCGACAGAACTGAAGCAGGGTTTGAAGCTCCCCACCAGAGTAATTTTTCCCCCTTCTTTGTGCTGTGCTGTGGGACTCAACTCTCTAGACTCCCAGTGTTATTACAAACCACCCTCAACCACCCTCTGGGCGTCAGAAGAATAACTCTCTTTGCTGTGTCACTTGTCAAGGAGAAATAAGACACAGGAAGTTTGGCAAAATTATAAAATAGTCTGTCCAGTGGTATGGGTGTAGTCTCAAACACGTCCAGGATTTGTTTTCTTTTCTTATTTTCGTCATTCTTACTAGAATGGTGTTCAATCTGAAAGGGCTTTGTCTAATTTCAAGCTAACATTTGTCAACATTTTTGCAATTATTAATTTCAAAGCAGTATACCTCAGCATATCTTCAGTTGCTTTTGAAAACTACGTTTTAGCTGTTAAACATGTAACACACTCACTGGTTTGATCTGCAATGCATGTTTGATCCACTCTTGACAGTCATTCTTCAGTACTACATACAGTAGGTGTACTAAGATACAAGGCCAATTAACCCATTTCCAATCCACATGTGACTGACTTCAGTGCTGCTGGTCTCGCTACGATCCTCAGAGGCAGCCAAAGGTTTTGGAGACAAAGTATTCTCAGTGGCTGGGTGTATTTTAATTTTATTACACCATCTGTTAACCGTCAAAGCTAGCCATATCTGTGGTCCTGGAGCGAGGCATACATAATTCAAAAACATCTGATTTGAGTTCCACATTGATTGAGATGAAAGTGCACATACAGTTATCAGAGAAAAATGCCGCTTTGAACATTGAACTGGTCAATTCATTTCATTTCAAGTTCCCTGGTATCAGTTATTTTGCCTAAGTCAGTAGTGGTTTGGATGAAACCAAACATTGGATCTAGCTTTGGGCAATATTTTGACAGAGTAGTTCATTTGCTACACATACTTATCCTTGTCATACAACATTCCATTAATTCAAATTTATTTGCATATACCATATGGTAAAATGTTATATTATGCCTTGCTCAAAAGTGCATACATAATTTGAACGTGTTTTCCTGGTATGCAAATCTCCCTTCTCAAAGACACATACATCTATTATTAGACCCTACGGTGGCACTGTATCACGCCTGCAAGCGAGGTTGATAACACAGTTTAAATACATGATGCATCCTTAGTATGTATGGATGCAAATTCAGCCCCAAGTTGATATTCAGATTTGTTTTTTATGCAGTCAATGTATTCATAATTTTAACTTTTTTTTTCTTTTTTCCAATTCTAAAAATGTGTTCACATAATGTATTCTAATAATGTTTTCATGACAAGGACGACCGAAATTGTATGCACCATGTGTGAAAATGCTTGTCCAACGATCCTTGGGTCAGTGGTTCAAATCCCTCCTTATGTCTATTATGTCAAATTGTCCTTGGGCAAGACACTGAACCTCAAATCGGTGTATGAATGTGTGTGTGAATGGGTGAATGTAATTCACTGTGTAAAGCACCTTAAGGCGCTACTGGAACACACACACACACACACACACACACACACACACACACACACACACACACACACACACACACACACATAGGCATGAACGCTGCCTGGTTTGCTGAAACGTTGCTAGCAGCACAGGCGAAGCTGTTCCGTATTGTTATTGCAGAGCAAAGGCATTTGGTACCAGGGTATAACTTGGTAGTTTGACCTGGGATGTGAGCTGTGGATAGCAGTGATTTAATATTTATTGACTGTGTGGATTGTATTCAATGTTGTGAGACTATAGATATTCCTTCATTCATATGTTATGACTAATGCTGCATTCATGGGCACAGGCAAACAGCAGAGAGCAAATGGCACTCATTTTGGTGAATGGGAGCCGGACCGTAAACAGAACAGGACGGCATAGCAACCCGGCAGCCAGATCCGGCGACGGCATCATTGAAATATTTCAGCGTTTTACCGATCCATGTGTTCATCACGCTTTCCTAGTTGCCATCTAGTGTTTGCCTGATTCCATATAATAATAATATTATTATTATTAATAATAATAATAATAATATATAATATTGATTGATTGAGGAGTTTATTGGCAGGAAAGTAATTGGTACAGAATGAATACTCTATTGGCCATGGGGCGGATTACAATAGCATGTTTCCAGGGTGTTAGACTTCATTAATTCAGCCTTTTGTTATCAAAATGGCTCAAAACCGGTTTAAGTTAAGTTTACACTGTAAACTGCGGCTCATAGTCACAATTAATTATGAGTTATGCAAGTCAAGTCCTTGTCTTTGGACTTGGAACAAGGCCCTGCTAAATATAATGTTAGATTCACAGGGTTATTTGGGAGCTAGCGGGAGAGTCAGTTTGGTATTTTTATTGTTTCATATTTATACTGGAACTAAAAATGAATACTGTATGGTGGAGTTGACAGTGATGGCCGTCTTGTGTATCAGTTGCATCAGCAACGTGGGCATGCATTTTCCACCCAGGGTCATATGAATTCATAACTTTCCTCACTCGGAAAGAGTAGGATACCCAGTGCTATTTCCTTCCACTCCACTCATATGAACAGGTAGTGCCACGGGGGAGGTGTCTCTGTGGATACTGCACATCATACCTGATGAGCCCTCTGCCACAGCGCAGAACAGCTTGATACCCCGCTATTCAATTAATCGGCCGGATCAATCAGGACTCTGCCAGTTCCGCACTGGTTACCCTCTGCCACTCCCCAGCAGTCAGGGATGTTTTGCACAGCCTTTATAGTTGTTCAGCAGATAATTAGAATTTTCAGGACTATTCTATGCCCGGCGGGGGCTCATTTAGATGTGTCTGGGGAAGACAGTGGCGTCAAGACGTCCACTGTCTCCTCTGTCTCCACTTGATTTAATCCTCATGCTGCACTGTGGTTCTCTGTTGCTCTTTCCCCTCCCTGCACAGACACACAAACATACTGCTGACCTCAGCAAATTTACTTTTTTATTAACACCTTGGACACACACACACACACACACACACACACACACACACACACACACACACACACACACACACACACACACACACACACACACACACACACACACACACACACACACACCAAACAAACACATGTACACACACAGCTCAGCTCAGCAACCTTTAGTTCCACCTGAGGAAAAGTGGAGCATTCATCTATGTAGCAGGCCTGGTGTGCAGTCTTTGTTAGGGCCAACTTCTGGCATCCTGCTGAGACTCAAATACCATTAGAGGTGCCAGGCGCTGCTTTTGACTGGTGTGCGGCTCTCTTCCCAAATGCTTGGAGCAACACCGGCAATCACATTCACAGGCTGCTGACACCAGGAATATTGTCCTCGGCGCGTGTGTACCAGCTTTAGCCCCTGTTCCGCTCTCTGAAATCCAATATCTGTAGTGCTACTCCTGTTGTTGCTGTGAGCAGGGGAGGCTAATGTGGCTCATTGGTCTGAGGCATTCAGCCCACCACTACCTCTACCAGATGCTGCTATAGTGGATCATATTGATGCCTGCTCCCTGGATCTGCTGGTAAAAAAGGCAATTAACTATTTCTGGCCTTCCAGTTCCCACATCTTTCTTGTTAGGAGTCCACGATGGATATACTGACAAGACTGTGTAAAGTTAGTTGCTCAAGTTGCTTAAACATGCACTTATTGATTTTTTTTGTGAATATGGTGCAATTTTGACATTGCTGTCTCGGTGAGTTGGAGAAGGACAACTTGCTGTAATGGCAGATGACTGTGAGCGACTTGCTTATGATCAGATATGCATTTTGACTTGTTGCTTGATATAAAATATGTTGAATCACTTGCGACTCAATGAGCCGGTATGTACTAGACCGCAAATCATTGATGCAAACAGGCTATTAGGTTAATGGCTGGATCTACAATTATCAGACAGACAGCAGAAAATGGCAAATCATTGCCAACCATTTATGATGGTCAGACTATGCAAAGCCAGTGCTACTCAAAAGTGTTCCATTTGACTTAATTTAAATTCACGCTAATTATACCTTTTGTCATTGTGGTCCTCTTCAGCTTCTTCAGGTTCATGGTTAAACCAGGCACACTGTCTATTGAATTATGGTGAACTTTGCGTTTTGTTAAACCCTTGCTCCTCCTGTATTCTCTAGAAATACTCAAGACTATCTAGACTCATGTTGCTATACCGCAATTAGAGTTCCCCTTGGTTTTCCATTTTGACCTTTTGAATTCTTACTTCATAATATGGTGCAATACACTTTGATGCCTGTGGGCCACTGGCACACACAGGGGGGTCAGAGAATGTGAAAGCAGTCGGCATTATCAACCTTTTAAAGGGAGAAACCAGGCAGTGGTCCTGATATATAAGATAAGCCTTTTCATGAACAATCTTTATAATAAAACAACACACAGTTATGCAGACGTCCATAGCCTGTAACAAACAAAACATAACAAAATGGGGCCTGTATTTATCCTGCTATAATTGAAAATGTATGAGTGTTATAGCTCTTATTCAATCTTGATTGTATTGCTATAATATTGATTGTATTGTATAACAGGGAAATAGTCTCCTGCTAAAACCAACAGTTGACCCTGGGAAGACTCACTGTGTGTCTTGCACTTTATTCTATGTATAGTCACACATTTGTGTGACATTGTGTGCTGAGGTGACCTCTGCTTTGTCTTTTGTGGCTGTAGGGGAAAATGTTGGGAAGGGCATAGCCTTTGCACACTATGTGGGCAAAACGACAAAAGCTATAAAGGACACGCATCAGAATGCTGGAGTTTTTACTTTATTATTTGTACTTCAAGTACAAAATGCACCTTTTATTCCAAAAAGTTCCATGTTCAGTAGGCTGAAGTAACATCTCAAAAAAGGCTTTGGTGCTTGGTTGCAGTTGGACACTATTTCTCTCTGAGCAGCAGGCCACACATGCAATGAAATAGCACTGATTGTGCCAACAGTGGCAGAGAACGACATTCGCTTTGCCTTTAATGTAATATAATATAAACTATACTGCTCTTGCAAAGGAACTTTCGATGATATAGATCTCCACAAGCAGTCACCTAATGGTCTTTGGCTTGATGTCATCGTGCACAAGAGCCAACGCAACACAGCGCCTGTTATATTAGTCAGACAGAACGATTGACGATGTGTCAGCCTCCGTGCTGTGGAGTGGAGTGAGTCAGTTCCTGTAGCCGGCGATGCACAGTCTCTTGTCTTCATGCTGCACTGACAGTTTGTTGCCAAGTGTGTCTGCGGGAATCTGATCAACTCACTGTGCCGTGAACACTTCCTGTTTTCCAAACGCTCCGTGTTCTGCTTCTGTGATGTATAACTGTTTGCACATCTCAGAGCAGTGGTTTCTCAAACTTACTTTTTGCCTTGCAGTTGAGCCCTTTCCATGATTTCTGAAAACAAGTACTACAGCATTTTGCGTAGAAAATTATAAGAGAAAACCATAGCTAACATAATTGTCACTGCCAGGCAGAAACCTCCTATCTCTAAATTCAGCTTTTTTTGTGTTACTACAAGCTGCAAGATCATACAAAGACATCACAACAGTATCACATCCACAAGCTCACGCTGTGGTACCCCCGTGTACCCCTAGGGTACGTGTACCCCATTTAACGATGCGCAAGAACCAAAACCCTCGCCTGCTCCAGGAGCGTGCCTTTGCTCTGTCAGACTTTGGTGAAACACGTACTTAAGGTGTTTGTGTCCCAGAGGAGTATTCAGAAACAGACCAAATGAGAACACAGTGTGTGTCTAATGTGTCGATTGAAGTTCCACACGCTCTGTTTTGTTTAAGCTCTTGTTTAATTACTCTGTAATACCTTGACTTATTACATTGATATTCTGTGTACACTAAGCCTGCGGCAAAGAAGGATGTTTTTAGGTCAACAGAATAAGAGATATTTTGTTAATTCTTCCGTAGCCCATTTGAACTGGTGTCATTTTAGATTTTAACGAGGGATATGGAAAAAGCAGATATCTGCTATTTTTTATTACATTTTTGATGAATATTGAAAGTGAGAGAACTACGGATTTATAAGGCATTTGTAGAATTGGCCTGAGGTCTTAATTAAAGGGTTAATTCCTTGACAGCGTGACGTTCATAAGAATCAGCACATCGTGGCCCGACATGTTCATGACTGAAAACATGCTTGCGGACTAGTCTGTGAAAAAATGGTCCTACATATGTTATGTTTCATAGCACTTAACATAACTGAAACATAATTGCATCAAACCAGAAGAAATAATACACATTAAAAATTGCCTCGCTAAGACAGACCATGAATTTTTCATTTTGCCTGCGGAATATACATGATTGTGGAAAGTAACACAATTTGGTGGCACTTAACTGGGGAATTATAACCATCCATATTACATGAACAAGTTCTCTCACAAGTTAATGAAATCCTTGGATGCATGCCTATGTCTAGCAGAGGAGGTTGATAATGAGAGGCTGATCGTATCTCAAGGGGCTACACTGCTGATGTCTGGTGGGACAAGCACCCTGAGGTCCTTTTTTCAGAACAAGCAGGAAGGGACCATCCGTTTTAGCCACCTCTACGGTGTAAATGTTGCCACTCTCCTTCCAAAAGAGGAAATTGGCAAACATGAGCTTTAGCGCACCTACATATATTCTGGGCATGCCAGCATAATGGGTGAACATTCAGCAAGATACTGTAGAAGAGCCTCCCCCAGCCTCCCGGTGTTTGGGGGGAGGGAAACCACACATCTTTGTCACTGAATTTATACTCGTGGTGACAACTGTTCATAGGGGAATATCGAATGGGATGAATTTGATGCAAGCACTACTTCCTCCTGGAGGTGGCTCCTCATTGTGGCAAGCAGTGGGAGGAATGAGTTGGCAAAACAACTACATTGGGAAGAAAGAAGGGGTGAAAGTTATGGTCACTCTGCTGGTAATTGTTTTTTTGTACAGCACCAGCAAACATTCTTTAAAAATTGCCAATACAAGCGCACAATAGAGATTTGGTGTAAAACGTGAACCTATTCAAAATATAGGGAAAACAAGACAAGGTCACAACGCAGTACCTGCTGATGCTTAGTGAGCTTGTAGATTGGAAATTTCAACTTTTTCAGTGTGTAATGACATGCTTAAAATAGGGACACCAGGAGATACAAATATTTACATATTGTAGTTACTCGTCATATGCAGACGATAGCTCAAGAAAGGCTGTGGACTATGTATAACCTAGCCACAGGTCTGTCGGTCTGTCTGTCTATCAGTGCAACTGCACATCTCATGCGCACACCTTCTTGCACACGCCGTGTGATCCATACAATCTTCTCTGAATCTTATTAGGAACGTGCCGCTGTGTAATTACAGGGGAGCCTCTTGGCAAATATTGGTTCCATTTCCTGCTCTCGCACAACAGGAATGACATTACTGCCATGACTAGGGAGCATGAACAAAGACTGAAACCTGTGTATACCGTGTTCCCTCAACCATATGGCTCTTTGTCTTCCATTCTCTCCCTGTTGTCCCAGTCCCTCATTTGTTGCTTTCAGTCAGTTGTTTGATTGTTTGTATGTTTCTTTAATTTATTAATGTATATCTGGATCTAATCATACTCTGTTCCACTTGAAGGGGATCAATGACACTGTAGAAGCCATACAGCAAACAGACAAATTTGAATGAAATATTATCCTGTGGTGTTGATTAACAAATCCGAACATTATTCTGCTGTACAGTGAATGCTAATAAGTTGCAAATTGGGTCTTCTAATGAATTCTGAATAATGATGACGCTGGCTGGTGTGTATTTGTAACGCTTGCTAATTTGATCACAGATCAGAGAAATACCTCACCTCAACTCCACAGTTGCCTCGGGCTGGTACAGTCCTAATGGAGGGTCTCCTACAACTCACACAGTCAATACAAATGACTTTAATATGCACACCATTATTGTGTCGCATCATTGTCAAAAAGGCGGGATAAATCACTGACTTATGGCCATTTAATGGCGCAAATTGCTCCATGCATTTTGTATTATTGACAGTCGGGCGCCCGAAAACAAGTAATGCTAATGATATAATGTGCCTGTGATCAGGCCGTCCCTCCCACCCGCCTCTCGCCTTCCCCCTCCTCGCAGCACAGACAAACTGGCTCATCTGCACTGGATCATTTGCTGTCTCCAGATGCGATGTGGTTTATAGCCAATTATCTCTCGCAATCCATTATCGATTACAGTGTTATCTTTCTCGCATTGCTTAATCTTTTGGCACAGGAATACAGCAGCTCACTAGGGGGGCACTGGATGCAACTGCAAGGCCACAGGAACACTAAGCTAAGATGGATTGATGTTCAGTTGCCAGTAAACGCATAGTCTTTGAATGTGATTTGAACTGTGGTAGCGTTTAGTTTCCCGGAGCACACCGCTGTATATTTGTGCCCCTCTCAATTAATGGAAATATGCCGTGTGGTTTTGCCCATTATACATATGCGATTGATTTTAGTCTGGGAAGAAACCTGTAACGTTCAGCGTATCGACACACTGGATAATGTGGATATTGACTAATATCATGTCTTGTGTGGATCTCTCCTCTCTAGCTGGGTGAACAACTTTGGCCATGAGGGTCTGGGCCTTCTGCTGGACGCTTTGGAAAAGCTCCTGGAGAAGAAACAGTGAGTGATCTACCTCCCGCCCTCCTTCCCCAATATCTCCTCTACACACACTGGATTATGTTCTGTAATGGCCTTATCTCGACCGCCTGTGTTTTATTGCTCTGCTTTGCAGACAGGAGAGTATTGATAAGAAGAACCAGCACAAATTGATCCAGTGCCTGAAGGCCTTCATGAACAATAAGGTTTGTATGTTAATGGAGTACAAGGCCCGTCCTTGTAGGAATCATTGGAGTGATCAGTAAATAATTCAGGTGGTCAGGTTGTAGAGATTCTTGGTGAGTTCTTGCTTCAAATCACTTTTAAAGATTTTAGAAGTGTAATACGTTTTCCTTCAGCCCCTGAGGGACACCGGTGAATGAATGCGTATATAGGATTTAAGCGGTTAAAAGGTCATCATACAGTAGAAGTGCACAGTCAAGTTTAACACTGAGTAAGAGATGGAGGCATCTGTTTTTACACTCTCTGGATGAAATGAACACTCTGTGTTTAAGCGTGTGCAGGTTTCCACGGAAGGTGCAAGGGCTTTTGACAAGTGTGGTAATGGGACAGTAAAGGGAAGCTAATTTACCATTTTAAGCCCATCGTCTCCTCCCTTTTAATTATTCTTTTTTTGGGAATGGCTGGCTCATTTCTCAAAAGTAGCACATGTTTCCAGGATAGATGAACTATTGATGTTTCTACGCTCTCCACAATCCCCACATGTGGTCATCTCTAGCCAGCGATTGCATTGTGCAGAGATTTAAAGCTAGTGGAGACTATAAGTATTTGTCCCTATAGCCCTGTCCTGAATTGGATTAATTCATCATCGTCTCCCTTCCCATGGCCTCATTGTCCCTCCTTAAAAGAGAATTAGGGCTAACTATAACTTGCATTAGTGTTTTTTTAGTATATTTTTCACTCTTCTTTTTACTTGAAGTAAAAATGTATCCATGAATGCAAATGCTCTCATTAATTCATACCCAATGGAATTGCTTTTGTCTTTTTCCCCCTCTGTCCCATTCCTTGCAGTATGGACTACAAAGGATCCTGGAGAATGAACGCAGTCTGTTGCTCCTGGCACAGGCCATTGACCCCAAACAGGCCAACATGATGACGGAGATTGTCAAAATCCTCTCCGCCGTGTGTATCATAGGGGAGGAGAACATGTGAGTCCAGTATTCAGCAATCCTTGCAATATTCAGGTTATGATTTATAAAAGACACACAGAGGGGCAAGATTGTATTAACCACTTAAGTCCTACAAACTAAGACTACATCATAATTACTTGCGTCAGCAGAGTGATCGGTTTGTGGTCATCGACCATTGGTCGCCCCTCGATGTACTCCTATCGGCCTTGAAGGATTCTAAATGGCTGGTTTAGGTGATGATGTAATGGTGATGAGATCTCCACAAGTATTGTCACCAGTATTCTCTAGGCCATGGCCTACTTGTGCGCAATACGCACTTAAGTTGGCACTCTACTGAGGGCAGATCTATTTCTTCTTTATATGACAAATGGCTCAAATAACCAATCTGCAAGCTCACAATGATTTGCATTGCAGTACGTTGTGAGTTTGTGTATCTGCTATTTTTGTTCTTGAAAATATGCAGTACATCAGGTATAATGGCTTCTCTGTACTCAACACTAACGACTTGCAACAGAGGAAAAAAAATCTGGGCTTATTCAAGAGAGACTACTCAAATAATGTCCACTAGAACAGGGGTAGGCAACCTTTTTGACATGAAGTGCCATGATTTTTTTCCTTGACACTCCGAGTGCCACAGTAAAAAAATGACTATAAATTCCCTTATAGTCAATAAATAGTGCATTTTCACGGTCATCACATATTCAATGGCCATTTACTGCAGTTATGTGATTATTAGGCCTTATTTTATTTCTTATCAGAACAGGCAGACTGGTAGATATTTTTCTATCACAATAGATTGATCAATCAGACTTAAGGTGACCAAAACATCTGAGGGACAGAAGTATTACTTGAGAGGGACATTTAATTGCAGGGTAGCAACACATTATGGTGGGTATTAAAAATGCCTCATGTCAATAGTCTTAAAAGTGCCCAGCCATCATTTTGTTATTTATTCATGTTAGTATGTATTTCTCCTGTTATTTTAACAGGCTTAAAACACATCTAGCATGAAAAGAGACAGTGAGAAAACTTTATAACAGAAAACATGAGGGGGGCAATTGGGACAATTGACCACTGTAGTCTGTCAGTCAAAATGTGGGACAGGGTCTCAATTTGTGGGATTGAAGTCTTTGAAATGAGAGACTGTCCCATGCAAAGAAGGACTTCGGGTCACCCTGTGACTGTCCCACAGAAACGGGGATATCTGGCCACCCTCAAACTACTGTACCCCGCTTCGACACACACACACACACACACACACACACACACGCACGCACGCACGCACGCAGCAGCAGCACACACAAGCTACAAGCTAGCCTCATTGCTAATAATAGGCCTATTCAACAGGCAGGGAGAGGGAGGAGGGAGGCTAAAGTGAAGCCATACACCAGTCGAAACGCAATAATTTCAGCGTGGATGTTGTCTGGTTAGGTTGACATGACGGGGGGTCCGCGGGACAGACGACATGCGCTGGCTAGCAACCAGCCAGCCACCGACGCGACTTTTTACTGTTTGGGAGCAAAACAACTTGCTCCACTGCTCTGCGCACGTGCACAGAGCAGAGGCACTGCAGGCGCACTGAGTGGCTGGGCAGGGCTGCGCGCAGCACAGAAGTGTCAACACTGGATCAGAGTCGCTCCGGATGAATATTGATTAAATTAATGAATAATCGCGGGCGTTGCGATTTGCTAATGACATGGTTTCAAATCGCATTTTCGGTTTGAAGCCTTAGTGCAGATAACTTTATTTTATAACATGCACATTCAAGAGAAATGCACTTATTTTTATTACCAAAAGGGGGGAAAAAACGTCTTCCAGAATCTGGCCGCGTGCCAGCCGATGCCACCCGGCGTGCCAACGTTGGCACGCGTGCCCTAGGTTGCCGACGCCTGCACTAGAACACTGTTTTGCAGGTGTGACCAGTTAAGTGCTCCATTATATTTGTAGTCTTTCCTGAAGTCCAGACACACATCTCTGATTTGATCAAAAACACAAGTAAACATATGCATGCACGCACGTCGCACGCGCATGCAGTACAGACACACAAGTGTCCCAGTACACCATACAAGATGTAGTTGTGTGCTGACAGAGTCCTTAAAATAAAGACCCTGTCAGGGAACATTTACTCTCCCTTGAAATTCAAATCACAGTCTCGCAAGTATGTACAGCAAAACACAGATGACATGGAAGAAAAACACAAACCGACATCAAAGTACAAGCCTTTAAAACAGAAAGAAGCACGGCAGCCCCAGCAGCAAAAGAGAGAATGCACATACATATTTTTAAAGCTTGTGTGGTTATTCGTTAGGGACAAAAACACAATTTGTCAACTTTAATGTGTTCTGCTTAACCTGGAAATGTTCAGATATAATGGCAATAGCCTGTATTCTAGGGCTGTAAAGTTTGATTGTGCTTTTATTTACAGTGTATTTATTTACTCAAACATCGAACTGTACAAGTAGAAAATAGCGTGTATAAAGCTCACAATTTGTATTTTCAAATGCCCTGGTTAAGGATTTGATCATCAGTAATTATTCTCCAATAACATTATAGCCTATGGCACTCAAATGATTGGCTTTGGAACACGACAACATGGGAGTGAATGAATCATCCTCACTAGTCTTAATAGTTTGTGACCTAGACATACAATGTACCGCATTGTCCTGAATATATATAAAGTGACCCTGGTTACAAGACGACCCCCATTTTTAAAGACTCATTTGTGTAAAAAGAACATTGCATGTCAAATAATATAGTCCCCAAATATAAGACGACTCCACTTTTTCTCATATTTCTATTGAAAAAAAAAAAAAAAAAAAAAAAAACACTGTCTTGTATATTCAGGCCAATAGGGTATCTCTACATTGCTGCTTGTACTCCAGTCTTCTTCTGCCACTGCTGTCTTCTGCCCCCACACCAACACTGCAGAACCGCCCAGTATCTACTGAATATAAGCTACACTCATACTGCTTTTGCACTCAACCACGGAGACGCACTGAATTGTGTCGGCTAACGTGTTCATATGATGCAGTTTGGTGTGTATAATGCGTTGAAGTGCTGAGCCTAGTTTGCTATGGACACACAGCCTGGCTGACAGATTATAAATTGAATCCAGGCTTGCGCTTTTCCCTTTTTTATTGTGTCTCCCACAGGGCTGGACTGGAATAACAATGGTACTTCAAAGTTAGTCTGTATGCGCTGGAGAGAAAAAAACATAAACAAACCCACAAATAGCTAGAGAAGCCAAGTTCAGCAGGGTTGTGGTGCTGCAACTATCCATTAGTTTTGAAATTTTAATATGTTTTTTTTTACATATCTATGCAGAGAAGATCAAATTAATTTTTTGACTACATTGATTATCCTGATTAACTACCAAATTAAGACCTGAGGCTGAGACTACCAAGGCTTTCCAATTCAAATGTCTTTTTCGAAAAATGTTCTAAAAAAAAAAGGCAAATGTACTGTACAGTACAGGCTTGCAGCAAAGTTGTCATGCTGTGAGCTTGAATATCTGCTATGTGTGAAACAAATCAATTATAAAAAACAACAAACAAAGCAAAAAATATATACTTGGATAAATATGGGCATATCAGTAGTGGTGGGGGTGGTGGTTTGCATGCGCCAAGCTCCCCAGATAGTGGGAGCTACAGTATCAGACAGTATCTAATGAAAAAGTCATAACTTGAATAGCCTTGTAAAGCATGGCATACGAGCAAACACATGCATTTGTATTTTAGGAAGTATCTAATAATTTGTGTATGCACACACATGCAATTGTGCATAATCCGGCTCAAGTACCTCTCATAATAGTACTCCTCCACATGCACCCCCTGCTGTGATCACAGACCGACATTAGAACGCACCAAATTATGAGTGACAGTCCAAAGACCTGATACGTCACTTTCCCCTCTGAAGTAAATGCGTACTGTAAATAAAACCAACGGTGTGATCCAATGTTGTTTCATGGGTTCATAACTTTTTCAACGCCCACTCCTTCCGGTCCGACAAAAAGGGTTAACATGACAAGTTAAGCAGATCTACGCAAGCCCTGTTCTCTTGAAGCGTCGCGTCTGAACTCCACTGAACTGAACTGGCTTTAAGCTGCTCAGTATGCCTCTGTGCTCCTCCACTCTGCCTGTGACTCCCTAACCCCTATCACAGCGCATGGCCGTTTCATTTATCTCTGTGTCAGGCTTACTTCCACACACATGCACCACGCACTGACAGTTGTAGGTCAGACGCATGATCTCCCAGTGATTTCCTTGCTCACTAAAAACGATTACTCGTATTTTATCATCGCCCTGACATTATTATTGCTTTCCCTCCCCACGGTTGACATAAGCTGGTAAACATACTCTTTGTGTGTGTGTGTGTGTGTGTGTGTGTGTGTGTGTGTGTGTGTGTGTGTGTGTGTGTGTGTGTGTGTGTGTGTGTGTGTGTGTGTGTGTGTGTGTGTGTGTGTGTGTGTGTGTGTGTGTGTTGTGGGCTTTCAAAGATATGTTTGATCGGGGTGCAATTGCTTGGAACAAGCTAAAGTCCTTGGAGCTCTGTGGTCTGTCATCATATTCAAATTCAGAAGCATTTGTGTAGGCATACACACTGCAATGAGTAAACAGTAAACACCCCACAATGACATTATTTTATTATTTTTTGCAGTTCGTAGGCATTGGTCGTGATGAGATATATTTTGCTCCAAGTGATATGCTCTTTTGAAAATATAATACTTGTCTCTATGTTGATGCACCCGCAAGCACAGCCAAATGTCTGGGCCTCTGCCTTCCTCATTAGCTACATGGTGAAGGGAAGTGCAATATTTATTCTATCATAGTATAGTATACCTGTAGTATGGTATGGTATGGTATGGTATGGTAATAGCATATTACTGTACAACAGACAGACAGACAGACAGACAGACAGACAGACAGTTATCTGCACTTAATGTTTACCCTTCTGAGAAATTCCCATTAGTTCTCTTTCTTTTGCTATCACTGTGATTGTGTTGTTCATGCACATGCTAATGGCGTGCAACATTATTATTTCTTTGCTTCACGATTTGAAGTCTGAAAAGGCCCAAATCACTATTCATCAGAGGTGCCTTGAGCCCTGGTAATCACCCTAATTTGCTTACCTTCACAATGGGCATTAATTCTGGCAGCCTTCTCATTGAAATAATTTGCACCCTCACTGACCTAGCCAAAAGCATTTCTGTCCCAATTGCTCTGCCAACTGATTGTGTCAGCATGTCAGCACCTTAGCAACGCACAGTAAGGATGCAAAATAGTATGGCAATAATGGACAGGATTAAGAGGAATAGAATTGGCCCGAGTGACCAAAGAGTAAATGCCCACACCAAGGCACTTGGGGAAGATAAGATACATGCCGTTTGAGCTTGAAAATTGTGAGTAAATGTCCTGTCACTGAGGCGATAAAAGTGTTTGTTGACTTTTGTGTTTGCCTGCTCCCTTTTTTCTCTATTCTAGCCTCGATAAGATTCTAGCTGCCATGACAATTGCTGCCGAGAGGAACAACAAAGAGAGATTTGCTCCGATTGTGGAGGGTCTAGAGAACCACGACGCTCAGCAGCTACAGGTTAGCACACACTCACGCTACAATGACAGCATACAACATGACCCATGACCCAACATGGACCAAAAATGTAATTGAACCATTTCAAGTGGTTTAAAATAGATTACAAGTAAAACTTGTGAGGAAGCGAACGCAGTTCGTAAATTGCAATAAACAATGCCCAAATATTGTGTCTCCAGCATGCCCAAATTTGGAATCTGCCAAGTTGTTTTTTATGGGTCAGACATGGCCAAATGTGAAGTGGTGTGACACACACACCCGCGCCCGCACGCACATGCGCGCGTGCGCACACACACACACACACACACACACACACACACACACACACACACACACACACACACACACACACACACACACACACACACACACACACACACAAACACATGCGCCTAAACACACGTTCATGCTTGTCTGTCTGTGCAACAACAGCGACAACACCAAAAAAAAAACCAGTAAAGGTAGGTCTCCATAAAATAGGAAACGCCGCTGTGTGTGTGCAGTGGACAGAAGCAAGTTAGGTGTCACTCACACAAACGGCCTCTCGTCTGGAAGCCCTGTTGTGTGACACGGAGGCCAGATTGAAATTGACAGTCGTGTCACTCCAGGGCCCATTGTATTTTGGCCCCCTGACGCTTTCCAAGACGCACCCCCTCCCCACCTTTCTCTCTTACACACACACACACACACACACACACACACACACACACACACACACACACACACACACACACACACACACACACACACACACACACACACACACACACACACACACACACACACACTCTCTACTTCTCCTTCCTGCCCACTTGTCAACCTTCCAGCACCTTATTGCCGTGCGACGTCAGCCCAGTGGCAGGGCCATTGAAATGCACCGAGAGCTCTCTCACCCCTGCCTTAATCAACAGCACCTGCTTCACTGAGCAATGGCATAGCCTCGGCCTGCTACGGTTCTCTGTGTGCAGGCCGAGGCTCTCTCTTTTTCTCACTCTCCCTCTGTATCTCTGTATCACTTTCAGTGTTGCCAACTTGGCACATTTGTCGCTATATTTAGCGTTTTCCAGATCCCCCTAGCTACAAAATTAGTGAAGAACTCCTGGCGGAAAATCTAGTGCTTTTCTGATGGTGAGTTGGGGCTAGATTGTTTGGCAGGCGCCAGAGATGAAACCCTTGTTTTTCATCATTTTTCCTCCGGTTATAGAGTCCCCCTTCCTTCTTAGAAAGGACCATTGGTAACCAAATGGACCCTTATAGATCTGTAACTCTTGGGATCGTAAAATGAAACCAAATGGACCCTTATGGGTCTATGTGGCTAAAATGCAGAATAAATAGTGGGCCCTCATATGAAAATGGTTGAAAACCACTGCTCTAGTGCATTCTAGTGCATTTTGGAAGTGCCACTAGTGCGTTTTGGATTTGGGCAGTTGGCAACACTGATCACTAGTGGACTATGGACAATTGTGTCCATAGCCCCCCATGGACAGAATTGGTTAATAATAATAATATTAATACAAAACTCTTTATATAATTTTATTTTATTGGTGGCCCAGTCGGTAGTGTGTAATGTTCAAGGAAAGGGGGTATGCGTACCACCATAAACGTTAAGCACCTCCTACTATAAATATCTTCCCGCGGCCCTGGCCCCATCCCAACCCCCACCCCCTCCTATTTATTATTTTTACATTTTTGTCTCTACTCAACCTGCTCTAGTCTCAAAGGACCGTGTGGGGAAAGGGCAGCAGTGAAGCAACACGGCTGTCTTTATTTTTGCCAGTATCCATCACCAGGAGACCACGAACAGAAAACAACTTGAACCATGTTTTTCTTCGGTGAAAACACAACACTGTGGGATAATCATTTCCTCCGATTTAACGTTTGCACCAAATCAAGTCCCAGGGACTTGATTTGCTGCTGTTTTCTTCCTTTTTGTAAAATCCCGCTAATGAAATGGAGCTCTGCTAATTGTGAAGTAAATTAAAATACTTTGCTGATGCTGAGGATTCAAAGAAATTTAATAGGCTTGTTTTGTTTATTTATTTATTTATATATATATATATATTTTTTTTTTTGGGGGGGGGGGGCACTTGGCACTTTTAATTTACTGTTGGTAGATGCCCTATGCTTGCATTCCAGATTTTTATATACCTATCATCACAACATAACACACACATATATTTGTATTTCTTTACTTGAGGATATCAACGTTTTTGGCTGTCAAGAAAAATAGCTGGGACAAAAATGACAGCTCTACAAGCTCACATCATAAACGTCATGCTGGCTGCAATACATTATCACATTATAGACTCACTTTTTTACACTTGCACAGGAAATGAGTATAAATCATCATAGCTCCACCCCAAAATTGAAACTCTAAATCACTTAATCCTAACACCTGTCTGAATCTTTTTTTTTATTCTGTGTCCCACTCCTAATAAAAATCCTCATCCTCACTATTTCTCCAATTGTAGTATATTTGTGAGAACACTTGGCCCTCGCAAGTATAGTAATGCACACACGCATGCATACACGCACAAAGTCATTGTCAAAACATGCACATCTTTAGCCTGTGACGTCTGTCAGAGGTGTGTCTTGGGTGTTTGATGTGCATGTCAATCTGCATGCACAGAGAACAGAGAGAATCTTTGAACAGCTGTATGGCACTCGCTCACCGCTCAGGTGAAGTCCTGTGAAGCTTTTTTTCCCCGTTTCTCAGACCTCTGGTGGGTAAAAATGTCAGGCTCCAGTGCGCAGATCCTACTTGAAGGCCTCCGTGCCTTGCTGTAACGTGAAGTTTGCCGTGTTTCTGGAGGTGCCTGCCTGCCTGTCTGCCACCACTGGCATACTGTATACACTCAACACCAGTACATACTTGACTGACGCAGAGGAAACATATGTTGTTTACAGTTGATGCTGTTAATAGTGACGAACATCGGAAGCTGCTGTCAAGCTGCGAGGTGGCTGCTGGTGCACCTCTTTTGTTTTTGTGTTTGTCAATTTGCATATTGTATTTTTCAGTGCTGTGAAATACCTTCAACTAGACTGTATTAAAGTGATTCACAAACGAAACACAAATAAAGTAATATTGGTGTTATGAATTGCCTGCATGTACTGTATATGCAAAACTCAAGTTAATGTTATATGTTTTGCATAACGATCGTATAGGCATTGAACATATACATACAAAGTACAAGTGTGTGTGTGTGTGTGTGTGTGTGTGTGTGTGTGTGTGCACGTGCGTGTGCGTGTGCGCGTGCGTGCGTGCGTGTGTGTTTTATTAAAACAACGGTGGAAAATAGCGATAGCACAGAGTGGGAAAAATGTTGCATGCCAGCAATGCTGTGGCCTTTCAATAAAACATTCAGATCTGCCGGAGATGCAACGGGTCAACGTTTCAAAGACAACATTTCAAATGCCGATCATGAGAATCCTTCAGCTTGTTATCGATTGTCTGTCTGAGGAACACTCCATCTCACCTCGGCTCCCCACTTCCCCTGAGCCGCCTTACAGGCTGTTAAAACCCATCAGCGATCCCCCTGCCCTGCCCTTATCCTCTGCCCCACTGCACCTCTCCCCTTCCCCAATAAATCAATTAATGATGCACATCTGGTCAATAGGCTCACCCCACCTCCAATCTCTAGCTCACCTTCTATACTTCTATGATAAGGGCAGCAAATGCTCTCTCTGTGCTAGCCGATAGCCAAGTAGTTAGGGTGATTACCACATGGATGCAAAATGACATGATCAGGCCATGAGAAATAAAAAAACAGTCCTGTACAGTAATAATATTGACCACTAACATTATGATCTGAAAAGTTTGATGACCTATTTTCACAGAGGAAAAATAAATACATTGACAATTTTGTCAACAAATAAACTAAGACTAAATATTAGGGAATACACTAGCACATGTCTAAAGCTAAGATATTTCAGATGCGACCAAATCTAAGTTCAATTTCCAATCCTGGTGACAGACACATAATACAACACAAATACAACGTGACTTGGAACAAAATTCAATGATGATCTGACACCCAATGATGATCCCTCTGAAAAAGTAACATGAAATCGGTGTGCGTGTCTGTCTGTGTGTCTACCTGTTTATCTGTCCCACAGGCAGCTTGCATGCAGCTGATTAATGCCCTGGTTACCTCCCCTGATGACCTGGACTTCAGAATACATCTGCGCAATGAGTTCCTGAGATGTGGTCTCAAGAAGATCCTACCTGTGAGTAACCCCAGTGATTATGTTTGTATGCTCTACACTGTTCTAAACCCATGCTTCTCCACCCTTTCAGACTGTGACCCACTAGAATAATAATAATATTTGACCTGGGGACACCTGCTCTGTGATAATAACAAATGAAGAGTTGAGGCATGGCATTTTGTTTGATCTGACAACACAGATAAATAAATAGTAAATACTGTGAACATAGGAGGTCAGTCTTTGTAAGGGCATTGTTACGAAAGTGACATTCTCACAGTCAAATTAATGAGAAACAAAAAAGAAAACATGGATGATTATTCCGAGCTCAGGCATTGACTACGTGAGGTCTGGATATGTGAGATCCATGGGTATGCTGGTATACCGGTAATCACTCAAAACAACATGCAAATTCTTGGGTTGACATCTCCTTTCCACTACCCATATTTAAAATTGAATATAAATGTCATATATGTGAACTCTTGAAAGTGGCAACTTTCATACTGTGGATCTTACATCTGTTTTGAATGTCATACTTTATATAGTTCTTATAAATTAAATAAAGGTGCCACTTTCATGAGTTTGCATATAAAATTTTCCATATGGGCAGGACCATGCACTCTTAATCTCAGAGAGTGATCTCCTATAGTGTAACATATCATGACGTATTGCTCTGTTGGCTGTCTACTATTGAACATTATACAGTATATATGATTTCATTTGAAAGAGTGAGCTATTAGGCTAATCTGTCCGTCCCATGTCCGCATGTCACCTACATTATCCTAGCTGTGTTCTAGTTGGCATCAACGCCAGGCGTCACATCACTGAACACAGCTCAGCCTGGCATCATTATCAATCAGCCCAGACCGCTTCACACGAGGCGATGGCAAACAAGCACCCACTCATCATTCAAGACCTCATTTGCAGCGTGGAGGGTGAACGTGTCACGGTGCCAGTTGTTAATAAGTCATCCCGGCTGCTCCCATTGATTATTACTTTCATTACTTTAATTATCTCCATTTCTGCCCCCCGATATGAAAGAGTCCCGTTGTACCGTCATTTATAACTGTCACGTTCCAGGATTTTTAATGCAGGCATTTAAGCCGACGGCCGCGTCATCTAATTATGAATTATACTCGGGAGACTGTGGAGCTGATCGGCGATGATGGAGAAAAGTGAACTCCAAAAGTGAAAGACAAAAAGAAATGTGTGTTTGTTCCTGTAGTCCTTGACAGAGTCTTCTTGGACCTTCATCGTCTACCTTGCCAGCCCGCCCCTCGTTCTTTGTGGCATTGTGTGCCATTTCCCTTTCAGAAACCGGCATTGCTTAAGACAGATGGCGGGCCCAAAGAACACTGTGTGGTGTGATTGATAGCTGCAGAAATTGGGTTACATTTGGCCCTGCCTCCGTCTGTAAACTCCACCGGCGGTGATTCATAGAGAAGTGGTAAAGAGCACCCCCCATCCTCCCAACACCCCCCACAGCCCCCTGTGGCAAGAACAGGTGTGCAGCAACTGGTACATTCAGGGATACCTAGTTAAGAGAGTTCAGGGCATCTTGGTTTTTCCCAGTTCCCCCCTCTACAGCTGTGATAGAGAAACCAATATCCTGGTATTCTACTTGTGCTAGAATCTAACTAGTTCACTGCAATGTACAGAAAGCCATCTGTGTTCAAACACTTCAGAAGTCTACTTCAGACTTTCAGCAAATGGCAGAGTACTCCTCTGTGTACTTAAGAGTATCAGTGTGCAATTTAGCAAATCTCAGTGTACATATTAAAATGTTGAACTCTTTGCGCACTGCCAGTATTATTGAAATGGTGTGGAGAAAAATACTGTTATACTTTAAAGTGTCTGGGTATTGGTAATTCACTTCAAGTCACTATGTGCCATTTCTGTTCAAAGTGCAGCATTCCAAACAGAAACAACATTGGCAGTGGGGGTCAGATCAATGTATGGAATGAATTCTGCACTGGCCATTTAGAGTATGGAGCATATCTTGAGTAGACAGGGTTTGATGATCCATATGGTCTGGAATTGACCCATGTCTAAGCAGCCCGTATGGAAAAAAATAATTTTAATATGCAAACTCTTGAAAGTGGCACATTTTATACATCCTCACATAAGAGAATAAATTTAATATAAGATCCATAGTATTTTTTTTTGTAAAGTGAATAGTAATTCATTTTTCTTGTAATTTATAAGAATTATGACATACAAAACAGATATGAGATCTATAGTATTTTTTGTGAGGTGGCTTGTATGAAAGGTGCCACTTTCAAGTGTTTGCATATAACGTTTTTTTTTTCCATATGGGAGCTCCCAGCAGGATCTGCTGCAGGACGTACAAAACTAATTAAGAGAGGTGTGTGCATGCATGCGCATCAATTTTACAAAGGTACAGACAATCTGAAATCAGCAGAGATCGATGTTTGTGCTATTGTATGCCGAATTGAAGTGGACTCAGACCCATACCTTTTTTTTTCTCCATAGGAATAAAACATCTGGGTTTCTCACTCCAAGGCTATTGGAATATGTATGTTTTTATAGTAAATACATAACAATGACGTACAGTAACAGTAGTGTGGTATATTAATCCACAATCTACTATACTTAAATATTTTGTGACGTTAATTTTCTTTTTTTTAATTTTCTTTTTTCTAGGTTTAGGTTTTATGATCTCGATTTACCACCAGAAAATCTGAACTGCGAACATTCACTGGATTTTCTGTGGGGTTTTGAAGGCTTTTGAGCTGCAATGAAAACGGGCAAAAAAGTGGACACAGTGGCACTTGCTGGGAAATGTCATTGACATATTTGGAATATATAGGAAAATCAGAGCATTTGAGACAGCAAAACCCAGACTAGAGCATCTACTGAATGTGAAAAGTTCATTTGTGTAATTGATTTCAGAAAATCTAAAAAAAGAAAGAAAAGTCACAAAAACAGATCACAATCCCTCTATAATTTGGCCTCAAATAGGTGACACTGTAGCCCAGGTTATATTGTACACTACAGTATATTAGCCATGCTAGACATGTCTGTCTGTCCATCCCCCATGTGATTCTAGGAGCTAAAGGAGACAGAGGAGCTGGACATCCAGCTCAAGGTGTTCAACGAGAACAAGGAGGAGGACTCTATTGAACTGTCCCATCGCCTGGATGACATACGCGCTGAAATGGAATATCCTTTTGTTTGGCCCAATGTACTGTAGCAGTGGTTCCCAAACGTTTTAGCTCAAGACCCAAAACATAAATTCGACATCTGCCAGGAACACATGCTAGTGAAATGAGCTGTTTTGTTTTATTTAGGAATTATTTTCGAAAAAAGGTAGGGATGGTTTTTAATGAGAGGTTTTCAGTTTACAATCACACATTTGTTTGTTTATTTATTTGTTTCATGTATAAAACCGAATAATTTAGAATTTAATATTTAATTGCGACCCATACAAATGGTTTTCGCAGCCCAAATATTGCTGTTCCTGATGGACTGGACTGGAATCCCTCTAGACCGATTCGCTACAATCCGCAATTTTTTTTTACTCACTTGAAAAGTGAAACCCTGAACACAGCAATCGTCTGGATACCAGGCCAGCATCCCAACTCAGTGTTTGGGAAACGGGCCTCTGTAACAATATACAGATGAACAGGCCAGGAGCCTGCAGAGCGTGCAGTTACCATTGGGAGATGAGAGTGTGTTTTGTGGGCCTGACCAAGCTTTGCAGGATCAAGCCCTTCGGCAGGGTTCATTAGAGGAGGATTTGACGATCGAAGGCGCAATCTCATCTCTCTCGCTTTCTCTCTCTCTCTGTCTCTCTCTGGCCAGGTAAAACTGGGCAAACATCAATGCTTGGTTCTGAAGGCTTGCTACCTACCACACTTTTCTTCCAACACTGTCTTATTTCACTGCCGTAGGGTCATGCTGCTCGTTGTTGTGTGTAATGTACACCAGGCAGACTGAGAAACAAAGAGGTCAAGGAATGACTTCTAAGGAACATGTACTGTACTTCGGTATGGATGTCCCGATACTGTATTGTATCGGGGGGGTGGGCAAATACGCCAGAGTGACCACAGATCCGACACACTGGTACGGTGTTGACACTATGACAGTTAAATGAAATGTTGGAGCATGTGGAAGTTGTTTTGGAGTTGCCTAAGTGCACATTTGAGTGAGGAGTCTGCCGGTTGGTGGACTTCATATGAGATCATTTTTCTTGTATGTATTATTATATATATTATTCTCTAGCAATTTGTATTTGGTACTGTTATCGGCTAACACAGAAATTGTGGTATCGGAAATGGACAAAGCGTATTGGGAAATCCCGACTTCAAAGTAACTACGTACCCAGAAGCTGTCTATTATAAATAGCACTTTAGCAGGAGTCACATACACAGATCTAGAAATTTAAAGGTAGGGGAAGTGATTTCACTTTTGTCAGATATCACCCCAAAAAAAAATCTGTTAAAATGCTCTATCATAAGGTGTGCAGACCATATATGGAGTTTCCTCCTCCCCCACGTTAGCATAGGAGCTAATAAAAGTTCCCCAGGTGGAGGGTGAATTCTCCTCCAATCAGGATCGAGCAGCAGGTTCACATAGTGTAGCTACTCTTGTGCGCCCCTAGTGCACCAGGCTGGTACTACACCATGAATTTCAAATCACTTCCCTTAGCTTTAAGTGCCAGACAGGTAGAAGGAAAGTAAAGCAATTATTTGCATTCTAGCTATGATGGCAGGGAGTAACTGCTGTCTTGACAGGAGGACAATCAACAGAAGCATATAGAGAGAAGAGTGTATAGGCCACCAGATTGCTATAAGGAGGGGAAGGATAAGCAATATCTTTTGGTCTGACTAGATAATAGCATGCAGGTAGGAGGGTTCCATGCACTAGTGCCTAGCCCACTGGTTCCCAAACATTTTTATCTAAAATTCTTTCCAGGACCCAAACTAGTGAAAATAGCACCACATTTGTTTCCTGATTCATGGATTTTATTATTATTATTATTACCACCCATATTATTACCCTTATTAATTTATTTGTATTACTTTTAATTTGAAAACATAAATTCAGCATTTTTGAAGGCTTTGGAATAAAAGTAATTTAAAAAATTGCACAAAATGTACAAAACACACTGTCTCTGAGCCAGAAGCCATTGAATGGTAGCCTGATATTATCGCAGTAGTGGCATCTACAATATATATTGGCAGAATATTAATATGGCTCTTTTTAGTTTTTTTTTTTTTTTTTTTTTTGACAGCAACAGTAGGGACACTCAGCCTTGAATACTATACACTCAATCAAGTGAACTGCTGGATTTTCCATCATGTTTCATTACATTCCTCCATTTTTTTTTTTACCTTTTTAGTGTGCTTTATCCTTGAATAGTCCACCGAGGTCTGCTTGACTCCAAACTCACAGAGTACTAGTAGTTATTAAAGTGAGAAGTGATTGAGCTCAGAGTTGGAGACTTGTTGAAGCATCCCATCCAGACAAGAGCCCTTTTAATAATTCACAAATTTTCTCTAAGGGCACGTGTGAAAGGCTGACATTGTGGGCAGACATACTAGACGCCTGACATTGTTATACAGATGTTCATTCCGGCAACCTTTGTCTCCCAAATCCCACCGTACCAGGGAGAAAAAAAAGTCTGACACCGTGTGAGTGACAGTTTCTGTTGACACACGGGAAGGTGAGGAGGGGGCGATGGAGATGGAGAGAGGGGGGAGGGGTGGGGTGCACCTGGATTAATGATGTGCTTGAGCAGGTTCACAAATGAGACGGGCACCAATGTTTGTTTCCAAGGACAATGTGGTATTGATCCGTGAGCTCTGAGCATGAAGTGAATGCCTTAGGTCCCGTCTGCTTGCCTAACACACACACACACACACACACACACACACACACACACACACACACACACACACACACACACACACACACACACACACACACACACACACACACACACACACACACACACACACACACAGTAACACATGTCAGTACTACAGTACTTCCTGCATCGTATAGGACTACGTGTCTTGTTTCCCCTCGGCAACCTCATGAATATTAAAAGCCAAATGAGGCGCGGTGGCGGTGGGTTTCTCCTGTGTGTCCGGCGCGGGTCCGGGTGCGAGGAGGTGACTCCGGGCCACTAATGAATATTAATGGTTTGCGGAACGGGTGATTGATTGACCTCTACCGAACTGAGTGGTCTACATCTCACCTGTCTGCTAGGCTGCCGCTCATGTTAATTCATGAGAAAGAATGTTGAAATAGAAAATAATACCAGACACAAAGATAGATACAGATAGGGGGAAATATTTGAGACGAAGAAAAGTCGGACTGGTATTGTTCTAAGAAGGGTTTCACACTCTGCATGCGTATTAATAAATGGCAGCTTGTTGAATATTTACATGCACTCTCAAATCATCACTGTTGGGCACAAATATTGCTTCTCCATATTTCTCAGTTATGGCTAATTCATAAATAGGTGCAGTATGTCACAAAAGTAAGTACACCCCTTGCATTTTTTCAAATATTTATTGATATATTTCCCTGGGAAAACTTTGACGAAATGACACTTCAGTACAATATAAAGTAGCCACTGTACAGCTTGGAAAATGCTGTAAATTTCATTTTTTCATTAAAATAACTGAAACACAGCCATTATTGTCTAAACTGATGGCAACAAAAGTAAGTACACCCTTCAGTGAAAGTGTCCAAATTGGGCCTAAGTCACCCAAGTAGACATTTTTCCTCCCCAGTTCCATGTGATTTGTTAATGTTAACACAGTCTCAGGTGTGAGAGGTGAGCAGGAGTGTTAAATTCGGTAATATCGCCCCCTACATCTCATAATGGTCACTGGAAGTTCAACATGGCACCTCATGGCAAAAAAATCTCTCTGAGGATCCGAAAAAATGATTGTTGCTCTAGATAACATGGGCATCGGCTATAAGAACATTGCCATCATCCTGAATTTAAGCTGCAGCACCATGGCCAAGGGCATACAGCAGTTTAAGACGACAGGATCCAGTCAGAACAGGCCTCGCCATGGTTGACCAAAGATGTTGAGTGCACATTCTCAGCATCAAATCCACAGAGAGACATCCGGAAATGGTCATAGAAATTCTGTAAGCATTGCTACAGAGGTTGGAAGGGTGGGGGGTCACCTGTCAGTGCTCAGACAATACGCCACATGCTGCATCAACTTGGCCTCAATGTCTGTCATCCCAGAAGAAAGGCTCTACTCATAATGATGCACAAGAAAGCCCCCAAACAGTTTGCTGAGGACAAGACTAAGCAAATGGATTACTGGAACCAAGTCCTGTGGTCTGATGAGGCTAACAAACATTTTGAGGGCTTTCTTGTGCATCATCATGAGAAGAGCCTTTCTTCTGGGATGACAGCCATAGAGGCCAAGTTGATGCAGCATGTGGCGTATTGTCTGAGCACTGACAGGGTGACCCCCCACCCTTCCAACCTCTGTAGCAATGCTGACAGAACTTTGAGGACTATTTCCCTACGTCTCCCTGTGGATTTGATGCTGAGAATGTGCACTCAACTTCTTTGGTCAACCATCTTGAAGCCTGTTCTGAGTGGACCCTGTCGTCTTAAACTGCTGTATGCCCTTGGCCATGGTGCTGCAGCTTAAATTCAGGATGATGGCAATGTTCTTATAGCCGAGGCCCACGTTATCTAGAGCAACAATCATTTTTTTCGGATCCTCAGAGAGCTTTTTTGCCATGAGGTGCCATGTTGAACTTCCAGTGACCATTATGAGATGTAGGGGGCGATATTACCAAATTTAACACACCTGCTCACCTCTCACACCTGAGACTGTGTTAACATTAACAAGTCACATGGAACTGGGGAGGAAAAATGTCGACTTGGGTGACTTAGGCCCAATTTGGACACTTTCACTGAAGGGTGTACTTACTTTTGTTGCCATCAGTTTAGACATTAATGGCTGTGTTTCAGTTATTTTGATGAAAAAATGAAATTTACAGCATTTTCCCAGCTGTACAGTGGCTACTTTATATTGTACTGAAGTGTCATTTCGTCAAAGTTTTCCCAGGAAGATCTATCAATAAATATTTGAAAAAATGCAAGGGGTGTACTTACTTTTGTGACATACTGTAGGTGCATATGTGGCATATGATGGTGTCGTGCAAGAGTAGCCGATTGACACACTCACAATTCGCCACAAGGCATGATATGATACAGTAAATATTCCCCAAACAAATACCTTTTTTAGTCCATAACCTATAGAGCTGCGCAGTGACGTCACCGCCCCTGTTCCGGAAGTCTTTTCCCAATTCATTTTTCTCATAGACTTTTCGAAAATAATTTATATCAAGACGATTACGCCGCGGACAAAGCCAACTCGAGTCGTGACGAATCATGATGACACACACAAACTTTTGGGACAATAAAATAATTTCTAAGATGAAAAACGAAACAAAAAGTCTTGTATCATGCCGTTTTCTACTTCTTCCCAATTATATATTATATGACGATATTGTGTTTGTTGTCATGATTTGTCACGACCTGAGTTGGCTTTGGCCGCGGCGTGATCGTCTTGATATAAATTATTTTCGAAAAGTCTATGAGAAAAATGAATGGGGAAAAGACTTCCGGAACAGGGGCGGTGACGTCACTGCGCAGCTCTATGAAATCTAGGGCTCCATTTTCGTCACTGCTAAACCCCTTATCCCTTAACTTCTTTGCCTTTTTAAACTATTAAAAAAGAACATTGTTCAATAGTTTAGATGACCAGTCTACAAGCTCACAATGTGTCAATAGATTGGCACGTTGAACTATTCCAAAAGGTTTTTCAAGATGGTTAAAAAATAAGGGGTTTAGCATAAAGGGTTTAGATGGTAACGAAAATGCAGCCCCTACTCTCTTGTCCCCATTCTCTACTACAATTTAACTATTAGTCTCTAACACTGTGCGTTATTTAGTTATGTATTTATTTATTTTATTTTGGTGGCAGCATGTTGGTTTGTGAAACCAGGGTGGGATTTGAGGAGAATGTGGTGAAAATAAAACGATACATTTAAACAAACTATTAATTCATGCTTAAATAGAAGGTCTGTAATGGATGGCAAACATAGCGTTGTTAAAGTGTTAACAATATTAATACTAGTATGCAAGCATGTAGCTAAATAACTCAATTGGTTATGGACATACAAGCTTTTCACCAGACATTGGCAATGCGCTTTGACCATGCTATAATTGCATCTCGTCGGATTGGTTAATTCTCCCAAGACTTCATCCTCACCCGCCCTAATGTAGACTGTAGGAAATGACACATCAGAGGACTGTGTATTCCCATCCCACAGTCTCTAAAATTTGACATGGGATAATAGTTTAATTACAGACAGTTGTTGGAGTTAATAGGAAAGTGTCAAACAGTGTTTAAAAGGATTGATCCGCTCGACTGCTCTCTGTTGTGGATTGTTTTGTGCGTATAGGCTAATGGTATGGATGGCAAGCAGTATGGCATAGTGCTATAAACCCACTCATTGATCTGTTCCACGGAACCCGTCCACCAAGCCTCCTCAGTCCCTACAATTTGGAATGTTTTTATCCATCGATATTATTGAGTAATTTGAAATTAACATGATGGCTCACAAACAGGTGGTACTATATACAAGCAGGACTGGAAAGCACCAATGTTTATTATATTTGACACAAAACTATGTAGGTTTCTAAAAAAATAAAAAGAGGTCAGAAGATCTTTATTTATAGCTCAAACCAGCCACAACCATGAAGGAGCACAGAGCTACTTACTGAAAGTGCACTAGAAAACCAATGTTGCCATGTCACTGCCATGTCTTTCTGTAAAGTCGCTTGTAATTATTGATAGTTGAGTGTTAAACCTTCTCATTTCGAGTACCACCAAATTTGTATGCTGTTGTTAAACATGTGAACTGTGCATGAGCATATGCTGGACAATATATTTGCATAAACATAAATGTATATCTTCGGCAGTCAATGTTTTCACAGCTCTAGATTGTCTCTGATATCATATTTCACATTTTGTTTGCCTTAACGTTGTCCCCTTTACTGACATGGGAGAGGTCTACCATCTCCTGTCCAACATGGTGAGAGATACCGGATCAGAACCCTACTTCCTCTCCATCCTCCAACATCTCTTGCTTATTAGGAACGACTATTACATCAGGTGAGCATCCTCTTTCTTCACACACAATTGGTTTTCTATCAGAGTTTGACTGATCGCTGCTCCTAGGCCATGCCTAAGGATACAAATCCATGGATTAGTTTGACTGAAACGCTGACATTCTGCTCAGCTTAACCTGATTCAAAGACGCAGACTTTTAATGGATTTATTTATTTATTTGCAATGTTGTTATTTTCACCCACATGAAGCAACCACAATGCAATATCTCTCTCTCTCTCTCTCTCTCTCTCTCTCTCTCTCTCTCTCTCTCTCTCTCTCTCTCTCTCTCTCTCTCTCTCTCTCTCGGTACGTCATCCACAAGGATACACTCTCAGTTAAACCACCCTTGAAAGGGCCAGATAACATTGCATGGCATTGACCTTGTGGGTTAGTCACAAGTATTGTATGCAATGCCTTATTTTTCTATCAGCCCTCTCAAAGACTCACAATCCTCCATACATACTGGAACATACTTCCACTGTCGCCTGCATGCTTATCATGTAGCTCTGGAGAGGCCAGAGGGCATGTTATAAGTATTGCAAATTCACATGACCAACCTCTCTGCTGAACACTTTCTGTCTGCAACCTCCAGAAGCAGAGAGAGAGAGAGAGAGAGAGAGAGAGAGAGATGTGAATAAGTACATTGTTCTGCAGTAAGGTACAATTAAATAATTATTAAAGCACTTGCCCCATAGCTTTACCCTGCCTTGGAAGTGTAAATATGTCAATCATTGAGTAGAAGGGCCGCCACACCTCTGAAGGGAATGACAATGATAAATTCACTGCTGTGTCAGAGCTTTTTGCAGAAATAAAATATTTAGGGGGGGGGGGGGAGTGCAAGATGGGGAGGATGTGAGGATAGGAGGAAGATGAATTTACCATAGACAAGTTTCTGCTCCCTCTGAGTTATGAATAATGTATTCCTCATCTAGTCGGAGATTGTGAGAAATAGAATTCACATTAACCAGCTAGTACAGCCAAGTCCACCTCAGCATAACTGTCCCCTACGACCGTTCCACTCCCCACTAGGAGGCTAGCCTTTACAGGGGTTCACTACAAATGCTCATAAAAAATGATGCAAAAAAAAAAAAAAAAAAAAAAAAGATATGCTGTTAAAAATGCACCTCCTCAGCCTCACAAATGCAGGCACTCCGTCCACGCACACCTATACTTGTAACATTTCTGGACATGAGAAATAACTTGACTAACATGGGTTAGATTAAAGAAGGGCCCTTAAAATCAATTTGCACTTTGATGCCTGTGTCCCCAGGCCATCAGAGAGGTGTCATATTACTGGAGTTGCAGCATCACACACTGTCACTACAAATCAGTGAGTGGTGAGAGACTTGTACCCGTACCAAATCAGTGGTTCTCAACCTGTGGGTCTGGACACCCAGGGACGTCCCCACATTTTTGTTTTGTTTGACAGTGAAGTGTCAATTTAAGGTTAATACCTACAAAACAGAATGAAAACGGCAACAAACGTAGGCTAATGAACACACTATTAAAACAACCATCTTTTCTTTGACAGTATTTATCTACGGAAGTCCTAGTTCAAATACGATTATCTTGGTGGGTCATGGCCTGAAACATGAGAACCAGCCATGTACTGTATAGATGTTCACCAAGTAAGATGTGCCTCTGCCAATATCCTCACTATGGATTCGTGAGGATTCAGAGGCACGTGCATTGAAAGATAATCATGCAACTCGCACCTTGGTTCAACTCCTTGAAATTCTGATATGTAGCATGGAATGCAAACTCGGTTTGTGTGATTAAACGTGTCAAAAAACCAATATTAGTTGCCAGCCACGTCTCTCCTCCCTCCGGGGCTTGTTTTATTTTTGATAATTAATCTGTCAGTGCGAGAGCCTGGCGAATGGGAGCACATCAAAAACCCACCCAATAAATATAGAGCAGATCTCCTCTTTTGGAGCGTGGCGGTATGGGATTACACTGGTTATGTGGAGCAGGGCTGGATCAAGTGGCAGGGAGCTGCGGCTGAACCACAAGCCACGCTTGGAAGGAATGGAGGTGCCAAAATGAAAGAGGAGGTGGAGGAGGGAAATGATGCAGGGGGACATATGCTGGCTTCTGGAGCCCAGCCCTGCCCACTGTGGAGGGCTCTGACAGTTCTGGGTCACTCCCTCCTTTCCCTGGTTATCTCTGCGTGGCTCAGATCTGGATGTTGGGGGGGGGGGGGGGGGGGGGCAAGGAAAATAGGACGGCTTATTGAGATAATAACATGGTGTACATTGGTGACAGTTGTAAGCCGAGTGCCACAGTGCTTAAGCCACGCAGGGCAACTCCTGTGATCTTGCCTTTGGTTGTACCAGCCTTCTCTGCAGTGATGACGAGTAGGCGAATCCAGAAGCTAAAAGAAGACGTTTGGCATTTCACGCTTTTCCAAACATCGCACCTCAAGGGTGATTTGTGTTGACTTGCTTTGACTCACGATGTTTTGCGTGTCTGTGCTCTGCCCACCTGTGTACACACAAGGGGGCGTGTGCACGCACACAAACACACAGGCACACACACACACACACACACACACACACACACACACACACACCACACACGTTAGGGCTGTTATTTTACCTCTAAAATCCCATTCGAAAATTCTTTAATATTTATAATAATTGAATGTATTCAATTGTTTTTCATATTTATTTTAGCTCATTATAGCTCATACACAAATTATAGCTAATAACATGTAATGTACTTAATGAGGTCTGAGAACTGAAAGTTGTGCATGACTGGGTAATTTCCAATAGACTTGCCCTGAACATCTCTAAGGCTAAATGTATGATGCTGGGTACAAGGCATAGACTAGCTAGACCAAGGCTTGATTTAGAGTTGTGTAACTTGGCAGTTCAACAAGTTGAATGTACTAAACTCCTTGGAGTGATGATAGACTGTACCCTGTCTTGGTCAAACCATATTAATTATATCGTTTCAAAAATGGGAAGAGCAATTGGTATTTCCAGGAAATGTGGTTCTTGTGTGCCTCGACCCCTTTTATGTCAGATTGTTCAGAGTTTAGTGTTGTGTCATCTTGACTACTGCCCCACTGTGTGGTCATCTGCTGCTAGTGGTGATCTGAGGAAGCTCCAGGTTGTCCAGAATAGAGCAGCACGGTTAGTCCTGGGCTGCTCTGTAAGGTCTAATGTGAGCCACATGCATGCCAGCCTGTCTTGGCTTACAGTAGAGAAGAGGTTGTCTTTTAATACACTTGTATTGTTCAGGTCCGTAATTATCAGTTCAACGCCTGTTTTTATTCATAGACAAATAGTTTGTCACAATTCTGTACATGACCATAACACTAGAGGGTCAAATAATCATGTACTACCTGGCCCCAAAACCAATTCTTTAAAGAAATCGTTTATTTACAGATCATTAACTCTCTGGAATAACCTGCCTCAAAACCTTCGCAATACATGTTTCAGTAAATTAACTTTTAAAAATAAGCTGAAGTTGCATCTCTCACTGTAAATTGTAACTTCTTTCCGTATTTCTTCATCATGCTTTTTAACAACTTCTAATTCTTTTAACATGGTTGTTTTATTCTGTATAGTACTGATTGATTCATGTTGTATTTTGTAATTGTATTTTGTATATCTTTTATGTGGACCCCAGGAAGATTAGCTGGTTGGATCCTTAATAAAAAAAAAAACGCTATAAGAAAGCCTATACTCTCTGTAATTCTATAGTCTTACTTGACTATGCATATTCTGCCCACTAGATGACCCCCAACTAGGGGGCTGGCAGTTGTGAGGGAGGCTACTGTTGTTATGCTAAGTAACTTGTTACTGACTACTCATAGTGTTAGGCAGATTTGTTACATTTAACAGAGGAAATAACATAAAAAATACCCCCCCCCCCCCCCCCCCCCACACACACACACACACACGTATCATCCCTTTCATGTTACAAAGTAGGTCGAACGTCTAGGAATGATAATATCCGCTTCTCTTTTGATGGACATATCACAGCATTCATTTTCACCATTACGTATGTTACAATGAAGTGTATAAAAATATTCCACAGTACCACAATTACCCCATTGTCATACCCCACGTTCACAATGCTGTCTGCTCCAAGCAATTATTCTATTTTAGTTACATCAATTCTCATACTCCCTCTTTCTCCCATCTCGGGCCAATAGAAGAGCAAGCTTTGATTGAGTTATCTTCCACATAGCTGCTCTGCCATGGAATATGAACACATTGAACAGTGTTGCCATGTTTGCTTCTTATAAGTGACTTTGGAGCTTGTTTTCTTGTTATGTGACGTGTGAATGTTAGTATCCTACTGTGTGTGTGTGTGTGTGTGTGTGTGTGTGTGTGTGTGTGTGTGTGTGTGTGTGTGTGTGTGTGTGTGTGTGTGTGTGTGTGTGCCATGAAACATGTGCGCGCGTGCACATGTTTCATGGAACCAGTTGCTTGCTTCTCTGACAAAATCTGGAAACAGTGAATACAATGTGAAATTCCAAGGCCAAAAGGAATTTAGCCCGCAGTAGATTTGCCAATCAAAGATTACCGTACTAGATTCTAATTGTTTAGGTTACCGGTTGTTACCAGTTTGCCCAGCAGTCAGCATTCTGATCTGCAGACTGACATACACTCACATCAGGTGCTGCTACCATCCACAGGGCTGCTAGCATCCCATATTTGGCATTCCACCCTCAATACAGAGCCCAAATGTTTTCTGTCTATACCCTGTCATACAGTATGCATCTACCTGTAGTGTAGAACTAAAAATGCATGAATGCAACTGGGATGTTTTTTTTTCTTATATCCTCAATCGTATTCCACTGTGCAATTGTGCTTTGGTGGGTCAGATCAATATAAGGAATTATCAATTATGTTATCCAGTTCAGCTAGTTCAGCTACATGTGCGAGCTTGAAATTCTGCTATTTGTTTTACATTTTTGTGATGTGCGCGTGCCTAACTGCCTGTGTGTCCTTTTACTTGTCTACAGTAGCTGTGTGTATTTCGAGAACTAAAAATGAGACAAAGGAGAATGTGATTATGAAGACAGAGAAGAAAGCATGCACAGAATGCACTGTATTAGTGAAGTTAGTGAACATGGAAAGCTTTCCCAAAGAATTGATGAATTAACTAAGTATCGTGGACCTTAAATTTTGCTTTTCCCTTGCTGAATACCCTTACTCTTGCTCACAGAAACAGCAACATTTATGGCAGGAAATTGCATATCTGCATTCTCCAGTAGTCAAGGTCAAGCTCAGAGCATAATTATTTGCCACTTTGGAACTCCGCTTAAGTTGACATTGTATTAGCTAAATGTCACATGCAATTAAAGTTGATAATGTAACAGGGAAAAGGTCACATGCCAACCTATGAGGCAGAACAGCAGTCCCAGGTTGATTCAGACACCCTGCACAACAAGACCAAGCTCTCGGTCCCATTCCTAACTGCCCGACATGTTTTTTTTTCCTGGCCATTGTGCTCTCATTTGCGCATGTTACACTAATTAGATTTACATTTCAGTGTTTATAGCACCCTAATTGGCTAAGATGATTGCAAATTAGTGAAGAGGGCAAGCGTAACCTGGGTTCCTGTCCGTCACCTTGAAATGGACAGTCACAGAGACTTAAATTGCATGCACCTGCTAATCTGCCAATTTCATGTTTCTGATAAAGCGAGCCAGTGATAAAATTACGTGATATTTTTGTCATCAACTGCAACCTTTCGGATGTAGCATTTGTTGACTTCAAGGCTGGATAGGAAACTAATTTGTGGTTAATTAGACTGGTAGAGTTTGTATCAGTCGTATCTCAGCATGACATGTTTAATTGTTCTGCATGATGTTTCCTGACCCTCAGGCCTCAGTACTTCAAGGTGCTTGAAGAATGCGTGTCTCAGGTGGTCCTACATCGCAGTGGGATGGATCCCGACTTCGGCTACAGTAAAAGGCTGGATGTGGACTTCACCCACTTGATCGGTACCTTGTGAATTATTCAATCACTTGGAATGACTCAGAGAATGTAAATTGTCTTCGCTCGGTTGACAGTGCAATTAGTTTCTCTATTAGTTTCTCTATTACTAGATTGTTTTGTTTTGCTCTGGTTTTACATGATTGTGAGTGAATGATGTAAAATATTTGTCCGTAATTTACAGTGATTACATAAGATAGATAGCAATTAGTCGTGATTGTAATGGTTATGTAATGGTTCAAAATTCTTCTCCAGACATGCTTCTCCTGTTTAACAACATCGGTGGCAGCAGGAAGCATGTCACTGATGTTGAAGATGTTTTGATATCCTGCAGTCGCTCTCATTATCATCCTATTCTCCCCTGAGTTCGCTCCAACAAACACCTGCAGTGGCTTGACATATATTATAAGATACTGTGGTCTAATTATTCATAAATAATGCATTAGACAAAAAAATAAGCTCTATACTGTAAGTCACTTCATACACAGTGTGAAGTGACTTATTTTATCAGATACTGTACGTATCATCAGACAACATGCTGTATAGCAGTGTTTTTCCAGGAATCACAGAGAAATGTACTTTATTTGCCTCACAGTATTAAATAATGCAGTCTGTCATTGGTTCATTGGAGGAAACTTGGAAATAACACCAAGTTCTCTTCTTCTGTTGTGTGACTTAACAGTTCCTCAACAAGCCAATGCTCATTAAAAGTTTTCAAGTTTTAACCACTGCAGTTTAATGAGTCACACAAACAATTAGAAAAAAAGGGAAAATGAATTTAAAAAGAAAAAAAAAAAAAACATAATTTTGTTCCAACACTAAAGATGATCTGCTTTTTATATACAGTTGACGTCATGGATTGTTTGCGACTCTGTAGGGATGGATATCAACTTGTACTGTATACATTTTAGCAGGCGAGATATAGGCCTATGAGTTGCTGAGTGACTTTACTTGTCTTGTAGATCAGTGTGTGGATAAAGCCAAAGTGGAGGAAAGTGAACAGAAGGCGGCAGATTTCTCCAAAAAGGTGAGACATTAATCAACACCCACACCCCTATCCTTACCCAACCCAGTCCCATCGTTTGGCCAACTCCCATCAGGAAAGTTTTTTTTCCCCTTCTCTAGAGCTTTCAGACAGGCTATTGATTTCTATGCCCTGATCAATAGTTGGCTGTGGCGCTACATGATCCGTATCAGCATTACAAGGATCGATCCCAATGTTCCAATGTATACTTGTTTGCGCACAGTGCCGCTTGAGTTAAGTTATGTGCAGGGACATTAGATCCAAGAACACACAGCCTATACAGTAAGCTTTACTCTTTTTAATTGTGTTTGTTTAAGAGATGTACTTTAGAATTAGGATTAATTGAACCAGGCTAACCCAAATTACAAGTCTGGCTACTGGTTCTCAAACGTTTTACTTGCAATTACCATTTTAATTCTGAGAGTTCCATTTGCCCCCTCAGAGTTTCAGATCTGTTATGGCCATTGAAGGCTAGCTTAATGTGTTTCTGAAATTATTATGCTCAATTCCCTTCGTAATATGTCTGTGGCAAAAAAAATAATTTTGAAAAAAAGGTGATGAGTTTTATTTTGGAAGAATACGTTTTGGTATGATTTTTCATTTTCATTTGCTGGACAAAAGAAAGAAAAAAACATAAATTATCAGCAAATGAGAATACATTAATATAGTACATTGGATACATTGGACAATACATTGGCATAATGCCAGATTTATTCCTCCATTGAATGACTGGAAATAATAATTTTAAGATCTCTGAAGAGCGTGCATATTTTTCCTATACCGGGTGCACAACACTGTTGTGCGACAAAGTATAAGTCAGGCTTAAGTGTTGTGTTGAGCCACCTTGCTGGGCAAGAGAAAACATTATCCTGACACGGCCCGCTTTCCACAAAGGTTAGGCCCGTCAACACGCATAGAAGGCCGGACCTCAAACCTAGACAAAGGACAACATGAAATAAGGCCACTGGGGCTATGAATAGAAATCGGCCAGATAGTGCAAGACGTGAGGGGTGTGTGTGTGTGTGTGTGTGTGTGTGTGTGTGTGTGTGTGTGTGTGTGTGTGTGTGTGTGTGTGTGTGTGTGTGTGTGTGTGTGTGTGTGTGTGCGCGTGTGCGTGTGTGTGCGTGTGTGTGCGCGTGCGTGCGTGCGCGTGCACACAGGAGTGTGTGTGTGTGTGGGGGATTGGCTGTTCTCTAGAGATACCTTGCTGCTCACCAGTGGTGGTGCATGCCTGTGGTGTGTACGTTTTGTGTACATGGACATTCTGGTGTGTCTTGTCTTGCAGTTTGATGAGGAGTTCAGTGCACGGCAGGAGGCCCAGGCTGAATCTCAGAAGAAGGAGGAGAAAATCAAAGAGCTGGAGGTGCAAATCCAAAGCCTGCAGACCCAGGTATAATGACACCATAGTCCACAAATGCACACTGAGCCGTATACAAAACACAACCAAACGCCTCAAAAAAGAAAGGAAAGGCGTCGGGAGGCAATGGAATGTAAGTCTAGCCTTGCATTTTAGTCAGCATTTAGACATCAAATATCGACAGCTTCAGGCAAAATGAAATAAGTTGATCTTAGAACCATAAGTTGAGAGGTGATGTGGGTGCAGTGAAGGCGATCAACTTTGTCAAAATATGATACCTTTGGTCAGCGTGAAATTGCCTGTAAGTGGGTGTTTTCATCCATGCAAGAGCGTTTGATTTAATAATGGGTCAATCTCCTTTTTTTAAGATGTAAGGGTGAATGGCTCCATTGAAGCATTTCCCCTGTAATCCTATCATCATAGAGATGGATGGCATTCCTTTTCTTGGCCCTCATATCACCGTCTCTTCCCAGACAAAACCCTCCATTCTAGGCAAAAAAAAGAACGACTGCTATTTCCCCCTTAACCCAATTTGAAACACTTTAGCGCTGCCGTGGCACAAAAGGGCAGTTTGCTTCGCTGCTTACAGGATTTAATATAAACCACTGTTGAAAGATGGCACCGGCTACCTCTTTACTCGAGATAATTTCTCTCTGTAGACACACCCTTTCTCACTCACCACCTCCCCTACATATTGCATTATTATTCTGGTCTGAACCTCGCTAAAATGTTTCATTTGTACCCATTGTGTGCGCGTCACCACCTTCCACGCAAAGGTTTAGATCTATCAAAACAAAACTGATGCGAGAATGTGTATACTTGTGTGGAAACTCGGTCCCATGTGTGTGAACATTTTGGAGACTATGAGAATCTGCGACGCTAATAGCCGAGTAGTGAAATTGCGTCAAATGTGCTAAATGATCATTCTCACACAATGCTTTTCACTCCATGTCAAATTATGCAGCCTTCTAATGCCTTGTCGTGATGAACTAACGTGCCTGGCGCCTCCCTGCGTTTTTTTTTTTAAACTTGGGGTCAGCACAAGAACATATAATAGAAAAAATGAAGTACAACAACCATATGAAAACTACAGTATAATTAACAGGACTACATACTGACTAACATAAGACATAGGAGAACTACCCAGGCCGCTAACACACACACAATTAATTGACAACTCTTCCAGCGGTAAATCAAATCCGAATTGAACACGCGGCAGCCAGGTCTTACTGTGACCAAAAAGCTTCAACTAAAACCAACTAATAACATTCCAAATTGCAGTTTTAACTCTCTGTCAACCATCACAAAATGATTTGGCATTGAAAGTTACACAGATGATCATTGTTTATTTATCATCATTGTCTTTCATTTTATGATTCAATGGAAAAGCTAACCTACATATGTCACTCACCATATGGTTCAAGGGGAAAACTAACCAATGTCACTAACCCTATGACTTAAGGGAAAAACTAACCTATCTCACTCGGCCTGTGGTTCAAGGGGACAACTAACTGACTGCACTTGCCCTATGGCTCGAGGGAAGAAACTAACATTTGTCTTGCTTTAAGGGAAAAAACTGTTCTGTTCTGCTGTGTTTATACTATTCAAATAGTGCAGCATGTATGTGGCTGACAGTGTGACCAGTGCTCTGCCAGCAGAAACTTGTATTTGCGTAGTGGCAACAATCTGTTTTTTGTCTGTCCCACTGACTCCCACATACTGGACGTTGAAAATCACAAGTCCAAGCTCGGTTCCACGAACTGGGCCTTTTGTCCAACTCTCCATGTTATTGTCTCCATGCCGCTGAAGGCATGGGGAGATATGTTTTGCACTCCATCTGTCCGTCCGATACCAGCTAACCTTTGGCACAGTTAATCCAGCCAATGACATATTTTGTGCACACACTCCTCCAACAATGTACCTCTGAGAATGGCTTGTTACAGAGTGGCTTTTAATATTTTACATACCTGCATCGGTCTGCCTCAAACATTGTATGCATCCTTAGAGCCCAAGGAAAAACATTTGACCATTGCAATTTTCACATTTGCGTTTTAGAGTGCCACTAAGAGGCACATTTTTTTAATTACTCCTTCAGATGCTATCCAAAAATATTGCAAATTGTTACACACTATCTCCCTAGATATGTCCTCAAGACATCTGTCCAATATTTTATATTCCATTCTAATTGCCTAACATTGGCTTTCAAAGTTTTCAGGATTGGGCCGTTTTGAACACAAAGCCTCAAATCATCAACGCAGCGTGTTAATTATGTGAAATATTTCACACACAGAAACTATTTCACACACAAAAATACAGACAAACAAACAAACAAAATAACTTCATGAACTTTTTTCCAAACATCACACACACTCCTAGCTTCCTGTTTGAGACCTATGCCAAGAAGGCCACTTTTTCATGTATTGATCTTATTATCAACACATTAGTTTTCCTTGCGTTGTGGAGGCACAGGCCAGCAATTTTGCTGGCCTGTGGAGGCACAGGCCAGCAAAAGGCCAAAACATAATTTGTAGCAATAGCTGGTTTCCCCAATATAATGTGTGCAATTTCTGCACCTGTATTAAAATAAAGAGACTAACTCAAAATCTATTTCCTGAAGCATTTTCTATAAATTACCAAATACTTTCATGCCACCATCTTAAACCTTGAACGCCACTGGATTTAGCTTTAGAGCATCACCAGACTGCCTAACCATTTCTATTAACCATTTATGGTTAATACTGCGAGTTAACCGCTTGAGATATTGGACTTGTGCTCAATTTAAAGTTGATTCTTATGTATAAAGGGAGAAATGTTCAGGTGCTTGTACGCAGTCTAGTGCACAGTGTTTTTTAAATCAGTTCAGATTTTTATGATCATGCTCATTATTGTGCTTGGGGTGCACATAACCCTTCAGTATGGAATCTATGAACGGTGTTATAAATGCGAGCCCCGGACCTTCCTCAAAGACAAGTTGTTATCACTTGACTCAGCGTCAGCTCCCGTTCCTCAGCCCCGTGCAGAACGTGACGGTGATTTAATGCACGGCACAAGCTTTGGCCCCGTTCCTGCTAAAAGTCACTCTGTGTTTTTCCACTCACAACTACACTTAATTTGTGTTTAGGCCTCAGTCTTCCACTTCATATTGCCTGAGTGCCGTGTCACCACTCGTTACCTGCGTTTGTGGCTAGACTCGTTAATCACTCACTCAGCGTCCAGTGACTGCCTGCCTGCCCGTGAATATTAATGGGACTATGTGGGCGTCTGAGGCATCTCTTCACCACATCCTTCCTCATCAGTCCTTATCATCCCGTCCTCCCGCACTCTCCCTCTGCACTCTCCCTCTATTTCTCTCAACCTCTCTCCCCTTCTCCCTCTTCTTTATTTTCACTCGGAAATGAAGGCACCAGTTTAAATAATGGCCTCTGCGTAACTCCCCCTTCCCCTTGGCGTGGAGCTTTTTTATGTTGGATTTCTAAGTCTTTTCCTCCCACTGCACGCCTTCCACCCCTTTCCCCCCTGGCAGGCTGCTGTCTTTTGATGCCTGGCTGTTTGTGGTGCATTAACAGGTAGCGTATAGCACTGTGAGGCCCCGGAGATTCAAAACCTCTCTTCCTGTATCTCGGAAAGCTCCTTCAAAGGACTGCTGATGCGGGGAGCTTCACATCAACAGGCATTAGCCACAGTAGGCACATGCGCAGTGTGCTCAGTGCAAGCTAGCATATAGCTACAAGTGCATCAGCACATCCCCTGTGCATCTTGCTATATCGCTTAAGAAAATGGAATGAAGTGTAAACATAGTGCTGTATCTGTTAGTGCTTGACTGGGTCTCACTTAGTGGTCAAGTTGTTGCTTTTACTGTAAAGTTGGTTCCCAAAGAGGTTTTCTTGTTGCCTCCAGACTGAGTGAAACTAACCATCTTGTACCTAAGGTGCATGGTGCTTCACAGAGGGAACGGCCTCTTTGAAATCAGACATCTGTCAAACTTTTCATCTCTTACTGCTTAGCAGAGATGTCTCTCATGTTTGGAAATGCAATTTAAATTACTGCATTATACTTTTAGTTTCTAAAAGGAAAATGTATAATGCTTCCAAGTAATCTTGTTTTTTTTTTTTTTTACTTTAGGCAGCAGTTGTTCAGATTGACCCTTAAATGTCTTCCCCTTATATATTGCACTAGGCAAAAGAGAAAAAGCTATATACCATTTGTAATCGTCTTTTGAAGAGTTTTTGCTGCAGTAGGAAGGCAATAATACAGCAATGTGTAGTGAAGCCTAATCCACCTTTGACAGTACAGTAAAAAGCCTTTATCTGGGAGAGTGCAAAACCTTTAAATGCATGTGAAGACACACACTCGGATTGTTCATCAAAGTCGGCACGCTACAACTGCACTTTGGTGAATATGAATGAAATGTTAAGTCTTTTCATTTCATTGGCGGAACTCCTCTCAGATAAAAACACATGCATGTCTGAGCCCCTGCACTGCACCTTCATCTGTGAACCAACCACTTTAATGAGAGCCTTTCCCCGGGAACTTTAGCATTGTAACAAGCAGACTGTTTGATGTGACTGTTTGATTATCCCCCTCCTCCAGCTGAATGGAGGTTCTGCCTGTAAACATCGACAACCCCCCCGCAATGAAATCAGAACAAATGGAAATCTTCCGCTCACGCATAGCCTTTGCTAACCCACCTCTTCAAGGCAAGGAACACAAAAAGAAGGGGAAGCATTCATTGAATTGGTTTTAGGTGTGATGAATAATGCAGTGTTGCAGTGGTACACTTGATGCCATCCCATTAATCGGTTTTAACAACCTGGCGGCCATGTAGCTGACCCGGCTTTGCCCCCACGAGAGCAGTTGGAGGTATAGCAGACTGCCGGATCTTATTTTCTCTCCTTATAGTGCCAGTGCTGCTCCTTCCCCATCGTCATTAACCAGACTGGATTCGGCTCGTAACAACAGAGCAGGACTCACAGTGTGACCAATATCGCCATGTGTTCTCAGCTGTCGGCGTGATAGCTAAGACATTATTTTAGACCAGAGACTCTTAAACCTTTTTAGCTAAAGAGAGAGAGAAATTCTGTGCCTGTGCCAAAACTATACATAATGCACCACCATGTTAAAGCTACTGGTGATGATGATGTTATTTTAGTGTTACTAAAGGTCATTTTCTAGTACATTAATGAACACAATTGCAGCATCACACCACAATGACTAATGACTATTTGGGCTGTTGAAGAACCCCAGTGTGTGCTTAAGCCCTTTACCCTTCTGGTAACTGCACGTCAAAGCATCACTCACGATGGGGACTTTGCTGATCCTACTTGCTTGTTACATAACCTTTGTTTGTAACCCCCTAGTTTTACAGCACAAAAAACACCGTTGTTGTCTCAAGAAAGGCAAAGCTACAGATGGATTCCTTTGGATTCTGATTTTTCCACTCCTAAGGTCAATGGAGAAGGAACATTTTCTCTTTTGCTTAAAGAATGCACTTTAGAGCCACTTTCTAAAACTCTAGCAAAGTGGAAGCTCTTTTTTAAGTCGCCCTGTCATTGAAGTTTCCATCTCCTTTCCCATTACACACGTTAAATATTTAATTCCCCCCAATCCACTGTGAGAGGCATTTGGTAGGGGCGACTGCATAGAAATATTACGTCTCGGCAACTATGGGCTACGTTCCTGTCTCCCCTCTCCATATGGCGAGGTCACCCGGAGGGGGACATCAAAGCAAAACGGGCACATTTCTGAAACAAAGACTGCAGAGCAAAATCAATGCTCGCCGTTACATCTGAGGGTGCTAAGTTGAAATGGGCGGCTATGACATGAAAGGATGCTGGTGAAGGGAAGGGCGCTTTTGATGGTGCGCTGGCTGGCCGGCCGTTGTGCCGCAATCCTTTCATGCTGCTGTGGGTGCTCTATATTCCTTCCTGGTAAATGCACAATAACCATGATGCACGTTGCACAGCTTCTGATTGTTGACCGTTGAGGACACTTTTGTGTCCTCGTCGCCCTTCCTGTTGGTGCGTTTGTGTGTGTGTGTGTGTGTGTGTGTGTTCTACTGTGACAATGTACTAGTGTTCCTCTTTGTCTATCTAACCCACCTCCATCATGTGCCTCTCCTGTCACTGTCTGTCTCTCTGTTCATAAACCCATCATGTGTGGCCGTGATTTGTATGTATGCGTGTTTTTTGTGTGTGTGTGCGTGTTTGTTGTACCTGTACAGTTAACTAGTGAGACGGAAAAGCTCAAAGAGGCTCAGACACTACTCAGGGAATCTGAAGCCAAGGTGGGTATGACTGTATGTCTGCATGATGTGTCCTTGTCTTTTTTTGATTTGATATTGTATTATTTGTTTAAATTGATCGGCACAATTTCTTCTTTACCAATCAAACCAAATCATCATTCTGCAACAAATTAAATTTCCAAACAGATCTAGTAGGGTACACCAACTTCACATTATTATTACTGTGAAATCTATGTCACATTGTGATTTCTTAATTTGTTTTTTTTTATACATTAGCAAGAGTTTACGTTTTACCCACGTAAATTGAGATGAATAATAACAATTCTGGGCGTAGTAGGTTTTGCTCTATGCTGTGGCATTCCATTAGACACATTTGGTGCTTGTTTTAATGCAATCTTCACAAGTAAACACTTTCTGATTGAATTCTCCTATCAGAAATGAGATCGGGGGCCCGGGTTTTAATCATAATAACCGTCCGAGTTAATTACCTGCCAGTCTGACCTCCCCTCGGAGTCCAGGAGAATGTGCATCCCTAAGTGACTGGGTTAGATTTCATATTAGTCTGATCTCTTCATGCTGCCCAGGACTCCGGATGGGGACAGCATGGATCCACCAAGCCACCGCAGCTTCCTCTAACCCAGTGGATAGCAAACGTCTTAGCTCGAGACCCAATGAGAAATTAAACGCAAAACTAGGGGAAACAGCACATCTTCAAGAGCTTGTTAATCTGCTATTTTCACAGCTGAATATTTGTTTCATAATTTATATCTTTTTTTCTTTTACGTTTTAATAATTAAACCCAATATGTAGAAAGAAAACAAAGAAATAAATAAAGGGACATACATAACCAGAGCTGTAGCCTACTCTTAGCGGAGATGGGAGTCCAGCAAACATCTTCATATAAACTATCTTCCAGACACTGACTGCAATGGAAAAACCCTAGTAAAAATAAGTTTGTTGCATTGTTTGTGGCAGGAGTTCAAACCATGTTTTATATTCTCTTTTGTTATCTTCTTTTTGTACCTTGGGAAGCCGGGGATGTGGCAGTGGTATTAGATCCCAAGGGGCCTGTGGGACACTGGGCTTATTACCATTCAGTAGACATAGCTGCAGGCCCTTGCATATGAGAGGGAGGGAGGGAGAGGAAGAGGAGTCTCTGCAGCCAGAATGGCTCAGAGGACCCCTCTCTGCCGAAACGACGGCACTCTAATTTAGTAGCTAATTTGCTTCCATTCTCTCATATTAATCTTAAAAGAGAAAACGGGCCACTGCGGGCCGGAGATTGACAGAAGTGTAATGATTGGACGTGGACTCTCATTGAGGGTCTCTGGGAGGCCTGCCTGCCTGGGAAGAAACCTCACACCACACCTTTTTAATTTCCTCTCTAATAAACAATCCACTGATGGCACTGTGTAATGAAAAACAATGTAATGCCTTTCAAACTGAGTCCGATCGCACATTATGCTCAACAATCCAGCGAGTGGGGAGGAGAGGGCAATGGAGGGGAATTGGTTTTGGAAATTAAAAACTTTTCACTCGTTGGAGGTTTGGGGAAAAGGTTCTTTGGCAAGTCTTTGAAGGAAGACTGGTCTTTTCCTGGAAATCCAAAGGTCACATCCTATCTATGCTTTGGGGCCTGTAATTGTTCTATTTGCATACATTTTGTCTCTAAACATTTTCCCATTGGCGTTATCAATGATTATAAATACCTGTTTATGCTGTAGAGCCGCGCGATAGGGCAGACATGTCAAGGGACCGCAAGGCTCTGTCTTATCGGTAATGGGTTTAATTTCACTCCTGTCTACTGCCTAATAGCCTGTCATTGTGAAGGCCCATGACGAGTACTTGATGGGGGAGGTAACATTTCTTATCTACGACTAAAACCACAGCCAATCCACAGGTTTCTCACCAACTGTTTAACTCTGTGTTGACTTGCATATCAGTAGTAATGGGGATGCGATAGGTCCACCATATCAATGACCAGCAACCCCCCTGCCCGATGCCTATAGTGTCAGAGCTAGAGATTTGTATGGGTCACTTTATAACCCCCTAAAGGAAACTTGAGAGTGCCTCGACCCAACACCGCCAACTCAACATAGTTGGGTTAAGTTTGAGTGCGGCAAGTACTAGGAGCTGATGGTCAGCAATGCAATTCCCAGAGGTCAAGTGCAGTGTAAAACAGGGATAGACTCCTGCAGTCTGGCTAATGTCAACAATACGTCTTTCCGTCCTATCAGTACTACTACTTTACAGTCTTTTCCCTACTTAATCTGCCCTTAATCAACAGCTCAGACATGCCTCATTTGGGGTTCCTTTTATTTCGTATACTTAATCGCACATCCCAGCTGTGAAAGAAAGCAGGAGAGGAATATAAAATGCATTCGGCATGACTTGGATGGTAATGCAGTCGGGCCAGACAGACACCTGGTCTCACTACTAGACAGTCAATCAAGAGGAGTCTTCATTCGTCTCGTCCCATAGGTCCATTCTCCGGTGTTTTAGGTTGACCTTGTTGGCTCCGTTGATGGGGAGGTGTAATGGCTTTTTAGAAGACCACTGCACCACTCCATTACAGAGTTCCCCCAGCAGAACATGGACGGCATGTTACCGAAGAAGTTTCAGTCATTTCAGACGCCCTCCACTTACCCACGTTACTGGCCTCATCCATGTCAGGATATTATCATTGGGCTTTATCGCTCTCCTTCTGCCCCGCTACCACTCTCTATCTCAATGCGTCTGTCTCCCGTATATTGAATCGACCGACCCAATTTCCCTACTGCGCTGTACAGATTTTGTGGGAAGGAGTCCACAGAGAGCCGGCATAGCGACGTTTGTTATGGGATAAAAGCAGTAGTGTACCATATGTTTCACAATAAATAGCTACTTACGACCTTTTCAATGGGACTGAAAGCCCACGGGAACATGACTGAAGCACTTACTGTAGATTCTTACAGAAAGCTTTCCTTCCACATGTCAGACACACACAGCACTGGCGGACAGGACAAACACACAAAAGTGTGTGTGCAGCTATATTTGTAATGTGTTAAACGTGATTTAATAAAAAACTTGACTAGCTATTGAATGGGACTCCATAATATGCTGTTAAACTGTTTTATTTTGATATAAAAACAGACATGGTGGAATTTGATAACTTATTATTTGTAATGTATTCTCGTTATATGTTTTCTCTTGTAGTTCTCTAAGACTTAGAGAACTACAAGAGAATTTTTATCCACTACATTTTACTTAGAGTCTAAATGTACTTAGTTACATTTTACCACTGGTCAAAGCTACAGTACTTACTGTACCTACGTGCCCTATGACCACTGGGATAAGCGGCGCCCACACGTGGATCCGCTTGTAACACGTCTGTCTTGTGTCCACAGGTGGCGGCTGGACCAGCAGCGCCCGGGGCTCCTCCTCCACCGCCCATGCCGGCGGGGGCAGCACCTCCACCACCGCCCCCTCCACCCCCACCACCACCCCCACCAGGCGGCTGCCCCCCTCCCCCTCCTCCCCCTCCTCCTCCCCCTGGGATGGCGGGCATGCCT
>CM076984.1:26130912-26168412 GCA_039105355.1 Benthosema pterotum | reverse complement strand
GCCTTGTACCCATCCCACCCCCCTCATCTCCAACACTCCTTCACCCCGCACCCCTAAAAAAGGAACGAGGGCAAACCTCACGCGGAACGGCCTCGGCACATCTTTGATGGGATGCTTATTTGAGGCCGAGGAACGAAGTGCACACTCTTTGAGATTCTCTTGCCTCTTTGGACATAGATCAGTGGTGTAAAACCGGAATCACAGAGCATTGGTGAGTCTTTGGACACCCGGTTGGCCGGTACGGGGCTGGTCGGGTCCCTACAGTCGTGCCCCAGTAAGCTCAATCACCAACCACAGGAAGGAAGACCGCAGCGGTGTACAAAGTCCAACGCCATTACTATCCAACCAAGTACTGCTCCAAAAAGGTCCTTCACCCACTGTGGCATTAGCAGAAGTTCATACCAGTTCACTGAGTTATCAGATAATGTGGAGGCTCACCAGATGTCCGCAGTGGTGGAGTAAAAATATTAATTCTGCAATGTATGTCATGAAATGTCTTACGTAAATGTCCGTAATTACAAATTTAGATGCACTTGAGTTACAGTACAAAAGTATTGGTATCCAAATGGACACATTACAGAGAATGTCCCATTTCAGTATATGTACTGTATATAGTAGATAATCTTATTTAAATCATTTGATCATTCGAAAATGGCAGATCTACAAGTTTACCACAATGTGGAGTACAAGTGAAATTGTTAGGTTTGTGTAAATTTGGAAGTATTCAAGTAAAGCACCATTACCTTTAAAAGCTTTAAAAAACTACATCACTTGAGTACATGTAGGTAGTTACTTTACACCAGCAGATGTCGGCGCTATCTCCGAGCAGACAGAGATGGGACTGATAGGCTGCGGCAGTGCGGTGGGCAGGGGATCACTAATCTGATGGCTGCTGTTTGGATCACGACGTGGCAGGGTGTGTGTGTTTACCACACCTAGCACGACTGCTTACATTTACCTCCACGTGGACCCTCTGCTTTACAAATAGGATGAACTTCTTTTGTTTCCATAAAAAATAACAAGTTTATTAGTTAATATATGGTATTATCTTTTTCCTTCTCTACAAGCAATTTGTTTAATTTGATTATTGTCACCCGTATTTTCTTCTTCTTTTTTTGCACAGGGAGAGAAAAACAACTTAATTTTATAGGCGATGGGAAAAGAGGGCAATTAAAATGAAGCACCGTTTGATATTTCCCTCACATCACTCATTCACTGATGCTGTTGGAAGGTACAGGAGCAGCTTTTAGCAATGTGTTATCATCCGAGTTGTGCTGAAATATCCATACGCTAGCACCATGAATTGCAGGGAAGTAAATTGTATTAGTAGAGCAGATAAAAAAATGTAACCAAATTGCTGTATAAAAATAAATACCGTTAAGAACGGACTTTAGTCTCATTTACTTATTTACCGAACATCAAGTACACATGATTAAGGGCTGAAGACTTGTGGACAGCTGTGGACAGATCCAATTAAGTAAAATGATCAGATTTGGTTTCATTGTAGCTGGCCTACAGTCAAAGCGCCTCTCCAGGGAGGGTGAAGTTTAGTCATTTTTATGCAGCTCAGCTAGATTGAATAAAAAAATACCTCTACTACTTGTCAGATGTAAGCTGAGACTTCCTCTGATGTTCTCGTCTTGGCTGTCATAAATCTGTCCTTGTCATGCCTGTCAAGGCCCTTGATATGTGCAGTATTGGGGGAAAAATGTGACAGCCAAGTCATAGTCCTCAAGTTTAATGGTAGTAATCCATTTACCCATTTCACTTGCATCAGTCTTGAACAATCCATATCTGTCATAGTTGATCGTTTTACAGTGCCAGATTTGAGTAGTTCACCACCAAGGCTATTATAGTTAATGCATCAAATAATTACAAATACCCTTAAAGATGATAATTGTAAAATTGTTCAATTAGCCTACAATGTGTTTATCACATAATATATGGTAGTTTCATTCTGACTTATTGTGACCCAGCCTGGAAAAGTGTGCAGCTTTTATCTAATGAAAAATGCAAAATTACAACATTACCTTGTCCACCCCCACCCACTAAACACTTTTTAGTGGGCAAGGAGTGGATCACATTCTAGTGTTTTGAGTGGGACGTATAGGTGAGTGCGACAAGGGTGCCGGGGAAGTTTGTTGCGTGCGCAAAACGACGAACGCGCGCACACACACACACACACACACACACACACACACACACACACACACACACACACACACACACACACACACACACACACTGTTCCTACCCACCACACACTCATACGTGTCCTGTAGAACAATCGGTGGCACTGAGTGGGCATGATGCGTTTCTCTATAGCCTATGGAGGTTTTGAGAGGGCCAATAATCTGGCTCTCTATGGAGAACAACAGCCATGTCACTAAGTGTACTCACCTCACCACTCGACGCAGCCTGTAGTGGGCAGAGGACGGTGCCACTCACATTAAAGGGCAATTATCTGTACAAACACAATAGAGGCATGTGCATCTCTCTCTCTCTCTTTCTCCCCTTCTCTGTCCTGTTTCTGAGTACTACGGTTGGGTTAGCTTTGTTTCCGAAGCTGTGCTGCTTCCTGGAGGTCAGGGAGTGGTACATCAAGAAGGCCGATGAGCATTTCACATGCACATGCAAAAAGGATGGGCTTTAGTAAATCGACCTTCGTAGCACAAGTTTGTCCTGATGAAACATTCATTTGATAAAGCGCATCCTTTTTTCCACCCAGACTCTTTCTTTGATTTGTTATCGAACATCCCTATCTGAACTTGAGAGGTAAATGATATGTGATTTGATCATGTACTGTATGCGAAATGCTTTATGTTTATAAACGAGTCACTCACTGTCCCTCAGTTTGTGTCATAGCTACATACCGGTACTGATACCTCGCTACCCCTAATACGTTCCTATATAAACTATATACATCTTAATAAATCTCTCCTCTCTCTCTCTCTCTCTCTCTCTCTCACACACACACACACACACACACACACACACACACACACACACACACACACACACACACACACACACACACACACACACACACACACACACACACACACACACACACACACACACACCTATCTCCAGTGAGAGGCACTGTTTGAGTGGCAGAGCAGTGGAATGGCAGCCTCTGATTGTGGTGATAATGGAATCCTTGTGTCATTGCAGATAGTGCCTCAGGAAATGGCAGAGAATTGCTTCTGGATCAAAGTCAAGGAGGAGAAGTTTGAGAATCCTGACCTTTTTGCCCAGCTCTCCCTGAGCTTCTCGTCGCGGAGCAAAGGTAAGGGGGTCCCATGTCTCCCCTGTACTTCCTTAATTAACACACACACACACACACACACACACACACACACACACACACACACACACACACACACACACACACACACACACACACACACACTCTTCATTTCTACCGCCCGCCAGGCCACTTTCATCCTCTTGACACTTTTTAAGAAACCGTTTGACTCGGTGAAATGTTAATTATCTTTAATAGGTTGCACTTTTTAGCCCCGCCTTTGAACGCCACAGTCCCTGGATGTTGCCTCTGTACGTGCTGGTGTTGTTTCTGCCAATTAGACGAGAGAGACGCCGACGCTGTTGCTATTGTTATTGTTGGGTATTTACTGTATGTGTTGTCAGCGAGGATGCTGGGAAATACAATACGGCTCAATATTTGTGTTTGTTCTCTGTGCACATTAAGTAGTAGTTGTTGGTGTGGGTTCGTGCGTGCGTGCGTGTGTGTGCGTGTGTGTGTGTGTCAGCTGAGGACAGACATGGTTTGCTCGCTGCCTTTTCCAGTCCAGTAGGCCAGTGCTCCGTTGGGGGCCCCGATGCGGTGGAAGGGGGGGGGGGTGCTTTGGGGTGGCGAGGGGTTGAGAGGCTCCTCTTCCAGGGAAGCTCTGGGAGTTCTCTGAGTCCCCGACAGTTTGTTTCTCAGACACACAACCAGGGCTACCTAACTTGCTGATGAATAACACAAGCATTCTGGTGCTTTTTTTGGGGCGGAAGAGGTGTTGCACATGCAGCGGCAGGTGGTGGGTTTGAAGGGGGGTAGGGAGGGTGGGGTGGGGTGGGGGTTGTTGATGTATTCCTCCCACGACAATTTGAGTGTTTTCCACCATCTACTGACAGCGTATAGCCTCTAATTCTAGCAGCGCTGGGGAAGGGGTTAGGAGGGGGGAGTCAGAGTCCTGTCAAGCCACACAGCTATAGCACAGTCAAATCTCAAGCTCAAGTCAGAGTGTGTCTGGTTACAGCCACCCAGGAGATCCTGACTCTTCCCCATATCCCCACCGTCTGTTTGGACACCAGTCAGCCTGTGAGCAGCCTCTCTCTACCTCTCCCTCTCTCCCTAACACAGCCCCCAGGAGCGCAAAACAGCTCATCTATTCTCTCTCTCTCTCTCTCTCTACACTGCGAAATAAACAGCAATTTTGCCGCGGCAGCCTTGAGGTGATTTGTCGGCATGATACAGATGGAGCAGGATGTGAGAAAGGATGTTGCTGGGCTTAATGAAGCGGTCGGGATAGGCCTGGGAGTCATGTCACACTTTGCTCTCCTCCACTGCACGGGGAGATGGGTAGACATGCTTTTCCTTTAATAACTTCACCATGACACCTCTGGAGGTACCAGGCTCATGTTTCAGACACGAACAAAAAAAAAAACACCCCCCCAACAAAAAAAAAAAAAAACATTAATTAAGCACTGTCCTATTTTGCATGTGTTGTTGTTGGTGGAAACCTAGCCTGACACATTGCATGATTGAAGGCTATTTTTGCCTAGGCTATTATTATAAAATAAGACTTACAGTTAGTGGTTAAATAGTTCAATTAATATGGAATCTAGTTTAATATATTTAGCCAACCAACTACTAGAATACCATATTAATAACTACATTTAATTTAATTTTTTGCCTGTTCTGTGGAGTGCTTGTAAGAAGGATAGACCACCGTAGAATGAAATGACACGATTCCTTTTTTCCCTGTCACATATACTGTAGCTGCTAATTATAATCCCAGCTTCAGATGGCTGATGCTGTTCATTATGTGTTCAATGCAAACAGTAATTAACGGCTGTCTGTTGATGCCGTACACTACTCTGCAGTCCTCATTTTAAAGTAGCCTAACTATATTTAGTATACTGTGTAGTGTATGTATAGTGTACATACACGTAGGTACTGTGTGTGTGCGTGTGCGTGTGTGTGTGTGTGTGTGTGTGTGTGTGTGTGTGTGTGTGTGTGTGTGTGTGTGTGTGTGTGTGTGTGTGTGTGTGTGTGTGTGTGTGTGTGTGTGTGTGTGTGTGTGTGGGTGGAGGTGTGGGTATGCCCTGAAAAGGTGCTTGTTTTCTTTAAGTTCACCTCGGTCTTCAAGCTAGCCTCGGTCCCAGGGCTTACCTCATCTGCGCTGGGAAAAGTAAAGACTTTGCATGTTCTAAGGCAGAGATTCTATCAAAAGGCGGGACTTCTGCCATGTAAAGTTACCCAGAAGTTGTCATTTTTCAGCCAATCGTGGTGCGGTGCTCCCGAAAATCTTTTCTTCCTCTGTTTGCGTTAGCAAAGCCGTTGTAAAGGTTTAAAAGCTGGAATCTTTTGCGCTTTGAACACTTCTATACAGTACCTGCTTTGTCGAAATCCAGTTTTCTGAAGATAAGAGTCATGACTCTAGTAAAGACTGAACAGGTTTGTTTCGCTGGGGACTATAAATACAGTTGCACCGCATGGCGTAAGTACCAATTCATGGAACACTTCCGCAAATACCGCTGATAGACTAAATGGCCTCTCAAAGGTAATGAGAATAGGTGGGGACAATAACTTTGGATTCTGTCCTTATCGGTACATAACTTGGACGATGCTGAGTCGACTGAAGCAGGCTTTGTAACACTCGACACGGAGACTTGCTTGCTTTAGCCTGCTTGGCGGCTCAAGTCACTTTCAGGTAGTTCAATTGAAATATTTTTTCAATTGTACAGTTAGGTGCGTGTGTGCGTGTACTGCACATAGAGCGATAGGTCCAGCTCACATCTACATTTCCTCTCAGATGTCTTTTTAAATTCATATTCCAACCCATTAAAAAAAAGAAAGCAGAAGCAGAGTTTTATTGATAGTCCACCTCCCGGCTGGCGGGCGGGGGTAGGAATTCATGATCCAGCGCTTCCCCCTGGGAATTACATTGGCTGGATTCCTATCAATTACCCCCGCAGCATCTTCACTGAATCAGCGCTTTCCCCCCTCTATTGTAGAAACAGGACATGATTTGCTCATGAATGAAAAATGCTGTTTAATGTTTGATATCTAAAACTCTCTTTTCCAACCCTTTTTATTGCGCTGCTGGAGCTGAAAGTCGGTGGGAATGCCTTTGATGTAGATGGCATTTGCAGAAAGAAAAGACAACCCTCCTGACACCACCACCATTTATTTTACACAATTCTTCCTGTAAGGGGCGTTTAAACCCACATCATCTGTATGTACATTGATTTTAGTCATGTACGCCCTACAGTACTGTATATAGTTAGCAAAAAATAGCAGTTTTTCAAGCTCATAACACCTCACAAATCGACATGTTGTGAGTTTGTAGAGCTGTATTATTATTTTCTCATTTTGTTGGTTGTACTACTACTTTAACTGGTGGTCACTGTGGTTTCCAGATTTCCAGAGTCCTACACTTCCCAGCATCCCCTGCACTTTAAGTTGCATTCTGATTGGTCCTAATCAAGGAATAAAACACATTTAGAACAGGCATTGAGAGCTGAAATTCAGGTAATATGCCAGACATAATGGATATCAAATATAATATTTGTTTTAATGAAAATGTTTACCTTGAACATTTTTTACTCACCCTGTGATGGACAGCTGTTGACATTACGTCAACGTGAAAACCTCAGCCATCCAAAACTGGATTTGCAACATGTTCTGTTCCACGCTGTTTTTCAAGCTTGTCTATCAGCTGCTTTGTATGTTTTTGTGTGACATAGTAGTATATAGGGCGGTAATTAACCAAACACGTTTTTTGCTAGTCGAATCGACTACTTTGGTAGTCGAATAATTGTCGACTAGTCTATAGTGATATATATTTGTTTTTTAGCTAATAAAATGTGTGATTCTGGACTTCCCATTGAAACAGTGCATGCCTGTTACACTACTGTAACTCAGTTACATTATGACATGAAAAATAAGCAATCAACCAACAATCACTGCCAACACCACAGCACACATCCACAATGCCTGCTGCAGAAAATTGAAAAATATATATCAAAAATTATTATTACCGAATAACGACTAATGAATTAATAGTGTCGAATAGTGTTTTGCTAGTCGAATAATCGACTAGTCGAATATTTAGTTAATGCCCTAGTAGTATATGATCATGTAGGGTGGTAATTTACCGACATACACAAAAACTATTAGAAACTCATCAGAAACCTGGGTGGTATTGCTGTCTCTCGTTTGATAATGCAGAGTCCTGTAGTGCGAGGGAGAGCAGAGCTGGTTGAATCTGGCCTTATGCGCTGTGTGGTCTATAGACACAGGCTGTAAATCCTTTGTGCTGATCTGACATAAGAGACACATTTAGAAAGCTCTTTCATTTGTTTTCAAAATTGGCACGTTTATTTATATTTTTGGCATGGTGCTTTGGCCATGTTTGAAGTGATGTCTGTGCCTCATTTTTGTCCAGCGGCCCTCCCCCTCCCCTGATATTTATTAAGCACATGCTTGGGGTACAGCTAGTCCGTGTATGGTGAAAGATGAGGCAAGCAGGTGTAAGTCTCTTCCCTGAAGAGCTGTCCGTTCCCTGTGAATCTTATGTGTTACAATGGAGTAAAAAAATAAAATACAAGAAAGAAAGTAAAGCATTGGGGGAGCCTGTGCGTCAGCACCCACTTTTACATGCTTTTTTGCGCTCAGAGACCTTGGAAACAATATAATACAAGGCTGTCATCTCCCCTGCTGATTGTTTAAGTCCCACCATTTAATTAGTTTTTACCAAGAATAGGAAATGATAATCTACCCTACTTCCATCTCTACTCTTAAGATAATTTACATTATTTATATTTATTTATTTAGTCTATACTACATTTGGGTATTCATACGATATGTTTTTGTATGGTTCTTTGCCCTAAGTATACGACTAGGTGTTGAAAAAGAACCAGGGGAACTATGTTTCTTTTACCTTGGTGGTATGTTGTACAGTAGCAATTCTGTCTGTTGAGCTAATAATATCTACTGACCATTGCGGAACATCTGCTAACGCAGGTTCAGGTCTAATGATATTATGCAAACAAAACAGAAAATAACATGTTTTTATAACTCAATGTTTTAACTTATATTTTTTTAACTCAATATACCATAGTATAGCTCGAGGGATCTGCAAGTAAATCACCTATTTTGATACATTTTTAAAAATAACTGGATTTTTTTGCCCAGATATTTTTTAAATGTTAAATCCTGTTCAGGAAAACATGGCATGTTTTTGTAACACACACACACACACACACACACACACACACACACACACACACACACACACACACACACACACACACACACACACACACACACACACACACACACACACACACACACACACACACACACACACACGTACGCACGCACGCACATATTTTTTTACTATAGTTTTTATTGCATCAGCTGCTGACTTTTTACACAAACCGTGAGTGTCACTATATGTGGATATGATATGTTGCCCTTCTATTTTTTCATTCTTCCTTGCTGCTCTTCTTCTGATGGTTCTAGCGACAAGTGACAATGACAGCAGTGACATCTGTCACTTTATTATTTCATGACTCTCAGGACAGTAGGATGTTTGTTTTAAGATTGTAAATATTGTACTTCTGCTAGTATTGTAGGTGTCTGTCCTCTGGAACTACAACCATCCCTGTGTTTCATACTTGCAGTTGCTGTAGAAATTAATGATTGACTCATCAATGCATGAGTTTATAGATCCTCAATTTTAAAGGTAGGGGAAGTGATTTGAAACTCATGGTGTAGTACCAGCCTGGTGCACTAGGGGCCCCCAACAGTAGCTACACTATGTGAACCTGCTGCTCGCTCCTGATTGGAGGAGAATTGGTGGTGACCTGGGGAACTTTTATCAGCTCCTCAGCTAACGTGGGGGAGGGGGAAACTCCATATGTGGTTTCCACACCTTATAATAGAGCATTTTAACAGAAAAAAAATATTTTTGGGTGATATCTGACAAAAGTGAAATCACTTCCCCTACCCTTAACTACTGGAGGCAAAATCTCCATACTGTATATAGGGCTGTATACCGAAGCTCGGGATTCGAACCATTCGCTCGCTAAGGTCGCCACGCGAACGAATATTAATGATGCCGAACCATTCGCATTTATTTATTTATTTAACTTTTCCCCCCATCTAGTAGATCTGCGACATTGACGGGTCAGAAACTCGCTGTGAAACGCGCTGTTACTGCAGTTAGAAATGCATTGTTTTCACTGAAGGTGTCCCATTCTCAATAGAAGTCTATGTAGGCGATCCGCCATTAGACTGGCTCTAGGAAGTGAACGGAGTTTGCGCAACTCCGTCTGTACTCTATAGAGCTGCACGCTGAGCGGTTGATCTTGTGGTTCACTGACCACCATAGCAGGCTGGTGGGCAGCAGGCTTAAGCCTATACATACAATAATAGACACGTAGTCGTTCACAGCAAACAAATAATTAAACCAGCCTTTGTTAAGGTTGGTGTTATGGTTCACTGACCACCATAGCAGGCTGGTGGGCAGCAGGCTTAAGCCTATACATACAATAATAGACACGTAGTCGTTCACAGCAAACAAATAATTAAACGAGCCGATGGACAGCATGTATTGGCAAAACAGCGTGTTACCCGTGGCTGTCGGATCAGTCTCATCAGAAAGGAGAGAAAAGGAGAGCGGTTTCATGACTGGTGTATTCACAGATGTCAATCACATCTCAGGGCAGTAGAAAACGTATCTACCGATGGCAACATCCACGATTTTAAGAGTTAGTAGACGCGCGCCGCGCGGGGGGCGTGGGGGGGGGGGGGGGGTAGCATGCTGCTTTTTTTTTTTTTAGCGAACCTTCGAAGCTCGCCCTATAATTCCCAGCGAACGTTCGAAGGCCAGAATTAGTCCAACTATACAGCACTAACTGTATATGGAGATGTCCATATATGGTGATTTAGGGATTGATGTCATATAGGGGGCCATTCGTATTGGCTTTTTTTATATTGATAGTTTCAAGTAGAGATTGGCGGGATGGAAGAAGAGGGAAAGGGAGTAGACATGCAGCATAAGTCGTCATGAATGGGACTCGAACACACAATGCGTTGTCAGGCCAAAGCCTATAGGAGGCATTTGCCTGGACTGGACCACTAGGCCAGCTGGCGCCCCAAACCCTGTGCACTTGAATGCATCCACCATCTAGGGTGACTAGATGTCCCGATTTGTGTGGGATTGTCCCGTGTGTGTGTGTGTGTGTGTGTGTGTGTGTGTGTGTGTGTGTGTGTGTGTGGTGTGTGTGTGTGTGTGTGTGTGTGTGTGTGTGTGTGTTGTGTGTGTTTCCAAGACAAATTATTTATGTATTTATTATTTTTTCCATGAATGACAAGTCTAATATTATCATTTCAATTTGGCTGAGCAATAACTGTAAGCCAACAAAACAATCGATAGCAATCAGCAGTTTTTTTTTTCTTATTGCTATTTAAAATAAAACAAAATACATGAATTAAAAATACTAGTAGGCCAGGGGTGCCCAAAAGGTAGATTGCGATCTACCAGTAGATCACAAAGACTGTGCAGGTAGACCACATGGCAGGTAGACCACATGGCATGCCACTAAAATCGTACAATCTATATATTTATCTGCCACATGAATTAAGGTGACTTGATTGAAATAAAAAAAGACATTGTGGGTGGATTACAATTCTGGAGAATTATACAACAAAACGCAGAGTGATGTTGACTAGGTTTACATATTGTAATTATGAACCCATTACAGTGGAATGACTCAAAAAAGGCACATTTACCATTAAATGGACTGGTTGGATACCACTGATTGGAACACTGGATGGTCAAGTAGGCCTATGTTATTAGTCAGTATATTGAGCTGTATGACCGCTGAGCTAATAACATGAAATTCAAAGGCCCATAACACTTTGATTTCTTTTGTGCCGTTTCCAACATTTCAGCCCTGTCAAGATTCGTTTCCCAACATACCCTCTAATTTCTCTTACTAATTGCGGTTTGAGTTAGGTAGAGAGAGAATAATAATTATTGTAAAGAAACAGTAATAGTCAATGACCCCTGGAGGCTTCATTCGTCACGCACAAACTTTTCCCTCCTGGGCATAATTCAAAATGCTGGGTAATATAAAGTCCAGAGTTCATAAACATACGTTATAGGATACCTGTTCAGAGTATGTTGCATGAAATACCATGAAACATTTCGGACCATGGCGGTCCGATATGACTCCGCATGTGTCCCACATTGTCCCACACAAACACACTCTGTCCCACATCTGGTGAGTTGGGGTCCGGTCACCCTACCACCATCTCTGGCCTTAACAGGGGAAGGCCAGCTATCGTCTGACCTTAAGTGAGCTGCTTCAACTGACCGGGGGGCCTCCTGGGCTCATCCCAATCCCTGTGTCAACACTCTGCGGTAGAGAGTGCTATTGCTCATCCCTCCCACGCAAACAAGAGAGTGGGCTGCCCGAAGCCTAATTTATGCTCCGTTGCACAGCAGAATCGCATGCAACCCAAAACAGTCGACCAACAAGCTCACATGCTGTGTGAGCTTGTGGGTTGGCTACACAGTGACACGCCGTCGTGCGGCGGATTGTAACTCCAGCCTGAGTCGACAGTTCCTCCGATCGTTCCTTCCCTCTTGCTGCATCCTCTCAAGCTTGCTCCCAAGTAACCCCTCTGTCTGTGTCAGACCTTGGCTTGGCACTGCTGGGCGAATTTCAACTCTCCCCGTGTGCATTTTCTATTTGCTTTGGCTTACTTAAATGGCCCCTGCAGAGCATTGTGTTGTTTCACTTTCTTCAGCCACCCCCACAACACCCCCCAATCCCCCCTGCCACCCCACACCTCCTATCTCAATGCTTTCTCTATTCTCTTCCTCTACTGTTTTCGGCTTTCGCTTGGCTGCATCATTCCTTTTGTTATTTCCGTTCTTTTCCTTGAACTTGGCTTTATCCGTCTCTTCTTTTTTTATTTATTTTTTTGCTTTGCCCTCTCCTCCCATCACTTGGCTTTATCAATCAGTGGGTTGTGCCTGACTGTGTACCACACTGGGATCAAATCAGATTCACATGGTGTGTGTGTGTGTGTGTGTGTGTGTGTGTGTGTGTGTGTGTGTGTGTGTGTGTGTGTGTGTGTGTGTGTGGTGTGTGTGTTGAGTGTGTGTGTGTGTTGTGTGTGGTAGCCATGGAATGCTACATTTCAAAGGCGATTCATTCAGCTGTAGCCCAGTGGTTCAATTTGAGATGAGATTGATGTTGGCATACTTCACACCCCTCTACTCCAAAAATGTCTCTTCCATCACCCATGCGTATGGACAAAGGGCATATGCCAGCTCGTAATGATGACATGGTCCGACTCCTCAAGAGCTGTTTACTATAGCTTTTCATAAAAAAAAAAAGAAAACAACAAGCAAGTCAGGCAGCGGAAGTAACAGACAATTTTAACCCTGCACTTGCCACCTACTAATGAAAACACTGTCCATAAGCTTGCATTTCAATTTGAAGTCCATACTGATTGGCCACGTTGGTTATCTCACTTCGCTTCTCAGTCTGTCCTATTTGACTTGTATTTCCATTGCGTAGTTAGAAGTGACTTGGGTGTGTCATTGGACAACACTGGCCCCTTTACAGACCAATCAGAAGCCACAAGACACTTCTGGTCTGTGAAGTGAATCGAGGAAATAAAAGCAGAACGAAGCAAGCAGTCTGGATCCCAGACTTAACCACTTTCAACCTACCGTCGTTATTTTGGACACTGTATCAGTGAAAATGTTCACGCTTTGCAGCAACATTTTCCTCTTTCTTACATTATATTAGACAATTTGGCATTAAAGGGCCTTGTCACTTCAGAAATGAAGTGACCAACCCCCACTTTGAGAAGCACTGTCTTAGAGGCATGCACACTTCAAGGTCTGAGAGTATAGCTGTCAGCCAGCCTGTTCTCTCTGGCAAGGGACCATCTGCAGCACTAAGGAAGATGTATGTAAATGATTGGCCTGTCAGACATCCCGTCCAGGGGCTGAAGTCTGCTCCTCTGAGCAGGGTCACTGGTCCCAACCCCTCCCAGCATACCTCTGTGCTAATGACACCCATTTTGATAGTGGGAGCGGTATCAAACTGATTCTGTTGTGTGTGTGTGTGTGTGTGGGGGGGGGGGGGGGGGGGGGGGGGGGGGGGGGGGGGGGGGGGGGGGTGGGGGTGCGTGCGTGCATGTGTGCGTAAGCAGCAAGAGAGATGGGGTGAGCTACTGTATTGGCTGTATTATTAGAACTGGTCGGCTCAAGCAAGTTGCATCAAATCCCTGTTGTAAATAGAACTTTTTTTTTTTTTTTTTTTCGAGACTCACCCCAAACAGTAGTACCATAGTATTCTGTGACTGTACCAATGTTTGGAATATTTTAAAGAAGTCCCTGCAGGTCACAATGTGATAGTTGCTATTGTTCTTTTAATTAACAACCCAAGAGACTAAGTTAAACTTAGCTGTGAATATAAACTCTCTTTCTTGTCGGCTGGCAACGTTGTTGTGCTAAGTGTACTTCTGTGTGGAGTGCTAATCAAGTCAAATCAATCCAAACTTTATCTATGCAGCACTTTTAAGACTTTGTTGGATTTTTTTTGGATATGCATTTTTGGGGGCTTTATAAGTACACACATTTGAGTACATCTTCCAACAAGTGTGTGTGTGTGTGTGTGCGCGTGCATGCGGTGCGCACGTACATGCGTGTGCACGTACACATGCACCAACAGCGCCTCAATCCCTGCTACAAAGCTGCAGCAGCGGGCCGATAATGACCTTGCCACGGTGCCAGTAATGATGGAATCAGCAGGGGGGTTATCCAGCTGGGCGCCCCCATGTACACGCACACGCCACCCCAATAAGTCCCTTAATAACTGGTTAGGCCAGGACTGACCCCACACTGCCAGATCAAACCTACTCTTGCTCTGGTTGTTCGACCTCGTGCAACACACAAACAAAAAACAAAACAAAAAAAATGAAACAAAAACCCAACAAAACAAAGTGACCAATGTGGCCTCTGCCAATGCCTTAGCACTACAAGGAGTGGCATGACATAACGTTTGAAGGCTGTGGGTGCGTGCGCCCGTGCATGCGTGCACAGCTCCGGGGTGAGGCACCACAGCATCCGGTGTGACGATGACAGCCGCTCAAAGCGCTTTTAATCCGCAGATATGATGTATTAATTAACTAACAATATGTCTCGTTAATAGAAATCTTTGAAAGGCCTTGTTGCTCTTGAAGACACGCATCCCCGACGACTGCCGTCAGAGCCTTCGCCTCGCCTCCGCTCACAATGTAATAAAGGCTTTTTGGCTAATGACTTTAAGCTCAGCTCAATACACTGGCACTCACTGCGGGATTGATCCATCAGTCTGTCTCGTATTAATAGTGGCGATGTGTGCTCTGCGGGTGATGAGCCTTTGATATATGCTGTGTTAAGACGTCCGGGGCTCTCTGGCTACATGGCTTTGCCCTGCTTCCCTGGAGGACATCTGTCTGTTCATTACTGATGGCGTTTAACTGCCTCTCCTTTTCCCCCGGCCTGCCGTTGGTTCCCTGGCTCCTTCACTCCTATCTTATCTTGTCTTGCTTCCTTCTCCTTGGACCTCTCTATGGCCATCTGGAGCTCAGACTGGCCAACCTCATACTGTACAAACACGCACGCACTAACACACACACACACACACACACACACACACACACACACACACACACAACGTATGAAGTGTGATTCCACACGTGTAGTGTATGAAGTGTGAGACCACGCACACGCACTTATGAGTCCTACACATGCACACACACACACGCTCTCACTCAAATGCACGTGCACAGAGACTCATAACAGCTGTGATTTCATTGAAACAAGACTGCATGTGTTTTGGTACATGCTGCAAAAAAAAACCCAGCTTATTGTCTGTGGGGAAAAAAGAGGGCTGCTTCCCTTGGGATCTTGTTTTGTTAACCCAAGAAGACCTTCGCTCTTTGTAGTAAATTAACACATTAAGCATTTAAATGTTCATTTATTTCCCCCTGCAAACCATAGGATATTAGCTCCTTTTTACTCAGACAACAAAAGATCTCGGATGGAGACGTTTTCCTCGTTTCGGAAGGGGAGCCATTTTTCTAATTGCTTGCAGAGGCAGGGGACATTTGTCTCAATAAAACACAAAGCACCCTCACTTCTCCCTGTTTGGCATGGCCAGCCCACTGTGCACGTCCCCGTGTTTGGGGTGTTCAGTAGGGGTGGGACGATTCACTTACCTTACGATACGAAACAATATTGATATTTAGGCTTATGAATTGATTCATATTGCGATTCTTAATTATGATGCGATTGGATTTGATACATTGATATATAGCATCTTTTCCCCCACAAATGATTGAGCTTTTATTATACTACAACATTTTAAATGGGAGTTCTCCCCTTTAAACAAAATGGAACCAAATGGACCCTAACACGTCCATTTGGTTCTATTTGTACACCCTCAGAAAAAATCTTGAAATTGGGTTAGGGTTCTTGAAAAATGGTCCTAATAGAAAAATCACAAACACAGTACAAACACAACTTGATGAAGTCATCAAGTTGTGTCTCACCACAACAAGTTCAGTCAACTAGAACATTTTAAAGCAATGTTAGATAACAAAAATTTCAATCATACACTAGTCTTGGGCGGTATTGATTTTTTAATATCGGTATTGATAACGTGTTAATTAGCTCGATATTCGATATTACCAGTATTGACCACTAGATGACAATGGCGTGCAATCAGAGTCGGATATGTTCCACCAGTCACCTAGTTCTCAGAATTTGAGGGGTCAAACTGAGCGCTCTGCTGTTTAAGCAGCCTAAATGGGGAAAAACATGGGGAAATGCATTGTTTCCAAAAAGCCTTGCCCAAATAAGGGCTATTTTAGGCATGTGTGTATCATGAAAATTGTTTGTATAGTTACAATTAAAAGTCTCATTGCTCATATTTTAATAGAATACAGTATAATGTCGGTATTTGACGATATTCGGTATTCGATATTTTTTACCCACTGTGCATGTCTCCCTGTTTGGGGTGGCCAACCCACTGTGTATGTCTCAGGGTCAGCCCTTGTTCCTGCTCATCCCTATGCCTTTTTAATATATTACGTATGCATGGAAATTAGGCCCTTAAATATTAATGACATGTAATTGGTTTATTGTACATTAGTGGAACTATGGGGATGAGAGGGTTTGGCGAGAGTTTTCCTCTCATCCTTACTCCATATCGCCTAGCTACGATATCCCACTGATTTTAATCTTCTCTTCTCAAATGAGAACCATTTCAGCTACCACTGCAGTGCACTTTAGGTTTAATTCTACAAATATTACCGTATATTGATACCTGCATCTTAGTGCCTCCCAAGCATGCCCCCTGCTATTTTTCATGTGCCTTTATGTGCACTTTTTGTTTTGCTGTTGGCTGGCTAGTTTTAACTAACCCATTATTGCAATTACAATTCCACACAGTCTCCTCCTGCATTGCAATTTTACTCCGAGTGTATACAAGATCAAAATTGACAGGTACATTTACAGACCCGTAAGGGTCCATTCGGATCTCTGGCGGTCCCTGGACCCGACTTGAGAACACAGTGATATTACAAGGTAGATTACAATAATTATGTCTAGACAGTTACCTTTCACTCATATTGCTCATGTTGCTACAGTGCTCCGACTTTTGTTGTTATTGTTGAATATCATAGCTTCTGCACCATTGTGGCAGCAGAACTCCTGAAAGAACACTTCTATTTATTTGTATTATTTCTTTGTCCGAGCTCTATAATTGGTTTGAGAATATTGAGCTCGTAAGAATACATAACATTCACATTGTGCACCGGCACACATACTGACTATTGATAAGGTGAGGGGAAAAGAATCCCTCAAACTAGAGCACACCCTGTACTCCAGAAATCCATTTTCATAAAGTTCACTCTTGACAGTCCTGTGAAGTAAGTCCTTCTCTTTCATCGTTAAATAGAATCTTAAAGTTGTTTGGATGGAGGGGGTGCACAGCATGTGTCACTGTATTCCGCCGGCGTACGCAGGCTTGACATGTCAAAGTGTACATCTTCGCTTTGTTCATTATCGCTCCATTTGTCATTTTGATACCTTGTGAATAATAATCCTCAAGCCTCTCAGAATTATTCATATCATTGTAATAAGCCTCCCTGGGTGAAGAAGAAGGTGGTAGTATTTAAAACTCCAGGATTTATTTCACTGTCGGTCTCTTTGCATCTTCTTATATCGGTCCATGTATTTTATTAGCACATTACCGGTACTTGTTTTTGTGCAAGTGTTGTCTTTGTGCATGTTTTACTAGACCTTATTGTTTGGAATCTGTATTAGCTAGCATAATGTCTTTAAGTAAGTGCTTCACAACCTTATTTATTTTTATTCACAGACCATCTGATTTCCTATGCATTAAGCCTATGTACCCCGTTTTATAAAACAAAATCTTATTCTTCAATGTCTCCACCAGGTCAGAGAGTATGTTTTCTTTAACTTACACTTTAAGAGTGTATTGTCACTCCAGTTGCATCCTCCTTCTGCCCAGACACGTGCCGGCTCGTGCCGGCATAGAATTACCTTTTCAGCCCTTACAGACCCATACTTGGTCCTTGATGGTCCCTGGAGTGGACGGCACGGTGAGAATTGCTGTCTCTTTACATTGAAACTTGCCTTCAACTGTGGGATGTGTCATGTACAGGAAAGAACCCCAATAGAGCCTCATTATCTCCCCTCGCACCCTTGATCCCCGATAACACAACACATAGAGCATATCTAATGAACCTCCCAGAGAGTGCAGATTCTTAGTAGCTTCACTGTGTATGTCGACTGTAATACGTAAAGATACCTTCATTTGTAAGGTGACTTCTTGTTCTGCTTCTTTTCCTTTCCGTTATAGAAATGTACAACATCAATAGTCAAGGTGGACTGATGATAGATTATCAGAAATGAGTTTTAAGTATACCATAGGAATGAAGATTTTAATGTATGTTTTGTAATAATTGTAGAATCTACAAAGTGACTTGTAGCTGACATTTTCAAATAATTCTAATCTAGTAAAAATCAATGCTTGCCTTTGAGATGACACCACTGCTATTCTGTGGTCTACTTTATTTTATACTTGGTTGTGTAAGTATACAACAAAAACAATTTAGTCTCAAGTCTAAAAACAGATAAACCTTTACTGGCACTCACCTTTTCTCCTGTGCTTTCATAATGGCAGCCTTTACTCAACTCCATTCGCATTGATTCAATTACACTCTTGACACTGTATTAGAAACCGTTAGCGTTCTGTTTTCACTCTCTGTGGCGGGTATTAATTTCAGGGGCCGATAGCTTTTGTTCTACCACGGCTGGTGTTTTGTTTTCTCTCTGATAGGTCTTTAGACTCAGTTTGCTTTTCAAAGTGCTCCAGTCCAACCACCCGCTGTAGTTCATAACATCCTCTTAAATGAGATGGAACACAAACTGTCGGACATGCTGCTGTTTACAGAAACCGTTGGTTGTAATTGCCAAATGTTGTACTTGCATTTAGATTTTTCACTTCTTTTAAGTCCAACCCGCCAAATTTGCATGGGAACACACCTGCTGTGGATTTTCAATTTCCATTCATATAAAAGGAAAACCTTGTGCAAGTACTGTTGCTCTCCCAGCACAAACCCTGACATTTCTCTTGTCCGCTGAGTCAGGCGACTTGTTATCCAATTTAATTTGTTTTTTAGCTGCTTTGGTGGGGTTGGTTTTGAGCCCATAATTTCACCAGGAGGTGGCAGAAATCTGACCATGATTGTCTTTTTTATATCAGTGTTCTCTGGTCAAGTTTGTGCTAGACTGAGGCCAGATAAACAGCTTTGTGATCAAGATGGTGCCTTGGAATACTTGCCACAGTGAGACATAATGAGTGAATAGACAGGTTGAAGCTTGGCAGCACCCGGCTGAAATCTGTTTTTTCCTCCCTTTTGGTTCATCACGCAGACTAGTTTGATTATTGGAATTGGATATGGACTTCTCTAGGCAGTAGGGGCAAAAAAACATTTTCTCTGCAAAGGCTTCACATCAAAACTTCTGTTTTGATTTGTTTGATCTTTTTCCTCCAAATATCCTCTTGACGTCTGTGAGAGTTACGCTTGAGCAAAAAAGCTGCACACAACTCGGGGTCCTGGAGTTGTCAGGGAGAGTGGGAGAAATGCGGATCAGAGGGGGTAAGAGAGACCCGATGTCAGGAATGAGACGTGGTGTTAGGGTTTTTCCAGGGCACATGCGATACAGAGAGGAGTGGTTTTAGAGCCCCTTTGCCGGCTGTCTGGAAGACTGAGCACCGCACCGTGGGGGGCCCACACATACTCTCTCTCTTCATTTCACTTTTAACAATTCCTCTCTAGTATGTGTGCAGATTGCTGCACAAGCCTTCAGTACTACTCGCCGCTTCCCTTACCCACTGCTCACTTATCAGCTTTATACGCCCCCGCCATCTGGCTTTGTCTCTCCTATACCTGCTCCTCTGCCATCTTTGATTCGCATATTCATTTCATCTCTGTGTCTCGGGTTGTAGTGTGTAGGCATGTCACGGTGTCAGAGCCTTGTCACCGTTTCACCGAAAGCCTTTAAAACCGGTAAAACCGGTTTTATAGTCCCCCCCCCCCCCCATTCGTAGTTTTGATCCACGCGTTGCAGATGCAATCGGCTATAAATGCATCCTACACGGAGCTAAGAGAATAGACAAAGTTACGCCAACTCCATTTACTTCATGGGGCCTGTCCAATGGCGGCTCTTCTACATATAAATGCATTGGCAGCAACCTATTTTGAATTATCTCAAGCCCCTTTATTTTAGATCATTTACTTACTGTAACAATACTTTAAAACAGTTGACTTGTTGCACATATGCCTAAACAGCTCTTATTGCGCCGCCCTCGTTGAAGGCGATGCATTTGCAACTCCAGCGTTTTTCTATTTCAGGCTTTATGAACAGCAGCTCGAGCGCTCAGTTTGTGGCCCCCTCAATGTCGTAAAATCTGACACTACAGGCTCTGATACGAAGCCAGCAGACCGTGCGCACACACAAAGACAAAGGAGTCTTCAGCCCCTGCCCTGTGCCCATTTACTCAGTATATAAGACTGGGTATGGCCATGGTCCCCCATCCCCCCTCTAAAACTCTTTGCTCGTCCTTGCAGCTCCGCTCACGGCTGTCCCTTTTCAACTTTCCAAGCTAAAACAAGTACAACAACACGCTGCGATGCTACTCACGTTATTGTGCCTGTTGTCCATAAACAGCTTACAGATTTGGGAAGGTTTGATTACGTGGTCCTTGTATGCGTGTAGTAGGCATGGTGGAAGTATTCCTTGACACGAAAAAGTTTAGGAGCGAATCGAGCGATTATGTAGAGCAGGGGTTTTAAACAGGTGGTCCGGGGACCACCAGTGGTCCCTGAGAGGGTTCCAGGTGGTCGGTCCCAGCTAAGTTGTTAACCAGATGTAACTCTTGAGAACGTAAAAATGAAACCAAATGCAAGGGTCCATTTGGACAGGCCGTGTGCGGAGCTGCAAGGACGAGCAGCAGTCCGGCGGCTAGCAGTCCCGGATATAATGTTTCCCAATTGGGGGGAGGGGCAGCATTCCATCATGTTTCATCATGTTTGGTGGGGCAGTCAGGCCATTTGGGCGGCATTGCCCCCCCCCATACACATGACTATTATCCGACCCTGGTGAGTACTACTCGGCAGCTGTCTGAAGTGCGAACATCAAGCATAGGTTTGCAGCAATGGAGACAATTTTTGTAGGCAACTCTGGCGCATATATAGATTTTTGTAGTATAAACATCGACAACAATATTACCATACTTACAATTACAATACTTAACATACCAAGAACGTAACAATATTGAATGAATGGACGCAAAATAATAATAATAATAAAAAAAAAATGTTTTTTTTTTTTTTTTTTTTTTTTTTTTTTTTTTCTCGGTATATTCGGTGGGCAAGCAAAGTACCGGTTTTGGCGCCCCCTACCGGTAATACGGGTAAAACCGGATATCGTGACATGCCTAGTAGTGTGTCAATCTCTTTTTCTCTGCATTAGCTCTCCTTTCTGCATCAGTTCCACTCACAACTCCCAAAAAGAGAAACATGGATTCTCCCAAGTCAGCTGTATATTTCCTGTGTTCCTCTTCCAATGAATACAAAGTAGCTTCTTATAGCTGCTTAAAAAAAGCATATGCTTTTTTTTTAAACTTATACTGTTTTTGAGTCTTTCACATAGTCACTATCATCACGCTTAAAGTTGTTGATATTTCCCAGGGTCTAATTGCATTGGTGAACTGGGCAAATTCCCCTGGACGGGTGAAATTATTTAGATAAATGACAGGGTGTGCGTGCATTTGGTTATATTGCTTTGCGCCCGGCTTGGAGGTTCACTGTGTGTGAACTGCAGCATTTGCAGATTGTTTCTTCTGTTCTTTGTTCTCTCTGATTTTCTTTCTTTTTTTATACCATGTTTTATTAAACACACTGGTGTTTGGCTGTGAATGTCGCTACTTGAACAAGCCTCGAGCCGCAGTGTGATGAATGTGCAGAGGCCCAAACAAGTCTGCTGTAAATGTGCACCATTATTTTAATGATGCTTTTGGCCTGTCGTTTGACTTTGGTCCAATCTATGGCTGTATAAACAAACAACAGAGAGCTGGCAAACCCCACGGGTGTTCATACCCACAGTGAAGCTATCACACCCTCCATGCACGCACTCACATACGCACACACGCACATACACATAGCACCTCTGAAGGCACTGTTTATTCATTCACATGGACAAACATCCAGGCCGTCCGCTGTCACTGTGTATACGCTTACATACACATGTACATGTAATGTAGACCTACACGTTTACACATGTCACGCAGCACACAGACCTGGACCACTTTCAGGCAGACCATCCCTCCCTTGTCCCTTCGTACAAACTACACAACGTAGCCATCTAGGACGGTGTTTCATCATCTCCCTCAAACCAGACGCTCTAACATTGAGCCCACTACCTCATGCTAGCTGAAAACGGACTGGTGACAAGGAGCATGTGTGTCAGTGTACTGTCGGATAGAGAGCTTCCACCTCTGGCCACTGTTGGAGAGTGTTAAGTAGGAGAGACCAAACGTCTGATTAGATGGACTGTGAAGATTTGCATGACAGTGTCTCTGTCATCTCTCCACTCCTCTCCCAGCCTGGCTCTGTCTGAGGGGGGAAACGGCTCATTATTAACCTCTCTGAGGCCACAGGCATACCCTGTACTGTACACTGCAAAGCGCACCTCAAACGCACTGTGTAAGACAAATTAACCTTCGAGGACTGATACGCCTTGATTCAATTTTAATCACACTAAGCAGCGAAGCACGCTGGAAATTTCATGTCCAAAGAAAAAGGCTTTGAGAGAGAACATTACATTTTTTTCATCTGTGCTCAGCCATTTTTGAAATGGAGCTGTTAGCTGGCTGAATAGCAAATTTAGGGATATTTCATACCAATGCGGTTGTGACTGCCTGATAGAAGAGTTTTCAACACTCTTACTGTAGATCTATACAGTGTTTCCCTTTGTGAAAGTGAAGCAGCATAGATCAGTTTGGTCTTTATTTTATACTGGTGCTGATATCTTCTTATAGCAAACATCACTGAGGTTGCATTATGGTTATGCAATTACAGTGCGCTTTTATTTTCTCTCGTCTTCATTTCCTGGAACAAAACATTTTGAGATGGAGGGTGTCCGCAGTGTCATGTATGCTCTATATAGCATATATGTAACCACTTTAGAGCAAAGTTACACTGATGTGTTTTGTTTTCCACAGATTTCAAGGCAAAACAGTGCTAAACACTTCTGCTCCCCCCCCCCCCCCCAAAACACTAAGCAAAGAACACTATACGAAAAGGTTGCATCAGAACAGCAGTGGAACCACACTTTTTAATTAGCCAGCCAGGTCTCTCTGTCTCACTCTGCAGGTGGAAACCCTGCTAGCTATAGGTCAGTTGGGTGAATTCACCCCACACATAATGCTTGAGTCAATTACTGTTGCGTGTGTGTGTGTGTGCCTGCATGCGTGCATGTGTGTCTACTGCCTGCATGCGTGCATGTGCGTGCTTGGGCTGAACTGACACCATGTGCAGTGCCATGTGCATGTGCACCATGTTCTCTTCTCAGCCACATGAATCTTAACTCCAAGAGACAGTAGACAAACCTTTGTCAACAATGGGCAAACAAGCAGTGAAATTATCAAAATGTCCAAGCTTATGATGAAATGTAGTGTATACGGTAAAAAAGAATGGGGCCACGTATAGGCCCCTGTGGCACCATGGCCTACAATGTATTCAAAGTTCAGTATGGCTTTGAGTGAACTTATTTCAACTGATGCACCAAATACTTTTCGGATAGAATTCCCTGGCCGAGAAGACACTGGAGTTCATCCAGTCAAGAAGGAAGGAACCCGGACATTGATGGTGTTATACTGTAGTCCTCTCCCATCCTTTATTAAATTTGATATAATCACACAAGAGCAACATTTGACCCATTCACCAGGTTCCTGATGATGTGGTCTGTGGGCAGACATTCTCTTTGTTTTCAAGAACTGTGGGGATGTGCATAATGTTAACTTTTTCATAGTAAGCATTCTATTGTTTTACTATAATGGCTGTACACTGGCGACTAGCCTTTTTCATACAACTCCTCCCTTCACACATGGGGCTAAATCCCTCGTTACTATAGTTTCTATACTCAAGTAAAGATTTATTCATACTTTGATTTAAATTAATACAACTGTAATTGAAATGTTTAAAAACAAAAGTAAATGTCAAATAGAAACAGAACATGCATTAAAAATGCTGAAAAGGAAGTTGCATGAAAGCTATACTCTTACAAGTATAATTTATTCAAAAAATGGCCTAATTAAATTCAATTAAATAAATGTTATGTTCTATTATATAATTGATACACATAAAGAATACTGCATACACTGCATCTTTGCAATTGCATGAATAGAACTTGAAGAACACTTGCATAATCTGCATGTGCACGCATCAGGCACGCACGCAGATACAAACACACACCCGTGGCCATGCAGGAATTCCGTTTTGGGGCCATTCATTCCCCCTTCTCCCTTCTTTAACCGGTTCCCTATCGCGATCGATCTGGAGCAATTCCTCCCGAGGGAAACGCCATTCATCTCCTACACATCCGCCAGAGCCGTATCCATAATTGACGACCGGCTACCCAGTGATGCAATTAGAGCTCCCACAGTGTGCGAGAAGCTAGGGGGGGAAAAGGGGTGCACCGGGGTCACCTCGCAGGCCATTACTCTGCATATGACACAGGCAGTCCTCTGCCCACCAGGAGGGCACTCGCAGGTCACCAAACACACCGCCTCGCAGCACTCTATCTCTCTCCCGCTGCACAGTCCAGAGTCAATTCCAACGTTTTAAGACTGCAGTGGGAGTGCTGAGGAGGAAGCCAACAAACGGACAAAACAAAACTAAAAAAACTCTTTAAGTGCACAGTCTCGTTCCAGAGTCTTGTTCCTCTAGTTTTAAACGGCCGTGCTAGACAGCAGACTGTAATGTAATAAGAGCTGATAACAAGCAGGCAGCTGGTGGTGCAAGGGCCAGTTAAACTGCTCGCGGGGCTGATTGTTTGTTGCGTCAGGCGTTTTCAGCTCGCTTTACCGTATTATTGGCAGCGAGTCGGGGCTATAGCAGCACGGTTCTAGTGTGGAAGGCATGGGTATATGCCAGGCTGCGATGATGAGCAGGCCAGCGACGCTGGATGACTAAGCAGCGCGGCAGAGCTAGCCAGCAGCCTGAGCCCCTGGTGGGACCCACTGCTGCATATGTGTGAGCCCCGGGGGCGGGAGCTTCCATTAGAGGGCCCCCAGTGGTGTTTGAGGCCTGATGCATATTGCCAGACTGGAAATCGTTCATTAAAGACTGAGAGAGATGCACTGACCTTAAGCCTGACACTGAAGTGACCCCATATGGAAAGCAAACGCTTCATCAGATTACATGCAGTTGTCTACTGGACTGCCTTATACAACTGCTCCTTTGCTCTGCGCACATAGACAGAGGATGCGTGCACTGTAGACAGGCAGAGGTGTGGGTGTGTGTGTATGTTTGTGTGTCTGCGTGTACGTATGTGTGTACGTGTGCGTGTGTGTGTGTGTGGTGTGTGGTGTGTGTGTGTTAATGAGTTCTCCTGGTGGTGTGTAATTAACACAACAGCAAATGTCCCTAAAGGGTAAGATTAACACTGAACACATTAGACACAACGGCGCCCGAGAGAGCTGTTTTTTTTCCCCCCCCCCAAATAAGTATGTATTTGTTGTGTATGTTATACGCCCAGACCAAGACCAAACCGCTGTTGCCATGTCTGCATCGTTGCCACCGCTCTCTCTCTCTCTCTCTCTGTCTCTCTCACGTACACATGAGCACGTGTGCACGTGTGCGCACACACACACACACACACACACACACACAACACACACACACACACACACACACACACCACACACACACACACACACACACACACACACACACACACACACAGATGAACCCATGAGCAGAGACAGAGCAGCCAGCAGTCCCTTTGGATTGGCGGGCTCCTCACACACAGGCTGGCAGGAGTCTGCTCGCCTCCCCTCTCCCAGCCGCCTCCTCAATGCAACCTGGTCCAACACAGATAAACACATGCTGGGTAGATTATTAGAGGAGTACCAAGGGCCCCGCAGCAGAGTAACCCCCTGCACCATTGTGCTAGGAATGTGGCGGCGTCTTGTACACATGCAATGCGGTCATCCCCCAGGGTGTTCTAATACATAGTTAGACACAGGTGGGCGCTGATAGCAGCATGAGAGAGCTAACAGTGCAGCATGACTCCAATGACATTTCAGAGTCAAATAAACTCCCCGAATTCCTGGGCACCCTTGTTTTCCAGGACAGTGCTATCGCTATTAGCACGTCGCTCTGGCAGATTGAGGGAAGTGAGGACTAAATGGACTTTGCCACAATAAACTTACAGGTTGATGTAGCTATTGGCGAGTCTCCACACCCTTGAATTAACAACTGTTTGCCGTGCTGTCTCTTTCGTCTATTACTAAGACTCTTACTTTTTTACTTGTGTGAGCGAAGTGGCCGCGGTGGTGTTGGTTGTCGGTGGTCGTTGTCTGGGCACTCTAATTGGCTGGTTTGGATGGTGATGTAATTGGGAGCTCTATTTCGATTGGCTGGTTTGTGTGATGATGTAATTGGGACCTCAATTACTATGGAGAGGGGTGAGCAGGGAGCAGAGGAGAGCTTGGGGAAACAGAGATAGAAAAGGTTGGAACGGCCAAAGGAGAGGAGGGAGACGTAAGGGACCATGACGTAATGGTGATTGAAAATAATAGGAAATCTTAGACGGAGAGTTCAACTGAGAAATTTGGGATGACATAATGATGAAGTTATTATGAAACCTTAATAATTAATATTGAAACACTGATGCTCCTTAAAGATTAGGTAGGCGATAAATGATTGGTCGTCCCTCAAGATTTTGATAATTGCTATTGGCTATGAAGAATTTGGTCGGTGGCTAAACACATCCCATGTTGGGGTCCGTAGCACAAAAAAACATTTTAAAACTAACGAGTCAGAAAGCATTGTAGAATTGACCTAAAAAAAAGTCCTAAAATCCTTTAAAACCGGGAAAGCATTTGTCACTGACAGATTCAAACATTTAAGCCATTACTTTATTTACTTTGGCCTTTCAAATAACCTAGAAAATCTTTTTAATACAATTTATTTTAAAGCAAAGTATTTTGAAGTGAAGTCATTGCTTTTGGCTGGTCCCTGGAACAAACTATTTTGAGATGGGTGGTCAGTGGCCAAATACATATAATTTGTGGACGTCCTTGAGATGGGAAAAAAGTGCCACTGGTATAGAAACAGAAAACTCAGTCAGTATTTAGAAGACCTTTGTAGAACGGGCCTCATGCTGGTCTTAATGGGTCAAGGAGGGCGGCCTCCAGCACAGAGACCGCTGGGTTTGTTCTCTCCGAGGTGCAAAGAGTAAAGGCCTGTTGGCACCGCAGTGCAGGGTCAGAGGTGGTGCTGAGCGTGTAGACAGTGGGCTCTCTGGTTAAGCCCCCCGATGGAGATGCAGCTCCCCTCATCCGTGAACGCTTTGACCTCCCTCGACACGCCCTCCTCAGGTAAACAAGCTGCTCTGTGTGTGTGTGTGTGTGTGGGAGGGGGCGGGGTGCAAGCGTGGGCCACCGTGACCGAGATTAACCCCCGCCCCATGCTGTAGCTCAGTACCAAAGAGGACACGCACACAACACCCATCTCAGTACACACACACACACACGTGCATGGCATGCTGACATGCCTGCGCAATACATGATATGATACTGTATGATACAATACTTCATTGCAATCAGAACTGCAGATTCGTTCCCAATCTTCTTCCGAAATCTGAAAACGCACCTCTTCAGACTACATCTTAGACCATAGCACTTTGACTATCTATAGCAGGATGCCAAACTCAAATACACAGCGAGACAAAATAGAAAAAATGGTATAAGTGGAGGGGCAAAGCTGCCAGACTATTTTTCAATACGCGGGCAGCAGTTTATGAGTTCGTCCCAGGCAAACGGCAAAAAGTACATTTCCTTCAAAAGCCCATGTCCCTTAATAGCAAGATACTGTAAATGCACAGATGAAACTGCATGCATTAAAAAGTGAAATGCATTATTAAAGCTCAGTTTCTTGTACTATGATCCTGACCAACTGCTTTCATAGTAAAATGAGAAAGTAGATCGATTGAGTTGAGACAATAATTAGTTGCTTTAATATTTTATCATGATGTGTGCCAATATGCCAGAGGGCAAGTTCTAATAGTAATTAAATATAATTCTGTGGGCCAGAGATAATTCATTCACGGACCCGATTTGGCCCCCGGGCCTTGACTTTGACATGTATATGTTCTACAAGTATATGCAAAGCCTCAACCTATGTATCTAAAATAGATGCATAAAAAAACATTTTTATATTGACTTAGATAGCAGTTTATGTAGACTTCTAGCATTTCAATAGCATAGCAGTATATAGTACTGTATATCCACCGTTTAATTACACTATATATTATGGCTTATAAAGCTTATACAGTATGTTTCACATTACATTGTGCATGTATATGATAACATTGCTTTTTCTTTTGCTCATACTCAATGTAAGTCACCCTGTGTTTGCTAAATGCCTAACTAAATTGTAAATTGTCAGTCTGCCCTGAATTTAATACTGTGACCTTGTGATCTTGTGTGCAACACACACAGTACACACACTCATAAAACAAAACAGAAATGAAAATGCCGTTAGCCTACATCGAAACAAAAGGGCAAAGAGCAATGTCTATGGTTCTCAAAGTTGACTGATCTGAAGACCTCTTTAGTCTGACCTTATGGATGGTGTTCCTGCTGGAACGGCATCTCCTTCCTGAAGGAAGCAGCCTATACTCTCCATCAACACATGTCTAGTATTGGAGGTCACATTTCTTTGTAACCTTAGGATGTTGTTATCATCACATGATGTATGAGTAATGAGTAAGAGTGAAAGACAAAAGAAGGATCTTTAAAACATCTTCAACGGCGAAGGAAATAGATTCTTTGCTTTGTTTTCTTAGACACACTGATTCAGCCTGATCGTTCCATGACTGGAGAGACACATGCATGCACAACACATACTACATGCATAAACATACAAGTACATGTAACATCTCACACTGTATAAGGTGTATGTTACCATGGCAACTGAATTGCCGTGTGTGTGTGTGTGTGTGTGTGTGTGTGTGTGTGTGTGTGTGTGTGTGTGTGTGTGTGTGTGTGTGTGTGTGTGTGTGTGTGTGTGTGTGTGTGTGTGTGCGTGCGTGCGTGTGCACGTGTGTGCGCGCGCGCGTGTGTGCCAATGCGCGCATGACTGCATGGCCGCATGTGTTGTTAAGATAACTGCCCCAAGCGTGCTGCTGCTTCATTGTGTTGCAATCAATGAAGAGAAAAAATGTGCTATGAACTCATTAAGTCCACCCTCTGATGTCTGATGGCATGTTACTGAAGTTTGTAAGTGAGACGTTGGTGCTGGAAGAGATGAGGAGACACAGAGATGAGAAGAGAAAACAGCGACAGAAGCAGAAGCTACAGGGAAGCGCGTGAAACAGACCGTTTGAGGAACGGTATTATTATCATTATTATTTTTGATGAAGAGAGGCAGATACAGGCGAGGCAGACTGACATGATAAGTACACTAGAGCATACTTGTATTGCTGCTAAGGAAAAATGAAAATGTTTCTCAGCAGACAAGCTTTGTGTACACAGCGCCACACTTCCATTTATTGGTTCTGGATTAAGCAGTGAGATTTGTAAATTGGCTGCCTCGCTAGCTCCGTTGTGGCACCGGGACATTGCTCTGTATGTATTATCACTATGGTGCTTGGTTGATTCTGTTGAGATGTGCAAGGGAGGTTCTGCTGTGGTGATTGGATTCCTAAATTACATTCTACATTTTCAGAATGACTAATGGGGTAAAATCTCACAATGTAGAGTCCCTCAATCCACCCCCCCCCCCCCTTTGTCCCTGTGTATTTGTGTATTTAAATCATGTTCCCGCGCGCACGCACGCACGCACGCGCACACACACACACACACACACACACACACACACACACACACACACACACACACACACACACACACACACACACACACACACACACACACACACACACACTTTACTGTTGGCCTTGATGAGGCTATCTTATTGTTTAATTAAGAATATGCCTGTCTAAGAAGTAATTGTGCTCTTTCTTTTGTTTTTCTATGGAGCTTGAGACTGTAATCAAGGCTTTTATTCATTAGAAAAATCCTTAATCTAACACACCCAAAAATATGAACAGGAGTATCTGTTACCACCGGTTACCACCACCATACGTAGTTTTAGGGGCAGGTATGCTTGCATGCAACTCAACATGCGTGTGATTGCAGACTGCATGGCTTGACTGTTTTGGTCCACCACTACACACACAGGGCTCAGTTCAAGCTCCGCAATATTAATTTTGTTTGTCTGTTGCAGCCATGCGGTCTGAGTTGGCCGGGTTTTATAGAGCGTAGAAATTGGTATGGTAGGAAGTGTTGTGAGTTGCATAATGGTGGACATATTGTGTCAGAGGATGCTTTTCACTCTGCCCAACAGGGGCTTGCCCTGCATGGCTATTCTTTGTTTGAGATTATTTATAAGACACTGTTGCTGCTCGATTAGACAAGAGTGTGGAAGGATAGACAATTGCGGTTTGAGTTGCCAACATCAAGGGGCTGCTTGTTCAGAATCATATTTGAATTGTGCTTACATGTGTCTTCATACTCTTATTTTATTTTATTGTATTGATACATGCTTTCAGATTCCTACATTAATGCTTTCATTGATATGCCCTGCTTTTCACAGGAGTGACTGACTGACGCGCCTAGTAGTAGATTTTCAAAGAGACACACTTCTCAGCTAGTAGGGTAGCTAGGCAGCTATAGGAGTTTTCAAGGCGGAGTGACATGTGGTGGAACATGCTTTACTCCCATAAAACTGCCACACTTGTGCATGTCTCATGCACACGAGCTGCAATTGTTGCAGTAGGCCTATGTGTTTCATGTGAATGTCAATCAGGTAATGTTGCAAGTATTCACTACAAAGCATGAACGGAATATAAACAAATATATAAATTTGTATAAATGTGTATGAAGTTACAATTGAATGAAATAACCTTTTCTCAGCTTTTTTGCCACCAGGGCACATGCCTGGCACATCCCTGGCACCTCCTAAAATCACCAATGTGTCTGTGTGACCCTTTGTTGTTGTGCAGTGCAGTGAGTTTGATAGTTTACTACAAGTAAGATGCTGATATAATGTGCTCAGCAGACAACAGGCTGGCCTCACACCTGAACAAGGCCCGCAGTGTGCTAAAACAAATCAATCATAGATCTAGGGGTTGTGACCTTTGCTCTCTGGTTTGGAGCTCAACCAAGCTAGTCCCCTGATAAAGCCTGCATCTGCACTCAAACTTGCAGTATAACTTGATCAGTTTGTTGTTGTTGGTGGTGGTGTTCTTGGCAGCACACATGTGCACATTTCCAAGGTTCTGTGTGCTTTGTGCAGTAGATAGTTCACAGTTTTCCATGCAGTGGGTCGGAAGCCTTTTATGGGTCCTGAGGCAAAATGTCTTTTGCCTCTTTTTCTTTAACGCAAAACTGAATAAATAATCTAAATCATAAAATGTTAGTTCAGATTTGGGGAGCCTGTAGGAGTCCCAGGCAACCGTCTAATTTACCTCTTTGGGTCTTGGGCTAAAACGATGGGATCCACTGTCCTAGAGTATGATTTTTGATGCAGATGCTTTTAGAAACAGCCAGCAGTGTTTCTTTTAAAATATGAATAATGCCAGGGTCATGGTTAGTTGTTCCCGTAGTGCAGCACATTGGCTTGGTCTTCAGACAGATGCGTACAGAATATGACACTGAGTGGTTCAGATTGATGTATGTGGAACAATGACTTCCTAATGGACTGACACTATCCTGGCCCTGATGTCACACTGAGAAATCACCCAGCATATTATTCACCACTGAAAATACAGCACATCTGCTGAAACATAACGTATCTATGCGCAGTATGTGGTTACTTAATTAATTCCTGAACCGAAATTATTATACGTACGGTTAATTGCTTAAAATGTCATAAAGCTTCTATTATGAAGTAGCCTCTACACTTGGCTTATCATGTGAGAACATGATGCGACTAAAAAAAGAACAAGAAATAACATAATCTTTGTAGCATTACAACTTTAGAGAGCAATATCCCTGTTGAATCTCTACAGAAGCTGCAGTTGCTGTTGATGACTTGATGTGATTTAATTATTCATTCACCCCCCCCACCCCACATACACACGCACACAAACACATCCCAAATGTCAATAATGTACATGCTGTGGGCCTCCGTTTGTGAGGAAGTAGTATTACTTATTTATTTGTGTATGTTATTATATGTGTATTATGAAACGATCACCATGTCATTTGCACTGCAGGTTATCATGAGAGCCTGGTTGCTGGCCAGTAGGGGGCACTGTGATACAAGCCAATGAGTGCATGCATTCTCTCGCCCTGAGGTTTAGGATGTGTGGTAGATGGAGAGAAACACAGTTCCCCCCCAGAGCATCCTGGCGGTTTTGTGTGTAAATCATATACATACACAGAACAACCCCCCACGCCCCACACACCCCCCTCTATGGAATGTCAACATCACATATTGAGAGGCTTTCATAGGTGGTGACAGGCACTGGTCCAGACATTTGACCTGTTCGGACCGGGAATCAATGGGAAAAGGATTTCCAAAGTATTAATTTTCACACATTCCCACATCCCGAAGGGGCGAGTGTATTTCAGTGCCATGAACGATCGGGCCCTTCTCCACTAATGGTTGGTGTCAGGACCAGTTGAACCGCCTCTCTCAGGGGTTTGTTGTCTGCAAGGCCGTGAGTTTAGTGTTGGATGTCACAGAGAGGATTAAATGTTTTGGGCATCGGAATGCGTTGCCCATGACTTCCCCCCCCCCATTATGTTCGCAAACCGCTTACAAGCACACAGATGAGGCAAAGTCCAAATAGAACCAAAATGTTACTCAGGAAAAAAAAATCACAACATTCCTTGAGTCGTATTATGCAGTGTTGTTTGTGGTGCGTGGTTTTGTTAGTCGAGCCGCTATTGTGTTTTGAATAGGCTGCCTGTGGCTGTGTGCACTGCTGTATAGGTGTCAGTGTCGTCAAAGAGGACGATACACTGTTATCACCATCAAAAGATGAAAGGTCATAAGCTGTCGTATATTGCGTCTCTAACTCAATATCTGACATATGATGCAATCTGGTGGCCAGCTGTCAAGGTCAAGAAGGTCAGTTATTGATTAACAATGTTGTTAAAACAAGTCTTGAACAATTCATCGTAGACTGTAGCCTGCGATCCAGTCTGATTTGCTGCATAGGCCAGGAGCCTATCCCCACAGGTAGGCGGGGCATATGAAGGTTGAAATGCGGCCGAGGAGTCTGATTAGTCTGTGGTTTGTTTGAGGACACACACACACACACACACACACGCTAGATTATGTTCGCTTGAACACCATCCAATCAGAAACAACGTGGCTACGTAACAGGTGAAGTCACGGAAATTCAAGTCAAACAGGCTCTGGCCATACTGATTTGCGAAGTGACATTTAATTTCAGATGTGCGTAAGCCTGGAACACAGGCTATCTAGACAGATGATAATTGTTAACATTTGAAAGCTTGCTTCAAACTTGATGACGACAACAATGTTTCGACAGTACTTTGATATTACCCTTCTTACTGTATCATCAGGAATCATTTAACGCTAAATGTATGACAATTATACTATTTAGGGAAGGAAATTTGTCAGTTTTTGATGTCACACTGTGGTATGAAACTGTTGCATAGTAGTAGATTGTATTGGGCCTAGATGTACAGTACTGTAGATGCATATGGCAGTAGTGGGCATGCTGGCTTTGGTCTGGCTTTTATTGATTGATTGATTTGACGTCCTTCTGTTTGCCCGACAGAGGAACACGGGCAATCATCATGCTGGGTTTAAATGCAGGGATTGTGTGAGACTAGCTGTTTTTGAGTTGTAAACCTGGCTGTATAGAGCTGCATGCGCTGTTGAACTGCAACCCTATGGACAGCTAGCCCTGAATATTTTATAACAAGCCCAGTGCAAATATATTCCAAGAAGCGAACACATTAACAATTGATACCCTGCAAAAACAAAACACAGAATAATGCATTGTTAGTATCACTATGATACTGACATTGTACGATTGCATTCTTAATGAACAAGTGACGTTCACATTTCTGATGTGAAGTCACCACTTTTAAGTAAATATTCAGCTGATACTTCACTAAACCAAATATTTACTGAATTGTTATTAATTACATTAATTACAATCTGTGTTGGGTTAAAGTATATAAGCAATACATTTTAATGGTATCTTTTTTCTTTATCTTAGACCATTTCATTATTAGATCACTTCCTGAAAATATCTAGTATCTATGACAACCATATGAGCCACAAAAATCATAGTCCACCACCACCTCCACATTTTACTCCACCAGTCCTCCCTTTTCAGAGGAAGCTCAGAGAGGCTCTTCCTGAATGGCTAACAAATAGTCCTGCCGGGAGTATTTGTTAGCCAATGACAAAGCTTATAGGGATTTCTTTGGAGGCCTCCTGCAGCCCCTAGAGACGTCAAAAAGAGGTGATTTTTGGAGAAAGGAAGACTTCATGAAAAACATAAAAACAATAAAACAATGTAATTATTATTTTGACCATGAAATTACATGTAGGAGCTTTAATAGCTTATTCTACAAACCACTTGAGGCTGAAATATATTGCCGTATGACTGATAACAGTTTGCCATGTTTACAACACTCATGAAATAGTAATATTTAGCCTATTTGTCCTTGCAATTTCTAACTGTAATGACAGTAGATTTTTTGAAAGAGCAGTAATATGTATAGGTAGGTGTGTGACCGTGCAATGTGCCTCTCCTCATATCTTGTACAACATAACGGCCAATGCTCTCATAAAGTGGTCTATACTATGCAGTCAAGCAGGCAATTGACACGGCAGCACTGACGGCATGCTTACTGTATCACCCCCTCACCTACCCACCCACCCCAGGGAATTACCATCCACTTCAGAAACCCGCTTGTTTGGAGATAAAACTATAGTAGCCGTTTGAAATTGTGTTGAATTTTCCATAAGGTTGATGCTTTATTTCAGGGAAAGGGGAGATATCTGTGGGACCCTAATGTTTCTCGCTGATAGCCTGGTGGTAGGGAGGGATGGAGAAAAAAAACGGCACCAGAGAATAAGTCACATCATCTGTTTTATCACTGCTCATTTCATTTTACCCCCCCCCCCCCCCCCCCCCGCCCAAACACACACCTACACGCACACACACACCTCTCTCTTGCTCTTTTTTTCTCTCTCTCTTTCTCCCCCCATTTTGGCAGACTCCTTGTAGTATCATCTAGATAATTCAGCTGCTGTCCAGCTCTTGGTGCAGATAGCTTCACGCCGGATTCCAGTCATCACTCCCTACCCAGGGGAAACAAATGCACAGCAGGACCCCCCCATCCCCCTCTCTCTCTCTCTCTCTCTCTCTCTCTCTCTCTCTCTCTCTCTCTCTCTCTCTCTCTCTCTCTCTCTCTCTCTCTCTCTCTCTCTCTCTCTCTCTCTCTCTCTCTCTCATGCGCTTGCGTCTTCTCGACAGAAGCCTGAGTAATCATGGGAAGTAAATGACCAGACACAGTAAATATGGCCCTTTCACACATGGAATTACCCACCATTCTCTGAGGCAAGCATACAGTACAGGACAGATGCTTATAAATATTGAGTTTGGCATATCGTCTCTATGGTCTTTTTGTGCGGGTTCCTCCTCATTGACAGCTGCGAATAAAGTCTGGAACCTTGAGCTCTGTCTTATACTGTATGCAGTGCCGGGCGATGCAAACTGCACCATTCAGGCCTTACAGCTTATTGAAACCAATAATATCATAACAATTTTCCAAAATGGCTAACATAGTTGATCTACAGGCTCACAACAGTGGCTATTTTTGCAGCATGACACCATCATACAATGAATATAAAAGGGGTGGTTAACAACCTGTTTTTTACAAGGTTGAACAAGCTTCTTAATTGACTTATCGTTGGCATCTTTTGTAATTAGTCCTTCGTCTTTGCCAAATGTAGCTCTGGTGCAAAATGGAACACCAACGAGAAGATGCCAAATGACATGGCCTCCTCCTTCCTACCATACACATCCTCCCACCCCACCTGTTACCCATATAGGCAAGGTTGCCCCTAAGGATAGACACATTCCAAAGGTGCGCACTTCACTGTACAATATGGTTATCGAGGCTTTCTGGGGGGAGTTCCAATTAAGATAGGATCTGTCATCTGTTCAGATGACTAATAAGCACAGCAAAGCCAGGGAGGGACCGCCTGGAATTCATATCAGACCACTCATAATAACCAGTAAGCCCCTACTATCTGATGCCCTGCCAATACCTGCTCTCTTTCCCACTGCGAACCCCAGGCAGGTTGCTTTCCTATTAATAAGGAATATATTAGAGCGGTACTGTCATCATATCGTGCAATGAACAGAGGGCAGCTTGCTCTGGTCTTGGCCCTTACTGCCTCTTGTTGTTGGTCTGTGCATGTGTGTGTGTGCCTGACTGTGTGTGAGAGTTCTCCTGAAATCAATATTGTGTGTGTGTATGGGGGGGGTGGGGGGGGTGGGGGGGGGGGGGGGGGGGTTTGTGCACATTCAAGTGTGTGTGTGTGTGTGCGTGTGTGTGAAGGCCAGTGATGATGTGTTCTCCTATCATAATTAGGACTCGGCATCAGACATGGAGGCTGCTGGTGAAAGCGCTGCATTGATGACCTTCATTACCAGATAAAGCCAATTACAATATAAAAAGGAGCAGGCGATACACGGCGTCGCTTCATTTTGTAATTGGCCTTGGGGGGGTCTGCAGTGCATCATGACCGTGCGCTGGTGCATTTGTGACCAGAGCTGTTGCTAGATGTTGCTACGGCAGTCCCACAAAGGCTTTGTTCTAATTGCATTAACCCTATGTACTTACTCGGCTGACTGCGGCCCCCCAGCCCAGGGCCATACATTGTTTATGGACTCTTACTTCGTAAAAGTCCAGAATTCTTAAGTGTTTGTTTTGAATTTTTTGACATTAATGAAAAATACTCATTAATATTGGAAACATTCGATCGCCTGAACTTTATGGTGCGAGATCTGGAATGGTTTGGGGGAATTTAGTAACTTTATTTATTTTATTGAATCTATTTAGTTTATTTATTTTATGTATTCATATGTTTATTTAACAGGGACAATACAATACAAAAACAATGCAGTTTAACACCATGAAACTGCATTGTGTAAAGGGTTAGGCCTAGGCTAATGTAGTGGTTAGGTCTTTTCTACAAATATCCACTTACTAAAAACAATAGGCCTGTTTTATAAAATACATGCATACTCTGATCTAAGTACAACAGAGCAACATTACAAAAGAGTACAAAATCAA